>QRFJ01003340.1:0-146881 GCA_006176705.1 Cocos nucifera
GCTTGTTTAAGTGAGAAAAGGATTGTCTTAATTTATGAGATAAATTTGAGACAATACCTACCATTTTTCATCACCTGCTAATTCTTGTACTTTGACTTGGTCAAACATTGACCTTTGACCCTTGGACATCTGCCCATGTGTCATGCACTTATTGAAGAGCAAATAGGAGCTTATCCCCTCTCTGGAAATTGGTAAGAAGGGGGCACACACCTAGGATGGCGCGTGCCCATGGATAGGGATGTTGGAGTCCCATACGGATGGGACTCTTGGTTGCTTCTTGGTTTCTACTTAAGTGGCCCTTGGGTATCTACTTTGACCAATCTTAGGCACCATCTAAGAATGAACCTATAGGTCTCTCATCTGATTGGATCAAATGATGTTATCCCATCAATCAGATTTAGATCTGATTGAACGAAGCAACGTGATTGGCTAAGGTGATGCAGCGCTGCATGGCGCAGTAGAGTCTATAAAAAGACCCTCTCTGCGCCCACTTTTGAGAACCCCTCCTCTAAGCTACACCCCAAGGCTGCCCCTCTCCCTTCTCCATGCCATCATTTGGCCCTCTCTCTCCTCTCCACGCCCAAGGAAGTTAGGCCTTCTGATTAGTGCGAGTCAGGCAAGAACGGCTGACGAAAAAGGAAGAAGGCAGTACTACTGCAGAGACGATGGGTGATCTTCAGAAGATGTTTTGAAGATCGTCCAAATTAGATTCAGATCTAATTTTTGGAGAAAAAAAGAGAAGGAGAAGATCTTCAGATCCAACCCAAGTGGATACCGATAGAGGTCAGGCGCTTGCGTGGCTAGATCCAGAACCTCAGAGCTTCTATAGGATCATCAACGAGTAATCAGATTACCCAAGATCAAGGTAAAAATTAATTTAGAATTAATTTAATTTAATTTTTTTAATTATCAGATTATAAATTAGATCTGAAAGGTGTTAGATCTGATCTAGATCTGAGAGAAAATTTTTGAAATATGCCTTTCGATCCAATCAGATCTGAACGAATCTGACTTAGAAAATCTGGATTTTCCCTTCATTCATAATATTAGGTTCAAACTTAGGTAGCTCAATTAGGTCTAAGCAGTTGATCAAATCGAATTAAGAGTTGGTTAGATGGGATCAACAGTGCTTAAATTGACCAGCCTAATAGGATTAAGTCTGGGTCAAGATCGAGTCATGTGAGTGATCGATCAAGCTAAGACCTAATTAGGCACAATAGTTAGAGTTTGAATTATAGGCTAACCCGATTGGTTCTGGCTCAATAATTTGGTGTCTAAGGTAAGTCTAGCAGATACAACCGACTGATTTTTAATTGAGCTACTCGACTCAAATGCGTTCTTATCGAGTTAATGGCATATCCCTTCCATCAGTCTCACTTACCTGGTCATGTTTGTTGGCTCAGTTTTGATCTGAGGTGGTCAATAATCCAAGCTAACCCATGCCACTAGGTTAGTCATAATGGTTATGACTATGTCAAGTCTAGTTTAATGAGACCTAAATCAAATCTTCCTAAGAAAAGATTAAGTCTAAGGTCTTCCACCATTGTAGATGTGCAGGTCCTTCCCGAAGTTGATTGTTCTCGACTGGTTACAGTGGTTCAGTTGCACCGAAAGGATGCAACCATGTCTATTAGGCATTGGATGCTATGGGCTGGAGGATGGATTTGGCTCAATATTTTGGATATGGTGAGAGACTCAATTAGGAATCTAATCTGTACAAATGGTGGGTCTGACTTAACTAAGGAGTGGATCAACATTCCGAGCACGATGAGATTCATGAATTAGATATTAAGTTTGGGTGCACCATGATTAGAGAATCATTGAATAAGAGTTGTTCACTCATTGGCTAATCCATCACTAATAACTATTAGGTGAGGTGATGAGTCAGTTGGTGGAATCGTACCATCCACTAGAAATCATTAATCACAAAGATTTTCGTATCTCTACAGAGAAAGTGTAGGGATATGAGAAAATAGTGAGAGCTAATTTATTTAAAAATTAAAATTCTAAGTAAATTGGTTAAGTCTTAACTACAATATCTATCTAGAAATTTTGACTCTCTACAGAAAAATGTCTGCATTCAACCCATTAGCATGAATCCTAGACACCCATAGACTGATCGGATCCAATTACAAGGATTGGATCTAAAACTTTAAAATCATTTTGGGTTTTGAGAAGTTAATTCATATATTGGATCAGGACCCTCCCATCTTACCGGCTCATCCATTCGCTGAACAAAAAGCATCTTTTGAAAAGTGAATGGACGAAGATAATAAGGTCAGATATTACATGTTAGGCTCGATGTCTGATGAGCTTTAGCATCAACATGAAGATATCAGGACTGTCCGTCAAATGTTGGCTAACCTACAAGAGATGTTTGGTGAACAGAGTCGCGCAGTCAAGTATCAAGTCACTAAATGACTATTCAAGGCTAAAATACGTGATGGACAGTCAATCCAAGATCATTGTCTGATAATGATCAAGGACATGGAAGAGCTTAAGAAGCTCAGAGTGAGGTTGGACTTGGATTTGCAGAATGATATAATTCTATAATCCTTGACTGATGCATATGGACAGTTCATCATAAACTATCATATGCAAAAACTTCAAAATTTTCTGGCCAAACTTATGAACATGCTGGTTATCACTGAGATTTCTATGAAAGGTTCTAAAGGCTCAGTGCTTGCTATGGAACAGACTTCTTCCAAGCGAAAGTCTTTTGAAAAGAAGAAGAAAACTATAAAAAACCAAAAGATCAAAGGAGGAAAGAAGAAAAAGGTAGAGCTGAAAAAGAAGGCCGCTGACAAAGGAAAGTATTTCCATTGCAACAATGATGGCCACTGGAAGCAGAACTGTCCTACTTACCTGGCCATCCTGAAGATTAAGAAGGAGGCAGGTCCTTCTGGAGGTATGCTTGTTATTGAGTCTAACCTTACGGTTTCTTCTGCATCCAGTTGGATGCTTGACTTTGGTTCTAGTGCTCATTTGTGCACTTCCATGCAGGGTCTTGAGGATAGCAGGAGGCTGAGGGATGGTGAGATGATCTTATGCATCGAAAATGAAGCAAAAGTTGCTGTCATGGCAATAGGAACATATCCTCTTTGACTACCATCTGGTTTAGACTTAGTGTTAAAAGACTGTTATTATGTACCTACAGCAAGCAGAAATTTGATTACTGTTTCTTGCCTAGCATTAGAAGGCTATGTAATTAGTTTTCTTAAGGACTATTGTAACATTCTTTATGAAAAAAATAAAATTGCAAGTGGTTAGCTTATTAACGATCTTTACCAGTTACATATTGATGTATCTATTTTTAATATCAAGCAAAATGTAAATACTATGAAATATCCTAGGGATAGTCCAAATGATAGGTATCTATGGCACCTAAGACTAGGTCAATAGCAGAAGATAGGGTTAACAAATTGAAGAAAATCAAGCTATTGAGTTCGTTGACTTTCGAGTCATATCCAATTTATGAATCATGTCTTAATGGCAAAATGACTAAGCTCCCTTTTGTAGGACATAGGAAAAGGGCCACGGATCTTCTTGCCCTAGTACATACTGATGTGTATGGCCCATTTGATGTGCCGGCTAAAGGCAACTTTATCTACTTCATAATCTTTATCGATGATCTATCTAGGTATGGGTATGTGTATCTTATAAGATGCAAGTTTGAAGCTTTTGAAAAATTCAAGAAATTCAAACATGAAGTAGAAAAGCAAACTGAAAAACCCATCAAGGTTCTTCGATCAAATCGAGGAGGTGAATACCTTAGTTGAAAATTTCTGAACTATCTCAAGAAAAATGGCATAGTCTCTTAATTGACTCCACCTGGAATACCTCAACTCAACGAAATTTTAGAACGAAGGAGTCGGACTCTATTAGATATGGTCCAATCTATGATGAGCTTCACAAACCTTACTGATTTTTTTTAGGGATACTGTTTGTTAACTATAATATACTTACTGAATAGGATTTCTTCTAAAATCATTCCTACCACACCGTATGAGATATGGCATGGTAAGAAACCAAGTCTGAGTCATCTCAGAATTTGGGATTGTCCAGCTCATGTCAAAAGACAACAAGCGGACAAGTTAGACTTTAGGTCCTTTAGAGCTTGATTTAAAGGATATCCTAAAGAGTTATTAGGATATTATTTCTATATTCCAGAAGATCATAATGTGATAGTGAGTCACCATTTTTCTTGAAAAATAGTTTATTCAAGATAGCGGCATTGGAAAGCAGATCAAGCTTGATCAGAAAGTCTCACAAGCGCAACGAGCTAAGGACCAAATGGAACCAAATCAGGTTAAGCCAATCCAATCACTACCTCCTCCACCTCGTAGATCGGAAAGGATTTTTCATCCCCCTGAAGAGATACTTAGGTATTATTTCAGAGAAGAGTAGAGGAAAATGTTCCTCATAGGTAATGGTGGCTCATGGTGATGATCCCAAAACCTACAACGAGGCGATATTGAATATCGACTCGAGAAATGGCTTAGAGGCAATGAAGTCAGAAATTGACTCGATGCACTCAAACCAAGTCTGGACCTTGGTAGATCCACCAGAAGGTATAGTACCTATTGGGTGTAAATGGATCTTCAAGAGAAAGATTGGTGCAGATGGGAAATGTGGAGACATTCAAGGCTAGACTAGTGGCAAAAGGTTATAGTCAACGCGAAGGCATTGACTATCAGGATACCTTTTCCCAGTAGCTATGCTAAAATCCATCCGCACATTGCTTGCTGTTGCAGCCTATTTCGATTATGAAATATGGCAAATGGACGTGAAAACGGCATTCTTAAATGGATATCTTGAGGAAGATATCTATATGGAACAGCCGCTAGGTTTCACATCCAGTGATACTGATCACAAGGTTTGCAAGCTGCAAAGGTCCATATATGGACTTAAGCAAGCATCTCGGAGCTGGAACACTCGTTTTCAATGATGTGATCAAATTAGTTTGGTTTCATCAAAAATGAAGAGGAACCATGTGTTTTCAAAAAGGGTCAGTGGGAGCGCTGTTGTCTTCCTCGTATTGTACGTGGATGACATCCTCCTTATTGGGAATGATATTCCCATGTTGACCATCAGTCAAAATATGGTTGTCCAAGGAATTCTCCATGAAAGACCTAGGTGAAGCATCCTTTATTCTAGGAATTAAGGTCTATAGGGATAGACCGAATAGGATGCTAGGACTTTCACAGAAGATGTACATAGAGGAAGTACTAAAGAGGTTTAGTATGGAAAACTCTAAGAGGGGATTAATACCCTTCAGACATGGTATTCATCTTTCCAAGAAGATGTGCCCCTAGCACACCTGAGGAAATAGAACGCATGAGCAAGATCCCTTATGCTTCTGCAATAGGGAGCCTCATGTATGCCATGCTATGTACACGACCTGATATAGCCCATGCTGTGAGTGTCACAAGCAGATATCAGTCAAATCCAGGTGAAGAACACTGGACTTCTATGAAATGTATCCTTAAGTACTTGAGAAGAACTAAGGATATGATGTTGGTCTTTGGTAATGGAGAACTCCAAGTTCCAGGGATATACAGACTCGGATTTCATGTCCGATATAGATGATCGAAAGTCGACATCTGGGAGTCTGTTTGTGTGCAATGGTGGAGCTGTCAGCTGGAAAAAGTTTTAAGCAGATAGTGATAGCAGATTCCATCATGGAAAGCAGAATATATTGCTGCATCAGAAGCTATAAAGGAAGGCATTCTGGTACAAAGAAGTTTGCTGCAGAAATCGGAGTAATGCCATCAGATGCCATTCCTCTATACCGCGACAACAATGGCGCCATAGCCCTTGCTAAGGAGCCAAGGTCTCACCAAAAATTCAAGCACATTCGAGCGGCGATACCACCTCATCCGCGATTACCTCGAGAAGGGTTACGTCGAGGTCAAGAGAGTCGACTCCACAGATAATGTGGCAGACCCGCTTACAAAGCCATTGGGCCAGCAGAAGATCGAAGCCCACCTTGAGAAGATGGAACTTAGACTTGTAGCCAATTGGCTTTAGGACAAGTGGAAGATTGTTAGATATATGTGCCCTAGAAGCCAGAATTGGCTGACACTTGTAATACACTTCTAGGGGCAAAATTATAATTTTGACTATAAATAATAAAATGGGATTATTTTTTATTATCACAATGTGTATTTAGTGTCTGTGATACATCCTTTGAGTTAATGATAATGATAATTCATATTTTCAAGAGTTGAAAATTTAAGACATAATCATTATTAACTCATAAAATGCTTCCGACCATAGGATCATCACGAGGATGGTGATTGATCTGGAAGGTTGGTGTACAATCGCTTCTCTTTAGTAGATGAGTCTTGAGTCTATGGTGTGGAGACACCAGAGCGAGAGTATAGGTACTCGTTAGAGAATGAGGGCACTGAGCGTGACCACCTCGAGTAGTCATTAGAAAGTCTACCTTCTCGTCAATGACTGACTCGATGCTGCAGTAGTGTGTCTGGTTCTTTTGACCTGAGGTGCATCGGCAGTTCACCTTGAGGGTGTTATAGTTTGACTACACCATTGACTCGGATCTCCTAGCCATATGGAAACCCTGAGGTGTATGTTGGCTATAGCATGTTCATTGTAGGAACTGGATTGCATCAAGAGGGAATCTATCTACCTCGGTGGATGAGGAGTAGCCCTATGATGATCATGAGAATCAAGTCCATAAGCCCATGGCCATGGCAGAGTGAAATAATAGAAAGAGTTTCTATTTAAGATTTTCACATTCGGACTTCGAATCGAATGATTACATCATATGACAGAAATTAGGGTTTGACGAGTTCACCTTAACCCTAATCTGATCGGAAGCTCAAGATAGAAGAACTTAATCACACAAGTAGCTGCACCAAGAGGTTCGCATTTTTTAGTTTCTGATGGGTTGCCACCATATACTGCTAGGTGTCACTGGTGGATTTTGGGAGCAATTAGAATGATTTAGATGATCGATCATTCTAGCTGTTCGAATCAGAAGAGTTCTGATCCATCGAAAGGAGTTTCGATGATGTCGATGATAGAGATCATGACATATCCCATTACCATACAGAACTGAACCTAACTGGGATCACACAAATAAGGAGTTTGAATCTGGAATGATCATCAATTGGAACTAATCCAAGTTCAATTGATTCTGAATGAGATTCAATTAGGTTCAAGAAAATCGTGCTAGCACTCGATTGAAGCCTAACGTTCTTCCTTTCTACTATCATTAATAAGTTATCTCGACTGAGCCAAAGGATGTTTGTGCTCAACTCAGATACCTTTACTTGGTCTGACTGGAGCTTGTCCAGGTTAGAAAAGGGTTGTCTTAATTTATAAGATAAATTTGAGATAACACCTGCCATTTTTCATCACCTGCTAATTCTTGTCTTTTGACTTTGGTCAATCGTTGACCTTTGACCCTTGGACATCTGCCCATGTGTCATGCACCTATTGAAGAGCAGATAGGGGCTTCTCCCCTTGCTAGATTTTGGAAAGGAGGGGCACATGCCTAGGGAGGCATGCGCCCATGGATAGGGATGCTTGGAGTCCCATACAGATGGGACTCTAGGTTGCTTCTTGGTTTCTACTTAGGTGGCCCATAACTATAGACTTTGACCAGTCTTAGGTGCTATCTAAGGATGAATTAGTGGGGCTCTCATCTGATTGGATCAGTTGATATCATCCCACCAATCAAATTTAGATCTGATTGCATGAAGCAACGTGATTGGCCGGGATGATGTGGCACTGCATGGCGCAGCAGGGTCTATATAAACCTTATCTATGCCCAACTTTCATAGAGTTCTCTCTTAGCCCATGCCCCAAGGCTATCATGCTCCCTCCTTCATGCCATCTTCTGATCCTCTCTCTCCTCTCCATGCCCAAGGAAAGTTGGGCTCCAATTTGGTGCGATCCAGGCAAGAAAAAGCTAACGAGAAAGGAAGAAGGCAGCACTACTGCAAAGACGACTGTAGATCTTCGAAAGGAGTTTTGAAGATCCTTCAAATCAGATCTAGATCTAATTTTTGAAGAGGTGATAAAGAAGAAGAAGATCTTCAGATCCAGCCTGAGTGGATATCGGTAGAGGTCAGGTGCTTGCGTGGCTAGATCCAGAACCTCAGGCAATCAGCAGGATCATCAAAGGATAATCTGATTACCCAGCATCAAGATATAAATTAAATTAGATTTAATTTATTTTTATTTTTATTTATTAGATCTATAAAATTAGATCTAAAATATCTTAGATCTAATTTGGATACATGAGAGAAATTTTCGAAATATCTCACTTGATCCGATCAAATCTGAACGAACCTGATCCGAGAAATCAAGATTTTCCCTTCACTTAAGGATACATTTCATAGAAGTCCAGTGTTCTTCACTTGAATTCGATTGATATCTACTCGTGACACTCACAGCATGGGCTATATTGGGTTGTGTACATAACATGGCATACATGAGGCTCCCTATTGCTGAAGCATAAGGAATCTTGCTCATACGTTCTATTCCATCAGGTGTGCTAGGGCACATTTTCTTGGAAAGATGAATACCATGTTTGAAGGGTACTAATCTCCTCTTAGAGTTTTTCATGCTAAACCTTCCTCTATGTACATCTTCTGTGAAAGTCCTAGCATCCTATTCGGTCTATCTCTATAGACCTTAATTCCTAGAATAAAGGATGCTTCACCTAGGTCTTTCATGGAGAATTCTTTGGATAACCACATTTTGACTGTAGTCAACATGGGAATATCATTCCCAATAAGGAGGATGTCATCCACGTACAATACGAGGAAGACAACAGCGCTCCCACTGACCCTTTTGAAAACACATGGTTCCTCTTCATTTTTGATGAAACCAAACTTTTTGATCACATCATTGAAATGAGTGTTCCAGCTTCGAGATGCTTGCTTAAGTCCATATATGGACCTTTGCAGCTTGCAAACCTTGTGATCAGTATCACTGGATGTGAAACCTAGCGGCTGTTCCATATAGATATCTTCCTCAAGATATCCATTTTTAGGAATGCCGTTTTCATACGTCCATTTGCCATATTTCATAATCGAAATAGGCTGCAATAGCAAGCAATGTGCGGATGGATTTTAGCATAGCTACTGGACGAAAAGGTATCCTGATAGTCAATGCCTTCACGTTGACTATAACCTTTTGCCACCTAGTCTAGCCTTGAATGTCTCCACATTCCCATCTGCACCAATCTTTCTCTTGAAGATCCATTTACACCCAATAGGTACTATACCTTCTGGTGGATCTACCAAGGTCCAGACTTGGTTTGAGTGCATCGAGTCAATTTCTGACTTCATTGCCTCAAGCCATTTCTCGGAGTCGATATCTGATATCGCCTCGTTGTAGGTTTTGGGATCATCACCATGAGCACCATTACCTATGAGGAACATTTCCTCTACTTTCCTCTGAAATAATACCTAAGTATCTTTCAGGGAGGATGGAAAATCTTTTCGATCTACGAGGTGGAGGAGGTAGTGTTCTTATTGGCTCAACCTGATTTGGTTCCACTTGGTCCTTAGCTCGTTTCTGCTTGTGAGACTTTCTCATCAAGCTTAATCTGCTTTCCAATGCCGCTATCTTGAATAAACTATTTTTCAAGAAAGATGGCATGTCGACTCACAATCACATTGTGGATCTTCTGGAATGTAGAAATAGTATCCTAATGACTCTTTAGGATATCCTATGAATCGAGCTCTAAAGGAACCTAAAGTCTAACTTGTCCGCTTGTTGTCTTTTGACATGAGTCAAAAAAAAAAAAAAAAAAAAGAAAAAAAAAAAAAAAAAAAAAAAAAAAAAAAAAAAAAAAAAAAAAAAAACAAAAAAAAAAAAAAAAAAAAAAAAAAAAAAAAAAAAAAAAAAAAAAAAAAAAAAAAAAAAAACAATCCCAAATTCTGAGATGACTCAGACTTGGTTTCTTACCATGCCATATCTCATACGGTGTGGTAGGAACGGATTTTAGAAGGAACCCTATTCAGTAAATATATTGAAGTTAATAATGAAGTATCCCCAAAGAAATCAAAGGGAGGATCTGTGAAGCTCATCATGGATCGAACCATATCCAATAGGATCCGATTTCTCCATTCTGAAACCTCCGTTGAGTTGAGGTATTCCTGGTGGAGTCCATTGAGAGACTATGCCATTTTCCTTAAGATAGTCTAGGAAATTTCGGACTAAGATATTCAGTTCCTCGATCTGATCGAAGAACCTTAATGGGTTTTTCAGTTTATTTTTCTACTTCATGTCTGAATTTCTTGAACTTTTAAAATGCTTCAGACTTGTGTCTCATAAGATACACATACCCATACCTAGATAGATCATCGGTAAAGGTAATGAAGTAGACAAAATTGCCTCTAGCCGGCACATCAAATGGGCCGCACACATCAGTATGTACTAGGGCAAGGAGATCTATGGCCCTTTCCCCATGTCCTACAAAAGGGAGTTTAGTCATTTTGCCATGAAGACTAGAATCATAAATTGGATATGACTCGAAAGTCAACGGACTCAATAGCCCAGTTTTTTTCTCCAATTTGTTAATCCTATCTTCTGCTATATGACCTAAGTCTTAGGTGCCATAGATATCTATCATTTGGACTATCCCTAGGTCATTTCATGGCATTCATATTTTGCTCGATAGTTAAAAATAGGATACATCAATATGTAACTGATAAAGACCATTAATAAGGAAACCATTTGCAATTTTATTTCTTTCATAAAGAATGTTACAATGGTCCTTAAAGAAGGTGATCACATAAGCCTTCTTGTGCTAAGCATGAAACAGAAATCAAATTCCTGCTAGCTGCAGGCACATAATAACAGTCTTTTCAAAACTAAGTCTAAACCTAGATGGTAAGTTCGAAGAGGGTATGTTCCCACGGCTACCATGGCAGCAACTCTTGCTCCATTACCGATGCGTAGGATCATGTCTCCATCCCTCAGCCTCCTGCTATCCTCAAGACCCTGCATAGAAGTGCACAAGATGAGCACTAGAACCAGAGTCAAGCACCCAACTGGATGCAGAAGAAACCGTAAGGTTAGACTCAATAACGAGCATACCTCCAGAAGGACCTGCCTCCTTCTTGTTCTTCAGGGTGGCCAGGTAAGTAGGGCAGTTCCGCTTTCCAATGGCCGTCGCTGTTGCAATGGAAACACTTTTCTTTGCCATCGGCCTTCTTCTTTCGGTTCTGCCTTCTTCTTCTTTTGATCCTTCCACCTTTTGCTTTTTCACAGACTTCTTTTTCTTTCCATAAGACTTTCTTTTGGAAGAAGTCCGTTCCATAGCAAGAACTGAGCCTTTAGAACCTTTCATAGAAAGCTCAGCGGTAACCAGCATATTCATCAACTCGGCCAAGGAATTTTGAAGTTTATGCATGTGGTAATTCATGATGAATTGCCCATATGCATCAGTCAAGGATTGCAGAATAATATTATTCTGCAGATCCAAGTCCAACTTCACACCGAGCTTCTCAAGCTCTTCCATGTCCTTGATCATTGTCAGACAGTGATCTTGGACTGACTGCCCATCACGCATCTTAGCCTTAAAAAGTCATTTCGTGACTTGATATTTGGCTGCGCGACTCTGTTCACCAAACATCTCCTTGCAGGTGAGCCAACATTTGGCGAGCAGTCCCGATATCTTCATGTTGGCGCTGGAGCTCATCAGACATCGAGCCCAACATGTAGTATCTGGCCTTATTATCTTCGTCTATCCATTTTTCAAGAGATGCTCTCTGTTCAAGTGGATGGACGAGCTGGTAAGGTGGGAGGGTCCTGGTCCAACACATATGGTCCAAACATGAGTTAACTTCTCAAAACCCAAAATAATTTTGTAGTTCCTGAGCCAATCTTTATAATTGGGTCCAGATCAGTCTATGTGTGTCTAGGATACGTGCCAGTGGGTTGGACGCAGACATTTTTCTGTAGAGAGTCAAAGATTCTAGTTAGATACTGTAATTTTGACTTGACCAATTTATTTAGGGATTTTATTTTTAAACAAATTAGCTCCCACTATTTTCTCGGATCCCTACACTCCCTCTGTAGAGATGTAAAAATCTCCATGATTAATGATTTCTAGTGGGTGGTGCGGTCTCACCAACTGACTCATCACCTCACCTAACAGTTATTGGTGATGGGTTAGCCAATGAGTGAACAACTCTTGTTCAATGATTCTCTAATCATGGTGCACCCAAACTTGGTCTCTAATTCATGAATCTCACCGTATCCGGAATATTGATCCACTCCTTAGTTAAGTCAGACCCACCATTTGCATAGACTGGGATTTCCTAATTGGGTCTCTCACCGTATCCAGAATATTGAGCCCAACTCATCCTCCAGCCCATAGCATCCAATGCCTAATAGACATGGTTGCGTCTTCCCGGTGCAACTGAGCCACTGTATCCAGCCGAGAACAATCAACCCCGGGAAGGGCCCGCACATCTACAATGGTGGAAGACCTTAGACTTAATCTTTTCTTAGGGAGAATTGATTCAGGTCTCATTAAACTAGACTTGGCTTAGTCATAACAATTATGACTAACCTAGTGGCATGGGTCAGCTCGGATTATTGACCACCTCAGATCAGAACTGTGTCAACAGATATGGCCAGGTAAGTGAGACCGGTGGAAGGAATATGCCATTAACTCGCACAAGAACGCATTCAGGTCGAGTAGCTTCCAATTAAAAACCAGTCGGTCGTCTGTGCCAAACTTACCTTAGACACCAAATTGTTGAGTCAGAACCAATTGGGTTAGCCTACAATCCAGACTCTAACCTCTGAGCCTAATTAGGTCTTGCTTGATCGATCACTCACATGACTCGATCTTGACCCAGACTTAATCCTATTAGGCTGGTCAATTTAAGCATTGTTGATCCCATCTAACCAACTCTTGATTCGGTTTGATCAACCGCTTAGACCTAATTGAGCTACCCAAGCCCGAACCCAGTATTATGAATATGTCTTAGATCTGAAATTCTCAATTTTAGACCTAATTAATATTTTCCATAAACTTAATTCTTAATTAAGTTTAGGGTTCATAAACAAAATATGCACAATAAATCCTAGGGTTTCAGGATCTAGGGTTTTGCAGAAAGTAAGTTTTGGGATTTCTGATTAAGGACGAACACGCAGCACCCCTACACATCATAAGAACACCCCATCGAATGGGAAGAGAGGGCCTTTAAACCCTTCTTCGTTCTTATGACCGGACGGCCAAGGAGGAACGCCTTAATCAGGAACATATACAAAACTACAAAACTAGTTATAGATCTATATCATATATCTCATATACAAAAATTAGATCTAATCATAAGGCATATTTTGCATACATCTCATGTATCAATATCATGCATATTTTCAGATCTAAATTATCTCATAATAATCTAAAAAATTAGATTTAAATTGATCTAATCAAAATAAATTCTAATCTAGACAATTATGTAGAACTATTCTACAACTAGTCTAGTCATGCATCTATCATATCTCATATGATATTTAAAATTAAATAATTTTTATTTGCTATTTTTTAGATGTTATTATAACACTTATAATATCAAAAAATAGTAAATAAGAAGATCTAAAATATGATTTAATCAAATTAAATCAAAGAACATGCAAAGACTATTCTATAGAACTATTCTATTCTAGAACTAGTCATGCATATCTTCATGTAAAACTTAGATCCAAATCATTTAATTTTAATTTTTTCTGATTTCAGATCTGATCACATCTCATGTGACATCTGAAATCACTTTATTTTCTAATTAAAAATAAAATTTAAAATCAGATCTAAATATTTTTTAGAGAACCATGGCTCTGATACCAGTTGAAGGGAAAATCCTGATTTCCCGGATCCAGGTTCGTTCAGATCTGATTAGATCAAGAGATATATTTCAAAAATTTTCTCTTGATCTCAATCAGATCTTGATATATTTCAGATCTGATTCTTATTATTTTAATAAATAAAATAAAATAAGATAAATTAAATCAAATTTAATTTACCTGATTTGGGTAATCCTATTACCCTGTAGATGATCCTGATTGCAGCGGAAGGTTCTGGATCTTAGCCACGCAAGCGCCTGGCCTCTACCGGTATCCACTCGGGTTGGATCTGGAGATCCTCTTCTTCTCTATCACACCTCCAAAAATCAGATCTGGATCTGATCTGGAGGATCTTCAAAACTCTTTTGAAGATCTGCAGTCGTCCTTTTGCAGCAGCGCAGCCTTCTTGCTTTTGATCGCCTTTCCTTGATCTGAATCGCACCAAACTAAAGTCCAAAACACCTTTTGGACGTGGAGAGCAAGGAGGAGAAGAGACTATGGCATGGAGAAGGAGGGGAGAGGCAGCCTTGGGGCATGGGCTAATAGCATTGGAACTCTTAAAAGGGTTGGGCGCAGGGTCTTATTTATAGACCTCTTGTGATCCAACTCCTCTTCCTCTCAACCAATCACAACCCTTTGTGAAATCAGATCTAAATCTGATTGGTTGGGAATAGAGACCCCTGGATTCCTCCTTAGAGGTGCCTAAGACCAGTCAAACTGGATTCTTAGTTAGAACTCTGATTGGAATCCAAAAGGGAGGTGGAGTCCTTGTCCAACAAGGACTCCTAGGCGCCTCCTACTTGGGCTCACGCCACCCTTGGCGTGCGCCCTTCTCCTTGCCAGGTTCTGGCAGGGGGACAAGCCCCCACCAGCTCTCCAATAGGTGCATGACATGTGGGTCAAAAGTCAAAGGGTCAAAGGTCAGACTTTTGACCAAAGTCAAAGAACAAGAAATGGCAGGTGACCAAAAATGGCAGGTAATGTCTCTTACAAATAAGACAACCTATTCTGACTTGGACAACCTCCAGTCAGACCATATGAAGGCCTCTGATTGAGCACAAACTCCTTTGGCTCAGTCAGGACAACTTATTTATGATAGTAAAAGAAGAACGTTAGGTTCAATCGAGTGCTAGCACGATTTCCTTGAACCTAATTGAATCTCATTCAGATCAATTGAACTAGATCAGTTCAATTGATGATCACCAGATTCAAACCCTTGTTTGTGTGACCCAGTTAGGTTCAGTTCTGTATGGTAATGGGATATGTCATGATCTCTATCATCGACATCATCGAAACTCCTTTCGATGGATCAGAACTCTTCTGATTCGAACAGCTAGAATGATCGATCATCTAAATCATTCTAATTGCTCCCAAAATCCACCAGTGACACCTAGCAGTATATGGTGGCAACCCATCAGAGCTGAATGCGAACCTCTTGGTGCAGCTACCTGTGTGATTAAGTTCTTCTATCTTGAGCCCCGATCAGATTAGGGTTAAGGTGAACTCGTCAAACCCTAGTCTCTGTCATATGATGTAATCATTCGATTCGAGTCCAATGTGAAAATCTAAATAGAAACTCTTTCTATTATTTCACTCTACCATGGCCATGGGCTTCTGGACTTGATTCTCATGATCATCATAGGGCTACTCCTCTACCACCGAGGTAGATAGATTCCATCTTGATGCAATCCAGTTCCTACAATGAACATGCTATAGCCAACATACACCTCAGGGTTCCATATGGCTAGGAGACCGAGTAATGGTGTAGTCAAACTATAACACCCTCAAGGTGAACTGCCGATGCATCTCAGGTCAAAGAACCAGACACACTACTGCAGCATCGAGTCAGTCATTGACGAGAAGGTAGACTTCCTAATGACTACTCGAGGTGGTCACGCTCAGTGCCCTCGTTCTCTAACGAGTACCTGTACTCTCGCTCCGGTGTCTCTACATCGTAGACTCAAGACTCATCTACTATAAAGAAGTGATTGTACACCAACCTTTCGGATCAATCACCATCATCATGATGATCCTACGGTCAGGAGCATTTTATGAGTTAATAAGAAAATTCATGTCTTAAATTTTTAACTCTTGAAAATATGAATTATCATTATCATTAACTCAAGGGATGTAT
Source organism: Cocos nucifera (assembly GCA_006176705.1). Lineage (NCBI taxonomy): Eukaryota > Viridiplantae > Streptophyta > Magnoliopsida > Arecales > Arecaceae > Cocos > Cocos nucifera. The sequence continues at coordinate 15,977 of QRFJ01003340.1, forward strand.
CATAGACACTAAATACATATTTATGATAGAAAATAACTTATTTTATTATTTATAATCAAAATTATAATTTTACCCCTAGAAGTGTATTACAAATGTCAGCTAATTCTGGCTTCTAGGGCACACATATCTAACATTCTCCTTCGCAAGGCACTCAGCTTCAGCAGCCATCACTTGAAGACGATTGATCTCGGCTTGAAGGTCTTCTCAGACCTTCAGCACCTCCGCCTCCAGACGATTCACCTTCTTGAGGTGGGCAAGCATGTGGTAGCACAACTACCATAAATAGATCATTATAAGGTGAAGGAAGAAAGGGTGAAAAAAAAGAAAAGAAGTATGGCAAGATGATTACCCTAAGGATAGTCCTGAGAGACTCCCAGATAAACTGCCTTTGGTCAAGGTCGGCCAGGCAGTCCACCTCCTCTAGCAAGATAAACCTGTTAGTTAAATCTTGAATGATGTTTGGATTATTGAATGGGTCCACACCCTGGTCTTCATTGTTGCTCCGACCAGGCTCGTCCAGATGCTCCTTGCAAGCCTTCATCGCAATGGTGGCTTTTCCCTTTCTCCCCTCCTCTTTGTCGGTACAAGGATCGGACACACAATCCCTGGAGGAAAGATTCGCAGACTCGGGGGGAAGAGGTTCCCCCTCTATGACGTCAGCATGAGTGATCAGGATGACCTCATCTCCTGGATGGACTTTGGAGCAATGTCGGCGATAGCAGGAGCCATAGAATAGGAGATGCCGACCTTCGCTCATTTCGAGCTCTCGCCCGAGGCCTTCCCCTTCCTTTTCTTCTACATGTAAAGGCCCTTTGTGAGCTTCTCTATAGCATAGGTGTCCATTTCTGTAGGAAAGGAAAATTATGATCAGCCAAGGTATGCAAAAAATTTTATAAGAATCCATACATATGTATCTGCATGCAAGTATGCTTGGTACCAGCAGGATCGAGAGGACTTAGGTTGAGGTTGAATAAGGTCTGCTCCCTCAAAAGCTCGGGGAGATCGTGATCTCGGTATGCCTTGAGCCTGTTAGAAGATTCGAGGTCGGCACCATCCAAGCTAGGAGCTTGATGGATGGATTCCCTAAGGAAGCCCCAGAGAGGAAGGTCAAGCAGCAGGGTTGGGCATCGGATGAAGAAGTACTTCTCCTTCTAGTTATGAATGGAAGAAAAAGCACCTTTCAACAACCCCTTCTTACCAAATTAAGGAAAGAAGTACTCCAAGTCCTTTGCAAAAGGATGGCATTTGAAGGTATAGAGATTTTGGAATAATGAGATGATCGACTGAACTTCGGCCAGATCATAGAGACAAAGGAAGCCGATTATAAATCAAAAGGAGTTTGGCACAACAGAAGCAAGAGAAATGTTTAAAAAATGAAAGAGGGCAATTACAAAGGGGGGAGGTGGAAGTCAGAGTCTAGCACATAAGACCTCCAAATATAAGCAAAACCAATCGACCGAAGGCAAGCTGGCACTATCGTCTGACTCAGGGAGTTTGAGTTCAATCTTCGGTGGAATTCCATACCGAATTTTAATTAGGGAGATATCATTCAGAGTAAGAATGGATGGGATGGTGTTTGGAATGAAGGATGGGTGAGACATGTTTCTAGGCTCAACCTTGGTCAGGGGTACAGGGTCTAGGGTGGACGGTCCAGTCAGACTCCAAGAACTGGCGAAGTGGAAAGTTTTGAAAGACATTCGGATCAAAACTGAACCCCAAGAAAACCTTCAAAAAATAAGAAAAAATACATTTTAAAAGCTCCTACCAGAGAAACCTAAAGAGCAAGAAGAAAAATATACTAGAAAAATCAAAAATAGGTGATAAGAGGTTGATCTAAGTTGACTAAGAAGGGCAAAGAAGCGATGGGTGCAACAACAATCGAGTGGAGAAGCATCGAAAACTAGAGAAGATGCAGGAAAGAACCGGTACTCTCGAGCAGGAAGAAGGCAAGCGCTCAGGAAAGAAGAAGACTTAGACAAGAATGAATTTTGGAGAAGGAGGCCGACCTTAAATAGTCGAGAAGAGACTTGGGGCAGTTATGATTGTAGATCTCCTTCGGTCGATCAGTGCGTGCCGCGTGTCCCACTCATCATGGTAGAGAAGTGGCGATAGGTAGAGCTTTTATTGCACCTCACCTAGGATAGAGCTTCGATAGGAAATACGAAGGATTGCCTTTTCAAAGTCGCTTCTTGTTTAAAAGATTTTGGCACCAGCATAAAAGACGTCAAAAACATCTCATCCCAACGGGCGCGAGAAGTTGAAAGAACTTCGACGGTCGTATTTGTACTCCCTTCCTTCAAATTTCAAACTCGGGAGTAGAAAGACTATTGTTGGGGATAAATCTATTCCCGTCGAAGTCCGACTAAATGTTCAGTCTAAGAGTGATTTTGGATGAGCTTTTGTGCTTTATTATACCTAGTGGACCCCCTACCATCAAAGCAGCCGAACTCCTCATCTCCAAGCAGTTGGCCCTCCTATGGGCAAACTTCATTCGGACGAATTTGAACAGTGGAAGCAGTTGCATGGGCAACAAATGGCCTGGCCTGATCGGCTTGGAAACTGATCGGACTTCTCCAGCAAACTCCTTCTAGGCATTTTCAATAGTCGAAGTCCTTTCAGACTTCTCCAACAACCGAACTTCATTCGAACTCCTCCGACAGTCAAACTCCTTTTGGACTCCTCCAACGGTCAAACTCCTTCTAGACTCCTTCCAATCGAACTTTCCATAGTCACCCGGAAAGGTCTCTACACGAACCCAGCTCCACATGGCATGAATCAACTCATCCATAGATTGCTTAAGAGGAGTCCAAGCTCCTATACTATTGATGTAACTCAAAGATTCATCGCTAACTAACGCCTACTCCTCCAAACTTTGACTATTAAATCTCAATGAACTAGCACATCACGACAATAGATACTACCCTCCATAACAAACTCCACGTGGCCCCAAATGACCCACTACCAGGCGGTTGCAACTGTCACTATCAGTTTGTTATGGGCTCTGCCTATATAAGAGATCCTTTAGATATGCTTTCTTCTCTAAGCTCTCATCTTCTACTTAAAACTCTGCTCTAAATCTCTCTGAGCACTCCATTTCTATTGATTGAAAGAACTAACTTGATCGTCGAAGGGTGTTGCCAGAGCCACCACCTCTGACTCCTGACAAGACTTATTTTGCAGGTCATCGGTGGTGACCTCATCTTCTCTGACTCGAGCTTCAAATCCGATGTCAACCAGATTTTGCACCAACAATCAGTAATAAAAGCAATTTTCTCCTCGTCCTCCAGTGCCATATGGATTTGGTTATAGCCAGAGAAGGCATCCATAAAAGTGAGGAGCTCGTGGCCCAAGGTTGCATCCACCAGCTAATCTATTCCGGACAAGGGTTAGCTATCCTTTGGGCAGGCTTTGTTCAATTTTTTGAAGTCTATGCACATTCTCCACTTATCATTCATCTTTTTGACGAGTATGATGTTGGAGATCTAGTTTGGATAGTTGACTTCTTAGATGAATCTGGCCTTGAGGATCTTATCAACTTCCTCTGCAATTGCTTTCTACCTCTCTAGAGCATGGCTGCGCATCTTATCTTTCACTAGCTGATGTTTCGAGTCAACTGTCATATGGATTTGGTTATAGCCAGAGAAGGCATCCATAAAAGTGAGGAGCTCGTGGCCCAAGGTTGCATCCACCAGCTAATCTATTCTGGACAAGGGTTAGCTATCCTTTGGGCAGGCTTTGTTCAATTTTTTGAAGTCTATGCACATTCTCCACTTATCATTCATCTTTTTGACGAGTATGATGTTGGAGATCCAGTTTGGATAGTTGACTTCTTAGATGAATCTGGCCTTGAGGATCTTATCAACTTCCTCTGCAATTGCTTTCTACCTCTCTAGAGCATGGCTGCGCATCTTATCTTTCACTAGCTGATGTTTCGAGTCAACTGTCAGGCAAAGTTCCATGACCTCCACATCTATCCCAGGCATGTCATCAGAAACCCGAGCAAAAATATCTGCATTCCTTCATAGAAATTTGATAAGTTGCTCTTGTATTTCTTCTGCTAGGTTGGAGCCGATTTGCACCATATGCTCCATATTTTCGTCATTCAGTAGGATGAAAATAAGGTCTTCCATAGGCTCACCCTGCTCTTCCATTAGATCATCGCGGATATCCAACCCATCGATCGGACAAGGATCTGGCCGCTCACCCCTCTGCAAGGCAATTGAATAACAATGCCTTACTAGAGCTTGATCTTCTCTGACTTCTCCGATCCCATAGCTTGTTGAAAACTTCATTTTCAAGTAGTATGTCGATACTACTATCCGAAGTGCGTTTAGACCAGGTCGGTCGAGGATTGCATTGTAAGTGGATGGTGCTTTTACTACTAAAAGATCCACTCATGTTTTGGACTGTCTTGGATATTGCCCTGTAGTCATAGCCAAAGTTATTATACCTTCAACTAGTACAGCATCGTCGGTGAAGCTCACCAATAGAGAGTTCAACGATCCAAGCCGACTATTAGATATAGACATTTTGGAGAAAGCATTATAAAATAAGACATCAATCAAACTTTTATTATCAACAAGGATGTGGCATACATCATAGTCTACAATATTTAAAGCAATTACAACCGCGTCATTATGCGAAAACTGAACTCTCTGTGCATCTACTTTAGTGAAGGCTATGGATTCTTCAGTTCTATATCTCTTCATTGATCCTTCAGATCTACTAGCCTACTCTCACCAAAGTCTCTTAGAGATAGTGTTGATGATGCTGAGAGATGGCCGATCTCCTTGTTGCTCCTTCCTCCTTAGCGGTTTCGACTGTGGCAGTGCCCTTGGCCAATCCTCTCTTCCTTCGGGCCAATGTTGTAGAAATCGACCAAGCCAGCCTCGCCTGATGAGCTCCTCAATCTCATCTTGAAGCTGAATATACTTTTTTGTATCATGACTAATAGAATCGCGATGTTGTCATTAAGACACCATGTTTATCAGTTTAATCCGACTTCTTAAAATAATTAAAAATTCATAGATAGCAGTGAGTCGGGTCGAATCCATAGGGAAGGTAGTATTTTTAGATTTGAAATCTTTGATTTTACAAAAGAAAAAGAAAAGAAAAGAGTTTTGGGATCAAAAGTCAAGTCAAAAATTTAAAAGCGAAAATTAAAAGGTGCAGAAATTTAAACTTGGTACTAAGATCTACTAGTTAGATCTTAGCATCTATTTGCAATAAAAAAATAATAATAATAATTAAAGTGCAAAAATTAAATTATAATAAAAAGTAAGAAATTAAAATATAAAAATAAAATTTTTATTAATTAAAATTTTAAAATTTAAATTCATGGAATTTAAAAAGAATAAAATAGCCTGATCTCTGATCTTGGATCGGCATTGGCAGAAAGATGGTGTAGAAGCCCGACTCTTGTTCTCAGCATCCATTGCTTTGAAGCAGTCTTTAACCTATAGCCTGGCTTTGCCCTGTACCAAAGCTTCACCTTGATCGGAGATGTTGATTTCTGGAGGCCTAAGGTCCGTTTTATAGAGCTAGGAGGGCTGGAGAGTTTGCTTCTGGGCAATATGGGACTAAGAGACTCTTTGATCATCAAAATTTAAATAAAAAATAGACTAAAAGAAGTTCTACATGAATTCTACTACTCTGGATGAAATTTGATCATAAATAGAAATCCAACGATCCAAAAATCATCAAAATCGGATGAGTATCGGCCCAAATCAGGTCAGATTAAATTTTGGCCGTTCGATCGCACGTTGATGGAGAAAATCTAGCCGCAAATCATGCATCGAGAGTCCTGATCACCGTTGGGAGCATTCTGGACCATTGGATCTTCATCACTTAGTTTTTTGGTCATCGATCATGCTAGATTGCTGATAGAATTTGAATCAAATTCGAAAATAATCACCACCGTCCGATCTTGACCGCAATCAACTGCAGCCATCCGATCACGCAATTACTGTTCCCATGGACCGCATAGACCGACCGCACCACACACCGCAGTCAATCAGCATCTCTATTACCAAGTGAAAAGACCAAATTACCCTATGAGCCACGATAAATTTCTATGGACCCTTTAAGGGTCTAGGTCCACCACGTGTCATGCTTTGATTCATCGATTTCTGCTGAGCTGGCGGTCCACTCCTAGATCGTAGACCGGCTGATGGCTTCAATGGCTAAGTCAGCTTTGATGGCTTGGCTTGGCTTGGCTTGGTGGCTTAACTTGCGGAGCCGGTTGAGCCGTTTTCTTTTTTATTTAAATTTTATTTATTTTATTTTTTTAAAAATTCATATCTTTTTTATTTTAGCTTTGTTTTACTCAAAATTTATTTTATTATGATAAAAAATATGAGCTCTTTCCACTACTAATAAAATTTTATTTTTTAATTTTTATTATTTTTTAATTAATTTTTTAATTAATAAAAATATAAATTTTTTAAAAATTATATATAAATTAATAATTTTTAAAAATTAATATAAATTAATTAATAAATTAATAATTTTATTTATAAATTTATGATGCTTATCACACCCCCCAACTTAAGCTTTGCTCGTCCTCGAGTAAAGAAAGAATTTAGTTTTAAATACCTTTTAACTTTAGAGTTTTGAATTTTATCTAAGCAATTTTCAAAATGACCATTGATATTTAGTAAAGCTTAAATGAGATATATCATTGAGATATTAATATTTATCAATAGAAAAATTAAGTAAAGAATATTAAATTTTTTAGATCTTTTTTTCTAAATTATCCCACCTTTATCTCTAATTTATCTGAACTTTCATATAGGCAAGTGTATTGCTACTTCCGTCCTTCATTTATTGATTTTTATTTTTACATTGCCCACTTTTTGATGCGAATATCATTGCTTACTTAGGCAACGGGATCTGGTTACTTGGTGGGAAATCAATATTTTTTTTTTAACATTGTACCACTATTGAGTGTCTTAATCCTTTAAGCTTTCTATTTGATCCATGTAGCGAGTCTTGGGCCAGTGACTTTCAAACCAGTTGACTTTAGGGCACTAGGTATAGAATATCCCTCGGGCTTACTAGCTCGAATCAAATAGGCTACGAGTTAAGACTAGCTTTACAACGAGCTTCTTTGCCCTTCCCACCTTTTGACATAAAACTCAATGCTTGCTTAGGCAAAGAGGCCTGGTTACTTAGTGAGAAGTACTTAAAAACTATTTTATTAAAATAAATTTGTTATATGAAGAAACGTATAGTTATCCTACACAAGTCTATAAATGTAGACTTTTCTTTGATGCTAGTAGAAATAATTAGAAATGCTCCAAGGAAAAATTTTTTATGTTCTAGACTTAACTCTTTATTGAATTTTCTTAATACTTGATTCCTTAATATCTCACAGATTCTCTGATCTATGTATCAAATTTCTTTTAAAAATGCTTAGTTTAATTCAATTCTTAAGTATAATCAGGTGTCTAAATACTAAATACTAACTTTTTTGAGGACTTAAAATTTTAAAATTTTTATTTTTCTCCCTCCAACTTAATCGACATTATCCTCAATAGAGAAAAAAAATAAAGAGTGTAATAAAGAACATGAAAGAATACATCTGACTATATTTTTGGTCCAGCACATGCCTTTAAAAATTTGGGCTCTTCCTCCAACTTATTCAAATTATCCTAAAAAAAAGTAAACTAAAAAAATAAATTAGATAAAAACTAAATATTGGGTTGCCTCCCAACAAGCGCTAAGTTTACCATCTTCAGTCAGACACAATGCAGCTTATTATCCTATGTCAAATATTGGATTGATAAATTCCAATGGTTTTGAAATATATATTCATTGTTAATTTTAGAGATATAATTTATGATTCCATTCTCAGACCCATGTTTATTAAGAATTTCTCCTATTTATTTTTCTAAAATGCTCATGAATGGAGTTTTTGTATTAGGAGTTAAGTTTGATTCAATGGATGCGGGAATGGTGACCAAAGGTGATTTTAATTCTGAAGGGAAATTATTATGGTCTTGCTTAAACAACTCCATTGATATTTCATTACATGCCTCTTGATTTTTGTAAGAAGAATTAGCTTCTAGGGTTGAAGGAAATATGACATTAGGTTTATAAGTCTTGGGTAAATCATCTATTCTCTTTTCCCCTTTTTCTATCTTATTTAAATTGGAACCAGCATCCGTACTAGTTCCTGGCTCGGGTTATTCTATGTGGTTAGTCTCAGTACTAATCAGTTTCTCTAATTTTTATTTTGGCTAGCATCAGTACTAGCCTCTCGCACCTGGTCTTGGTATGGATCCATAAGAATCCTATAGCTTTTAAGTTAAGAAATTACTTTGGTATTCTCAAATTGGGGATTCTTAAGTGAGACATTAAATTGATAATTTGGTCCAGTTGGTTGGTGGACATTAGGTGGATTGTTTGAAATTGGTAGGTTCGGTAGTTGATCTAGTTCTCTCCTCGTATTAGACTCAACTAATTATCCTATTTAAGCTTCTAGCTTGGCGATAGATTACTATTGAGTCAGAATCAATTATTGAAGTTGGTTAAATCTATCATCGCCTAGATTGATCTATTGAGGAGGTGGGTATGAGGGCTGATTATGATGTGGTGGCTGGATAAACTGACTAGGCTGGCCATTATTATAGGTATAGTTTTGGTATTGAGGCCTATTTTGATAGTTTTGGATAGGTAAAATTTGGGATTGAGCCTGAGTCTGTTGGGATGTCCAAGAAAAATTATGGTGGTTGCTCCAATCTGGATTATATGAATTTAAAAATGAGTCATTAATCAATTTGGAGTATCCTTGGGTAGCTTGAACTTGTTCTTAGATAAAATATGAAAACTGTGCAGTCATAGGATATTCACTCACATGATGGGTTGGACTAACATAGATTGAATAAATCTCCTAATAATTAGAAGATGATGTGAATTGTGCAGGAGATTATTAACCTAGGATTAGGAGTTGATCTATTTTCTGAGCAAGAAGATCAATTTTATCTAATTTTTGGACTATTAGATTCAAATTAGCCATTATTATGTTTAATGTGAATCAACCATTCAATTAAGTTCAACTAAATCAGAAAAAATGATTTTCTATCATGCATGTATTAGTGTAACCCTAATGTATGGTTCAAAAAAAAATTTTAGAATATTTTTTTTATTATTTTATTATTATTTTTTATTATATTAAAAATTAATTTTTTTTAATTATTTTATTTGTTAATTTTAATTTAATTTAATTTAATTTAATTATTATTTTTAATATTTATTTTAGTTAGTTTAATTTAATTTTTATTTTATTTTATTTTATTTTATTTTTAAAGGAGTAAGGAGAAGAAAGAAAGAAGAGTTCTAAAGAAGAGGTCCTAAGGAGTCCTAGAACTAAGAAGAAAGAGAAGAATTAGGTTTAATTAGATTTAATGTTGGTTAGCAATCAAGTTGGTCAATTAATCCTAACTAAGGGTTATCCTAGATCTAGATAGCTCCTAACTGCCAAGGTCACCTTCAAGCCCTCCAAGTGTAGGATTAGTCAATCAACTAGCCAGGTAAGTGTAAGGTCGGTGGGAGTCCCCCCGTTGCTTGCCTTAGATACCAATTATGCTTGGCCAGGTAAGCAAACGGAACCAATTAGAAACCACCTTCCTTCGGGCCCAGTCGTCCCTGAACCACTTTCCTAGACACCAATCAAATTGACTTATCCTAATCCGGTTCAACTCTTAGGGTTCCTTATCCTATTGAGCTCGAGTTCCTAGGGCTGATGTCTAATTGATTTTAATTTAAAGGCTTAGGTCAATGTAGAATGCTGGTTGGTTGTTTGTGGGCCAAGAAAGAGTGATTAAATCTCCACCTTATCTTGTTTAATTAGATTGTGCCCTTAATTTGGTTTAATATGAATATGCACAAAAAATTTTCAATCAAAGGGTTCTATGCAATTTAAACTAGATGCATGCAACTAATTAAATTCTGAAAGGCTTACCTTGCCTTCAGCAATCACCAAAAATAAAATAAAATAAAATAAAATAAAAATAAAAATAAAAATAAAAATAATATGATGCATGCTCTAAGCAATTAGGATTTCTAATCTTATCATGAGGCATTTAATTAGGTTTAAATGGATATTTTTTTAAAATTAATTTAAAAGTAAAATAAATAAATAAATAAGATAAAAAGGAAAGAGAGCTAGGATTAGGATTGATCTCACCAAGTAAAACTCCTGGTTTTTTTTATTTTTTAATCTCTTTTTCTGTAAAATAAAAAAAAATAGCAAGCAATATTTAAAAAAATAAAAATAAAAATAAAAATTTTATTTATAATTTATTTATAAAAAAATTAAAGAGATCAAAAATTTAATATCCGTGCCTTCTCCGATAATGGTGCCAAAAATTTGATAGAATCGCGATGTTGTCGTTAAAACATCGTATTTATCAGTTTAATCTGACTTCTTAAAATAATTAAAAATCCATAGATAGCAGTGAGTCGGATCGAATCCACAGGGAAGGTAGTATTTTTAGATTTAAAATTTTTAATTTTATAAAAGAAAAAGAAAAGAAAAGAGTTTTGGGATTAAAAGTGAAGTCGGAAAATTAAAAGTGAAAATTAAAAAGTGCAGGAATTTAAACTTGGTACTAAGATCTACTAGTTAGATCTTAGCATCTATTTGCAATAAAAAAAATAATTAAAGTATAAAAATTAAATTATAATAAAAAATAAGAAATTAAAATACAAAAATAAAATTTTTATTAATTAAAATTTTAGAATTTAAATACATGAAATTTAAAAAGAATAAAATAGCCTGATCTCTGATCTTGGATCGGCATTGGCAGAAAGATGGTGTAGAAGTCCGACTCTTCTTCTTGGCATCCGTTGCTTTGAAGCAGCCTTTAACCCATAGCCTGGCTTGGCCCTGTACCAAAGCTTCACCTTGATCGGAGATGTTGATTTTTGGAGGCCTGAGGTCCTTTTTATAGAGCTAGGAGGGCTGGAGAGTTTGCTTCTAGACAATGTGGGACTAAGGGACTCTTTAATCATCAAAATCTAAATAAAAATTAGACTAAAAGAAGTCCTACATGAATTCTACTACTCTGGATGAAATTTGATCGTAAATAGGAATTCAACGGTCCAAAAATCATCAAAATCGGATGAGTATCGGCCCAGATCAGGTCAGATTAAATTCTAACCATCCGATCGCACGTTGATGGAGGAAATTTGGTCATAAATCATGCATCGAGAGTCCTGATCACCATCGGGAGCATTTTGGACCGTTGGATCTTCATCACTTGGTTTTTTGGCCGTCGATCGTGCCAGATTGCTGATAAAATTTGTATCAAATCCGAAAATAACCACCACCGTTCGATCTTGACTGTAATCAACCGCAACCATCCGATCGTGCAATTACTATTCCGATGGACCGACTGCACCGCACACCGCAGCCAATCAGCACCTCTGTTGCCAAGTGAAAAGACCAAATTGCCCTATGAGCCGCGATAAATTTCTATGGATCCTTTAAGGGTCTAGGTTCGCCACGTGTCATGCTGTGATTCATCGGTTTCTGCTGAGCTAGCGTTCCACGCCTGGATCGTAGACCAGCTGATGGCTTCAATGGCTGAGTTGGCTTTGATGGCTTGGCTTGGCTTGGTGGCTTGGCTTGCGGAGCCGGCTGAGCCATTTTCTTTTTTATTTAAATTTTATTTATTTTATTTCTTTAAAAATTTATATCTTTTTTGTTTTAGCTTTGTTTTACTCAAAATTTATTTTATTATGATAAAAAAAATGAGCTCTTTCCATTGATAATAAAATTTTATTTTTTAATTTTTATTATTTTTTAATTAATTTTTTAATTAATAAAAATATGAATTTCTTAAAAATTATATATAAATTGATTAATAATTCTTAAAAATTAATATAAATTAATTGATAAATTAATACTTTTATTTATAAATTTATGATGCTTATCAGTGACCGTGGTCATGATGATAGAGATAGTACTTGCTAGGATTGTACTTGCCAGGATGAGTATGCATTCTCTTTGATCTTAGCAGTTGCTCCCTGATCTCCATCAATACTTATATTTTTGGAGCATTGAGGGAGGCATAGTTATGAAATCTTCTAGAAAAGGAACCTCTTCACGTCCTTCTATCCGGGCTTCTTTGACAACGAGCTCAAGGAGGAGTTCGAATTTGCTTACGCTCGAAGGGAGTCCAGGAGCACGATCGAACTTCGTTCGGCTTTTCTTCAACTATGGACTTGCTAGATTCACCTGCCTACTACTTTTCTGTGGCTTCTTCATCCTTCAACTTCAAGGCTTCTTCAGCTCAGGCATATCTTTCAGCTCAAGCTAGTAGATCGACAAAATTCCTAAGATACTTCTTCTCCAAGGAGAATAATAAAAAATTCTTTTGAAGGCCGTCCTTCAGCACGACCATGACAATAGACTGGTCTAGATTTTGGACCTCAAGGACAGTAGCATTGAAGTGGTTGACATAAGCTTGGATGGATTCTCTCTTTTTCTGCTTGATATAGATGAGAGAATTCGAGCCTCGTCGAGGACGTCGACTGCTGATGAAGTGAACCATGAATTAGTGGCTTATTCGATCAAAAAAAAAGATAGTACCCGGCTTAAGGGCTGAGTATCAATTTTTGGCTGCTCCCTTCAGGGTGAAGGGAAAAGCTCGGTATAGGATGGCGTCGAGCATGCCATGGAGCAACATCATTGTCCAAAAGACCTCTAGATGATCGATCAGATCAGTGATCCCATTGTAGCTCTCAAACTATGGGAGCTTGAAGTTCGGTGAGATCGGTTCCTACATGATTTGATGAGAGAAAGAAGAGTCGGTGTAGATATCATTACTGTGAGAGAAGAGAGTCTGGCAGAGTTTCTCAATCCATCGATTCATTTCTTACAGCTTTCGATCCAAGAGATCTTCATAGTCATGGATCTCTAAAGTTTTTTGGCTGAACAGGGGTAGAGTCCCTCCAGGGGTAGAATCATGATCAGAGCAGGGGCTCCCTACCCTCTACTTTTCTTTCTCGGAGGTGACTAGTCGACTCACCCAAGTCGGACGTCCCCAGACTGGGTCTTAGGATTTCGAAGAAGCCTACTCTGATCGGATCGGCATCAGAGGTTGCTACTGCTGCATGGCCTGCACTACTTTAGTGAGCCCCCTAACCTACTGAACCAGTAGGTTAAATTGCTCTGCATCCATCATTGCCATCGGTGGAACTTGAGATGCTAGGGATGAGATGAGGGTGGGCAAATCTGGATGAGATCTTGCCGTGGAGGTAGTTGACCATCAGGTGGAAGCCTTTTTGGGAGGCATCCTCATGAGATCGATTGGGGAAGAAGAACTTCGAGGAGAAGGAGAGAGATCTCCACTGAGCACTCCTTTAAGACTAAGAGAACCTCAAAGAAAAGAGATTCCTTCCTCTAATGCCAATTCTGTTGGTGCAAAATTTGATTATCACCGAAATCCAGGATGGAGTCGGAGAAGATGGGGTCACCGTTGGTGATCTATAAAATAAGTCTCATTCAGAGTCGGAGGTGGTGGCTCTGACAAGACCCTCCGACGATCAAGTCAGCTCTTGCGGTCAACAGAAATGGAGTGCTCAAAGAGATTTTAGTAGATTTTTAAGAAGGAAAGGAGAGCTTAGAGCCTGGAGAAGAAAGCATATCTAGAGGGTCTCTTATATAGGTAGAGCTTGTAACAAACTGATAGTGACAGTCATGACCGTCCGATAGTGGGTCATTTGGGGCCACGTGGAGTTTGTTATGGAGGGTGGTGTCTGTTGTTGTGACATGCCAGTCCGATGGAATTTAATAGCTGAAGTTCAGAGGAGGTAGGCGCTGGTAGCGAAGAGTTTCAAGTTTCATGAACTCCAAAGGAGTTCAGACTTCTTCAGGGTCGTCTATGCGTAAATGGGTTCATGCTGTGCAAATTACTGGATCCGCGTAGGCATGGAGGCCCTTCTAAGCGACAGCATAGAGTTCGACTGGAAGGAGTTCAGAAGTCCACTGGAGAAATTCTGAAGGAGGTCTGTTGGAGGAATCTAGAAGGAGGTCTGTTGATGGAGAAGTTCGATTGAGGATGAAGTCCAAAAGGAGTCTGACTAGTGGAGGAGTCTGGCTGAAGGAAAAGTTCGAAAAACTCACGATCGGAGAAGGTTGGCTAAAGGAATGTCGAAAAGAGCCTGCTTGGGATGGAGAAGTCCGACTAAAGGAGAGGTTCAAAAGACTTGCAATTGAGGAAGGTCAACTGCCTAGGGTGGAATATCGAATGGAGCTTTCCTGGGATGGAGAAGTCCAACTGAAGGAGAGGTTCAGAAGACTTGCGATTGGGGAAGATTGGCTGCCTAGGGTGGAATGTTGAAAGGAGCCTGCCTGGGATGGAGAAGTCCGATTGAAGGAGAAATTCAGAAGACTTACGATTGGAGAAGGTCGGCTGCCTAGGATGGAGCTCGGCCACCCTCGCCATTCAAGCTCATTCGGACGAGGTCCGAAGGGATCTTACGAATTCGATCAAGGGTCAATCTTGGTCGTCGCTACCGGATGGAATCAATCAGCAATTAGATATCCGGCCAAACTTTGAGAGGAGCAGGTTCGCCCCCAACACCACCGATCACAAGATGAATGGAAAAGGTTCAGTAATGTATTTTGATTATGACCTAAAGGAGGGTTTAGTACTATCTTAAGTTATGTTCATTTGAGGGTTAGGTGCTTCTTTCTCCAATAGCTCAGTCTTGTTGTGGTAGTACTCCATCACTACATGATTGGTCCACTCGTAGACAAATAAGTTTATAAATGGGTTAGGTTGACCTATGACCCGATCTACCCGATCTGCTTAGACCTAATTTGATTTGCTTTAAAGGACTCATGAGGCTAGGTTTTCAAAATTAGATCTTTTCCATTTTTTGGGTCAGATATAGGTTTACTGAATTCTAACCCAACCCATTTGATATCTAGATAATTTTTTATCTTCTACTCTATGATTCGATTTGATTTGAATTCAGTAGACCATTAGGATCCAAACCCATTTGAGACTTCAAGTTATGATTTAAGACTTGTATAAGCAATATTTTTTATATGAAAAAAGGTTTAAAACTTGTTGGGGATAAATCATTCCTGCTGAAGTCAGGCTAAATGTTCAGTCTTAGAGTGATTTCGGATGAGCTTCTGTGCTTTATTATTCTTGGTAGACCCCCTACAGTCAAAGCGGTCGAACTCCTCATCTCCAAGTAGTCAGCCCTCTTATGGTCAAGCTTCATTCGAACGAATTTAAATAGTGGAAGCAGTTGCATAGGTAGCAAATAGCCTGGCCTGACCAGCTTGGAAACTGATTGGACTTCTCTAGTGAACTTCTTCCAAACTTTTTCAACTATCGAACTCCTTCCGGACTTCCCCAGCAAACTCCTTTCGAACTTCTCCAGCAGTTGAACTCCTTTCGAACTTCTCCAGCAGTCGAACTCCTTTCGAACTTCTTCAGTGAACTCCTTTCAGACTTCTCCAATAGTTGAACTTCTTCTGAACTTCTCCAGTAGTTGAACTCCTTTTGGACTCATCCCGATCGAGCTTCCCATAGTCACCCAGGAAGGTCTCTGCACAAACCCGACTCCACATGGCACAAATCAACTCACCCATAGATCGCTTAAGAGGAGTCCGAGCTCTCCTGGTATTAATGTAACTCAAAGATTCGTTGCCAACTGATGCCTACTCCTCCGAACTTCGACTATTAAACCTCAACGGACTAGCATGTCACGACAACATATACTATCCTTCATAACAAATTTTACGTGGCCTCGAACGGTCCACTACTAGATGGTTATGACTGTCACTATCAGTTTGTTATAGACTCTGCCTATATAAGAGATCCTCCAGATATGCTTTCTTCTCTATGCTCTCATCTTCTACTTAAAACTCTGCTCTAAATCTCTTTGAGCACTCCATTTCTGTTGGCTGAAAGAGTTGACCTGATCATTGAAGGATCTTGTCAGAGCCACCCACCCCAGGCTCTGGATGAGACTTGTCTTGTAGGTCACCAGCAGCAACCTCATCTTCTCCGACTCCAGTGCTCCTCCGACGATGATCAGATTTTGTACTTATAGGATTGGCGTCAGGAGGGCCGAACCTCTACCTTTTGAGGTTTCCTTATTCTTAAAGGAGTGCTCAGCAGAGATCTCTCTTCTTCTCCTTCAAAGTTCTCCTTTTCGAAAAGAATGCCCCCTAGAAAGGCTTCAACCCGATGGTCGATGGCCTCTATGGCCAGATCCCATCTAGATATGCCCGCCCCTGCTTCTTCTCTGACAACTCAAGCTCCATTTGCAGTAATGGTGGACGCGGAGCAATTCAACCTGTCAGTGCAGTAGGTTCGCGACCTCATGCAAGCTATGCAAGCCATGCATAGTAGTAGCCTCCGTCATCAATTCAGCCAGAATAGGCTTCTCCAGAATCCCATGATTCAGTCTGGAGGCGGCCAACTTGGGCTAGTCAGCCAGTAACCTCCGAAAAGGGGAAGCAGAGGGCTGAGAGCCCCTGCTCTGATCATGACTCTAACCCTAGGGGGACTTTTCCCCTGTTTGGCTAAAAGATCTTGGAGATTTATGATCGAGAGAATTTGGACTGAAAACTACATGAGATGAATCGATAGATCGAAGAACTCCATCGTGCTCCTCCCTCCCATGGTAATGACATCTGTACCGACCCTCCTTTTTCTCACCGCATCATGTAGGAACCGATCTCGTCAAACTTCAAGCTCTCCCAATTCGAGAGCTACGATGGAACCTCCAATCTAGTTGACCATCTAGAGGCCTTTCAAAAAATGATGCTACTCCATGGTGCGTCCGACGCCATCCTATGTCGAGCTTTTCCATCTACTTTAAAAGGGGCAGTTAAGAATTAGTACTCGACCTTCAAGCCAAATACCATTTTCTTTTTTGATCAGATGAGCCATCAATTTACGGCTCATTTTGTTAATAACCGCCGTCCCAGGCGAGGCTCAAAATCCCTCATTAATATCAAGCAGCAAGAGGGAGAATCCATCTGAGCTTATGTCAACCATTTCAATGCTGCTGTGCTGGAGGTCCGAAACCTAGACCAATTTATTGCAATGGCCATGCTAAAGGACGACCTTTAGAAGAATAATTTATTATTTTTTCTGAAGAAGAAGTATCCCAGAGATTTTGCTAATATGTTGGCTTGGACTGAGGGGTATGCCTGAGTGGAAGAGGCCTTCAAGGCCAAGGACAATGAAGCCACTGGAGAGTGGTGAATTGATGCCGGGCAGGCCCACTGTAGAATGAAAGTCGAGTGAAGCTCGACCGCACTCCCGAACCCCCTTGAGTGCAAGCGAGCCCAAACTCCTTCCTAGGCTCGAAAGCAAGGAAGCCCTGACAGAAAGGCACGGTGGGGCTCCCCCCTTTGAAGGTTTCACAATTATGCCCCCCTCAATACTCCAAAAATGCAAGTGCTGATGGAGATCAAGAATCAACTGCCTAGACTAGAGAGATTGCACTCTCATCCCAACAAGCGCAATCCTAACAAATATTGCCCTTATCATCATGACCACGGTCATGATACAGAAGAATGTATCTAGCTCTAAGATGAGATCGAGGAGTTCATCAAATGAGGCAAGCTCGATTGATTTTTGCGACATCGGCCTGAATAATAGGAAGATCGATCGAGGGTACTACCATAACCAGAACCACCAAGAAGGGAGAAGCAAGGGCCAGATCGACCATCCCTCGACATCATCAATACCATCTCTGGAGGACTTCGGTGAGGGGAGGCTAGCGGACCAACAGAACTCAAAAAGAGATGGAGAACTGAAGAGCCTATTGCTTTCACCAACGAAGATGCCCTAGGAGTTCAATTCTTGCATAATGATGCGGTTGTAATCTCTTTAAAGATTGCTGATTATGATGTGCACCACATTTTGATAGATAATGGAAGCTCTACCGATATTTTATTTTACAATGCTTTCTCAAAAATATCTTTACCTAATAATCATTTGGGACCTATGAACTTTTCATTGGTAGGCTTCACTGGCAATACCATGCCAGTTGAGGGCATAATAACTCTGACTGTGGCTACAGGGCAACATCCGAGGCTGGCCAGAGCGTAGGTTGATTTTTTAGTCGTAAAAGCTCCATCTGCTTATAATGCTATTCTTGGCCAACCTGATTTGAATGCACTCCGAGCTGTGGTATTAACCTATTACTTAAAAGTGAAGTTTCTAATGAGCCACGAAATTGGAGAGATTAGGGGAGACTAGGCCTTGGCAAGGCACTATTACTCTATTACTCTACAGAAAAATATCCAGCCCGACCTTTGCCCTATTGATGGCTGGATGTCCACGATGACCTTACGGAGGAGAGGGGCGAGCCTATGGAACACTTTGTAGCCATATCCTTGGGTGATAGAAATGTAGAACACATTATGCAGATCGGCTCCAACTTAAGGGATGAGGTTCGAAAACAACTCATCACCTTCCTTCGAAAGAATGTAGACGTCTTCACTTGGGTCGTAGCAGATATGCCGGGGATCGATACCAAAGTTATGAAACATCAGCTGGCTACTGATCCCAAGTATCGATCGATAAAAGAGAAGATGCATAGCCACGCTCCGAAAAGATAGAAAGCAATTACGGAAGAAGTCGACATGCTCCTCAAAGTCGGATTCATCCAAAAAGTTAACTATCCGAGCTGGATCTCAAATGTGGTGCTCATCAAAAAGGCAAATAATAAGTGCAGGATGTATATAGACTTCAAAAAGCTGAATAAAGTCTGCCCAAAAGATAACTACCCCCTATCCAGGATTGATCAACTGATGGATGCAACCTCATGCCACGAGCTTCTCACCTTTATGGATGCCTTTTTTGGCTACAACCAAATCCAGATGGCACCAAAGGATGAGGAGAAAACTTCTTTTATTACTGATCATGGTCTTTACTATTACAAGGTTATGCCTTTCGGACTAAAAAATGCAGGAGCAACATACTAGTGCCTGGTCAACAAAATCTTCAAAAAGCAGATTAGCCAAAATATGGAGGTGTATGTGGATGACATGCTTGTCAAGAGCTGGGCTTCAATAAATCACATCACCGACCTCAAAGAGACCTTCAACGCACTTAAAAAGTACAAGATGAAGCTGAATCTGACCAAATATGCCTTCGGTGTAACTTTGGAGAAGTTCTTGGGATTCATGGTGTTAAGGCATGGGATTGAGGTGAATCCAAAAAAAATTTGAGCTATTCAAGAGATGACCACTCCAAGAATAATCAAAAAAGTTCAGCGCTTGACTGAAAAAGTGGCATCCCTAAACCGCTTTATCTCGAGATCGATCGAGCAATGCATGTCCTTCTTTCAAGTTCTCAAATAGCCAAAGAGCTTCTACTGGATGGCAAAATGCCAACAGGCATTTAAGGAGCTCAAAAATTACCTCAGCTCATCCACACTGCTGGCAAAGCCTGAGCCTAGAGAAGAATTATTCTTGTACCTAGCAGTCTCCTCAGCAGTCCTAATGGTGGTCCTAGTCAAGGAGAAAGTGAAAGTACAGTGATCGGTCTACTACATAAGCTGACTCCTAAAGAATGCAGAGATTAGGAACTCTAAGTTAGAAAAATTAATTTACTCTCTTCTAACTGCTACTAGAAGACTCCGACCTTACTTTCAGGGGCATACCATAACTGTTCTCATGAATCAACCAATTAAAGTAGTTCTTCATCGAATGGATGCCTCCGAAAGAATCACAAAATGGGCAATCCAGCTTATAGAGTTTGACATCAATTATCGACCCCGACCATTGATCAAACCTCAGATATTAGCAAATTTTATAGTAGAATGCACCATTTTAGATGAAATCGAACTTGAACAGTATGAAACCAGCATTCCGTGGTTGCAGTCGAGCCCTCCTGAAGAGAACGTCGACCTTCCCAAAGGCTCTTGGGCTCTATACGTGGATGGTTCATCCAGCACTGCTGGAGCGGGCATGGGGTTGGTCTTAGTTAACCCCAAAGGAGTCATCACCAAATATGCACTATGCTTCGAATTTTCTGCAACTAATAATGGGGTCGAATATGAAGCTTTTATCACTGGATTAAAAATAGCAAAAGAGTTAGAAGTAGATCGGCTCCAAGTCTACAGTGATTTTCAATTGGTGGTCAGATAGGTCAGCAGCAGTTATGAAGCTCGGGAGGAAAGCATGATAAAATATCTTAAGAAAGTGAAAAAATTGATTCTAGCCTTCAACAGTTTTAGTATTCAATAGATTCCGAGGGTGGAGAATATAAGAGTCGACCTTCTCTCTAAATTGGCCACTTCAGCCCCAACCAAACTATCCAAAGAAGTATTTTTTGAAATCTTAAAGTACCCAAGCTCAGAGGAGTCGCAGCCTATTATGCAAGTAGAGTGCGAACCGAGCTGGATCGACCCGCTAGTTGCCTACCTTAAGGTCGGAGCTCTCTCTCATGATCCAAAAGAAGCTTGGAAACTCAAAAATCAGGCTTCTCGGTATGTTTTGTATGAAGGCAAGCTGTATAAAAGATTGTATTCTCTACTGCTCTTGAGATATCTCCAATCTTCAGAGGCTGACTTCGCATTATGAAAAGTGCATGAAGAAATTTATGGAAGTCATGTTGGAGCCAGATTCATATCACAAAGACTACTTCGATAGGGATACTATTGGTCGACATTGTATCATGATTCCATAGAGTATGTCAAGAAATATGACTGCTGTCAGAGAAATGCAAACATACAAAGATAGCCAACCTTTGAGCTTACTTCACTAAGCGCATTGTGGCCATTCGTGCAGTGGAGAATGGATATGCTTGGCTCCTTTCCAATGGCATCTGGATAATGGAACTTCCTCCTAGTTGCAATCGACAACTTCATCAAATAGGTCGAGGTCGAACCATTGGCAAAAAATACTGAAGCCAAGGTGTAGGACTTCATCTAAAAGTCAATCATCTGCTGGTTTAGTCTACCCTAAACTCTTATAACTGATAATGGGCGATAGTTTACCAGGGCAAGATTTGCCAAATTTCATGAGGATCTGAACATCTTCCATTATTTTACATTAGTCATCTACCCACAAGCAAATGAAGAAGCCAAAGTAACAAACAGAATCCTACTATAAGGTATCAAAGTAAGACTTGAAAGAGCGAAGGAAACTTGGGTAGATGAACTCTATCATGTACTCTAGACATACCAAACTATCCAAAGGTTGCCAATTGGGGAGATCCCGTTGTGAGCTCAAAAGTGGCACTCCCATGTCTTGGAAATATGAGAAGATAGGTCATGAGAAGCCGGAAGCAAGCCAGAAGAAGAATCAGTCTTAATAGTAAAGTTTAGAAACTGGGTCGGCTCACTCTGAGACTGAGCCAACTTAGTTGAAAACTGGATCGACTCAGTCTAGGATTGGATCGGCTAGATCTCAAAGAAAAATTCAGATAAAAAGTAGTATTTTCGGACTGTTGGTAGGTACATAACTTGATCGGCTTAGTCTGGGACTAAGCCGACCTAATCGTAGGGTAGCCGACTCAGCCTAAAACTAGGCCGACTCAATTTTTGTGGATTATTATTTTATGTACGTGGGTTATTTAGATTTGAAAAGTTTTTTTATGAGCTTGAGCTTGATCCTTTGTAAAGTATATATACTGAAAATAGATCAAGGTTGTAAGAGTGCTAAAATATACTGAATAAAAGTTCTTTTCTCTCGAAAGTCTCTTCTTCTCTTCTTCTCTATTCCTTGATTTATTTGATCGTGCTTCCACAGAGATCTCTGAGAAGTACTTTCTTATTGCTTGGCTAATCACCGATGGCCATGCCGATCCATGTGAAAAGAGCGCATATTCTCAATATTTGGTATCAGAGCAGTGTTGCATGAAAGGAAGGAAGAAACCTAGGATTTACTACATCCAGAATCTGTTACACCATGTTTTATCCTAAAACTTCTAATTTGCTTCATAGTTGTCTCTAGATTGAGATGGAGATTGTTACACAAAGGAACAGTGATACAGAAGTTTGGAAAGAAGATCTAGGGCTAGTTAGATCTTTCGTGAAGGATAGTTTTACTGGTGTGTGATCATGAAGGATGTTAGGGATCTGTTCTTGACTTGTTTGAAGTCATGGGATCAAATGGATTTAAGATGGATTTTGAGAAGTTCGATAGCAAGAAAAACTTTATCCTATGGTAGCAAAGAGTAAAGGACTTATTGGTTCAGTAGAGGATCTCCAAGGTCTTGATAAAAGAAAGGCCAAAAAAGATCAATGCTGAGGATTGAGAAGAGTTGGAGAAAATTACTTTTAGCATAATCTAGATGTGCTTGGTCAATCAGATTTTGTCCGAGGTTTGTACAGAGACTACGACAAAGGAGCTCTGGGAAAGATCGGAGAATACATACATGGAGAAGAACATGATGAACAAGCTATGGTTGAAGAAATAGCTGTATATTCTGAGAATGCCCGAAGGCGGAGATCTTGTTGCACATATCCAAAGGTTTAATCAGGTATGTTCTGAGGTGATGAGTTTGGATGTAAAGATTGATGAGAAGGATCGAGCATTGCTGCTATTATGTTCTCTTTCAGATTTGTATGATGGTCTCATAACAACTTTAGTTTATGGAAAGAAGACCCTAAACTATGAAGAGGTTGTTAGTGTGCTTAGATCAAATGAGCAAAGGAAGAAGATCTGTAAGGAAGATCCTAAGTCTGAGATCTTGGCTGTGAATGAAAGATAGGAAAGATCAAATGAGAAGATAAGAGGAAAATCCAAAGGCAGGTCAAAGTCTCGTGATCAGAGGAAGATGACATTGAAATGTTATAAATATCATCAGTCTAGACACTTGAGGAGAGATTATCCCCTTTTGAGATCAAAAAAAAGAAAGGCCAGCAAGGGAGATGATACAGCTTTTATGAGCAGTAGAGAAGATCTACTAGTTGTATCAGATGGATCTACAGAGTGCGATACTATGTGGATATTAGATTCAGCATGCTCGCACCACTATACTTCTCATCGAAAGTGGTTTGCTACCTACCAGAAGGCCGATGGTGGAAGTGTCGGTCTTGGAGATGATCACCCAATGTAAAGTAGCTGGAATTGACTCTATCAAGGTGAGGATGTACGATGGGATCATTCGTATATTATCAAATATCAGGCATGTACCAGAGTTAAAAAAGAATTTGATTTTTTTGGGCTACATGGAGGAGTAGGATTATGCTTTTAGTAGCCAGGCTGAAAGTGGATGTTTAAAAATTTTCAAGAAAGCTTTGGTGGTGATGAGAGGTAGAAGACTAAGCAACAATTTTTACAGAATAGAAGGCTCAGTGGCAAATGATAGTGCAGAGGTGCTAGCAATAGCACAGGAGGTGCTAGCAACAGCACAGGAGGAGCAGATTTTATATCGACTATGGCACTATCGGATGGGTCATATGAGCGATTGTGGGATCACAGAATTAAGCAGAAGAGGATCTCAGCCCTGAAGAAGGAGGGCACAGATCTTTGTGAGCCATATATCTTTGGCAAATAGCACAGGATAAAGTTTGCCAAAAGTACCAAGTGCAGTGAGGGAGTGCTAGATTTAGTGCACTCGAATGTGTGGGGACCAGCTCCTATATCAGCTAGAGGTGGGGCAAAATACTTTATTACTTTCATTGATGATTTCTCAAGGAGGGTGTAGATTTATCTGATTAGAGAAAAATCAGAGGTGTTTGCCCGGTTCAAAGCCTGAAGAGCTGAAGTAGAGAAGGAGTCAGGGAGATAGGTAAAGTATCTGAGGTTGGACAATGGAGAAGAGTATACTAGCCTAGAGTTCAGAAGGTATTGTGAGGAAAATGGCATCAAATGTCATTACACGATGAGGATGACTCCCCAATAGAATGGTATCGTGGAGAGGATGAATTGGATACTGATCGAGAAGGCATGGAGTTTGAGGCTACAGACATCACTCCCAAAGTCCTTTTGGGGTGATGCTTTAATTTTTTCTTATTTTCTTATGAATAGATCCCCTCATTATTAGCTGAATGGTGGTATTCTAGAGGAGATCTGGAGTGGAAAGAAGGTGGAGCTTGGCCATCTAAAAGTCTTCGATTGCACAGCCTATGCACATGTGGAGGCAACCGAGAGGAGCAAATTGGATCCAAAATCTTAAAAGATGACATTCATAGGGTATCCACAAGGAGTCAAGGGGTACCTACTGTGGAACTCTTAGGCACAGAAGTCAGTGATCAGTAAGGATGTTATGTTTGATGAGAAGAGCATCTTAAGGAGGTCTGGGATAGAGAAAACTGAAGAAATAAAGATGAATAGCAGTGGCCAGTCAGAGAATGATAGCATGCAGATTACATCCACTTATAGGAGTGTTCCTGTTAAGGTAGAGCTGGGCTGAAAAGTATTGTCTCAGATTGAAAATCAGCATGGAGGGTTGGTAATTCAGACAGATGTGCAGAAGCAGCCACAGACATCAGGCAGAGATGTGCTAGTGGGAGTGGCTTTGCATAAGCCCTAGCATACTATTAGGAGATCGATCAGATATGGCATTGATGAGATTATCTCCTATGCACTCGTCACTGCTAATGGAGGTTCAGAGAATTATGCAGAGGCCATGGAGAGTGAGGATCATGATTCATAGATGCATGCCTGATGGAGGAGATGGAATCACTTGAGAAGAATCAGACATGGCAGTTAGTGGATCTTTCAGAGGGTGCTCGACCTATTGGCTCAAAGTGGGTATTCACAAAGAAAAAAGCACCTTCAGAATAAGATAGAGTCAGATTCAAAGCAAGGTTGGTAGCAAAGGGATACTCACAAAGGAAAGAGATTGACTACATAAAAATTTTCTCTCCTGTGGTGCGTCATACATCTATTCGAGTTTTGCTATCACTGGTGGCATAGCATAACATGGAATTGAAATAGATGGACATGAAGACGGCCTTCCTTCATGGAACTTTGGAGGAAAGAATCTAAATGAAGCAGCTAAATGATTTCATGGAGATAGGATAGGAAGAAAATGTGTGTTTACTTAGAAAGTCTTTGTATGGCTTAAAATAATTCTCTTGTCAGTGGTATCGAAGGTTTGATAGCTTTATCTTGAGCCTGGGTTTCAGCAGATGTGAACATGATTATTGTGTCTACATCAAGGATGTAGAGGATGCCCTGTACCTATTATTGTATGTAGATGATATGCTCATAGCTAGTAGAAGCATAGATGCTGTGAAAAGGTTGAAAAGGATATTATCATCTAAATTTAAGATGAAAGATTTGGATCCAGTTGAGAAAATCCTTGGAATGAAGATTTGTAGAGATAGGTGCAAAGGAGTGCTCTATTTGTCATAAGAAAAGTATGTTTAGAAGGTTTTGGAGAGGTTTGGAATGGAGAAGGCCAAACCTGTAGAGATGCCATTGCTGAGCCATATGTCTCTCTCTAAGTTGCAGTGCCCCCAGTCAAAAGAGGAGAGAGATTACATGGAATGAGTCCCTTATGCAAATACTGTAGACAGTGTGATGTACACCATGGTATGCTGTAAATTAGATATAGCACATACTGTGAGCACGGTTAATAGATACATGGCTAACCTTGGGAGGGAACATTAGAAAGCATTGAAATGGATATTGAGATATCTGCATAGAATAAGGATTATGGTTTGGTATTTGGTGGGCAGTCGGAAGGATTTGGAGAACAATCTATGAAGATGTGTGAAGGTTTAGGTCCTTTGGAAGGATTTGTTGATGCAAATTATATTGATGATCTTAATACAAGGAGGTCTACTACTAGATACCTCTTATGCATATATGGTGGATCGATGTCCTGAAGATCAATCCTTCAGCTAATCACAGTCTTGTCTAGCACAGAGGCCGCGTACATTAGGATAACAGAGGCTGCAAAGGAAGCCCTTTGGCTTAGGAGGCTGATTGATGAGTTGGAGGTAGAGCAGAGCAAGGTTACACTATTTAGTGATAGTCAGAATGCTCTGTTGTTGGCATAGAACCTAGTCTATCATACACGTACAAAGCATATATACGTGAGGTACCATAGGATCAGAGAGCTAGTGGAGGAAGGTGAAGCAGAACTGATGAAGGTCCATACCAAGAAGAATCAGTCTGATGCACTCACGAAGGTACTCCTCAGAGATAGCTTTCAGAGATGTGTGGCATGGATGGGTGTATTGAGAAGAGATGAGTTCACAAGGACTTGGAAGCACCAAGGTGGAGAATGTGAGCTCAGAAGTGGCACTCCCAAGTCTTGAAAATATGAGAAGATAAGTCATGGGAAGACAGGATCGAGCCGGAAGAAGAATCAATCTTAATAGTAAAGTTCAGAAACTAGGCCGGCTCACATTGAGACTAAGTCGGCTCAGTTCGGAACTTGGTCGGCTCAGTCCAAGACTAGATCAGCTAGGTCTCAAAGAAAAATCTAGATAGAAAGCAGCATTTTCAAACTGTTGGCACAATACACAACTGGGTCAGCTCAGTTTGGGACTGAGTTGATCTAGTCGTAGGTTAGCCGGCTCAGTCTGAAACTGGGTTGACTCAGTTTTTATGGGTTATTATTTTATGTACGTGGATTATTTAGATTTGGAAAGCTTTTCTATGAGCTTGGGCTTGATCCTTTGTAAAGTATATATACTAAAAATAGGTCAAGGTTGTAAGAGTGCTGAAATATACTGAATAAAAGCTCTTTTCTTTCAAAAATCTCTTCTTCTCTTCTTCTCTATTCCTTGATTTATTTGATCATGCTTCTGTAGAGATCTTTAAGAAGTACTTTCTTGTTACTTGGCTAATCACCAGCAGTCATACCGATCCATGTGGGAAAAATGCATATTCCCAATAACCGTTTATCTTGGCTTTTGGAATAGAAGCAGTCATCCCAATAGAACTCAAACTTTCATCAGCATAAGTCATGGTATTCAATAAGCAGCAAAACTCATCGGACCTCAGGGCTAACCTCAACTTGTTAGAAGAAAAATAAGAGAAAGCGCAAGCTCGGATGGTAGCCTACAAGCAAAAGATAGCTCGCTACTACAATTCAAAAGTCAAAGGCAAGATATTCAAAGTGAGGGACTTGGTACTTCGGTGAGCAATTATCTCACAGCCTCAGAATCAAGGAAAGCTTGCTCCAAATTGGGAAGGTCTGTATGAAATAGAGGTGGTTATCCAGTCCAAAACTTATTGCTTGAAGGAGCTCAAAGGAACAACTCTCCCACGGCCTTAGAATTCAAAAAATTTGAAAATGTACTATCAGTAACTTTTCTTCAATAAAATTTTTCCATTTTAACATCACTACTTGGCACAAAAATTGTGTAATGACTAATAACTCTCTAAAGCAACCTAAAGTAGCCCGTTAGGAATAGAAGGAGGACCTCATCCTAACGTGAGCAAAGTTAAAGACCTAGTTGAACTAAGATGGGATGAGGGGAGAGGCCCTATCAACGGCCCTAACGTGCCCATACAGTCCGTTAGGAATAGAAGAAGAACCTCGTCCTAACATGAGCAAAGTCGAAAACCTCGTTGAACTAAGATGGGATGAGGGGAGAGGCCTTATTAATGATCCTAATGTACTCCCACAGCTCGTTTGGAATAGGAGGAGAACCTCATCCTAATATGAGCAAAGTTGAAGGCCTCATTGAACTAAAATTAGATGAGGGAAGAGGCCCTATTAACGGCCCTAACATGCCCATACAGTCCATTAGGAATAGAAGAAAAACCTCATCCTAACGTGAGCAAAGTCGAAGGCCTCGTTAAATTAAGATGGGATGAGGAGAGAGGCCCTATCAACGGTCCTAATGTGCTCCTATAGCCTGTTAGGAATAGGAGGAGAACCTCATCCTAACATGAGCAAAGTCGAAGACCTCATCCATTTAAGATGGGATGGGAGTAGAGGCCCTATCAACGGCCCAAATGTGTCCCCACAAGCCATGTTAGGAACAGAAGAAGAACCTCATCCTAATGTGAGCAAAAGCTAAAACATCATTGACGAAAGATGAGAGAAAAGAAGAAGCCCTGTCAACAACCCTTATGCATGTTCCTTATATGACTACCCGACTACGTCAAATGCAAAAAGTTGAACCCCATCTTAGTTCGTAGAAGAGGCCCCAACTCGGCATCTACAATGAGCATCTCATTAGAAGACAATGCAAAGAAAAGTAAAGTAAAGAAAATGAAGCTACCAACGAGCATTGAATTAGTGTAAGGCAAAAATAGCAAAGAAAGGTATAATTTCATTGCATATATATTAAGTATGTTACAAACAGAGCGAAGGTCGACAAAATCGATCACACAAAAAAAAAAGGAGCGGGGGGGGGAGGAGGTGAAGTCCTAAGGTAGATCGGGTTCTTCAGACTTCGGGCTATCGACCCCAGCCAACACTAAGGCCTCCTTCAATCTAAAGATCTCTGCCTCGAGTTCCTTCTTCTTATATAGGCCTTCAATGTACATTTTGTTGGTGTGCTCAAATTTGGCCTCGAGCTCTCGCCGCTGCTTCCTTATGACTTTGGATTTAGCTTCAACATCCTTGACAGCTTGATACTCATAGGTCAATTAGAGCTTCAACTGTTGGACTTTGGCCTTCTCTATCCTGACAACTTCGGAGAGCTCACCGACGCTCCTCCTTAGAGAGGCAATTTTCTCTAACTTGCTACTTGAACCAGCTTGCCGACTGCTATACAACTTCCACTGGAAGTAGCTCGCCTCATCTTTGGTAGCCTTCAGCTTGTCTTCAAGCCTAGATATCTTTTCCATCTAAGTTATCCGATAGCTATTATGCCAATCCTCAGCATCCTGCAGCTGCTTCTGAAGCTGGAAGAACTTTTTTGATCAGTCCCAATCATACCCGGCTTTATCGATGGACCACGGTGAACTTCTTTCCAAAAGATAGATCTTTTCCTTTGCCTTTTTAAGATCAACTTCAAGGAAACCGATCTTCGCTATAAGCACCCACGACTTGTCGCTCGTGTTCTTTCGGAGTTCGGCAAGCTCCCTCTCGAAGCTCCCCTTTCGAATGCTGAAATTCGTGGAGTCCTTCATGTGCAAGTTTCGGAGGCGAGTGACCTCTTTGGTCACCTCCAACGCATTCTTCAACGAAGCTTGAAGGTCGTCCTCCATCTTCTTCAATTTCTTTTTCAAATGGTGGATTTCTTTCTTCAAGCTTATTATTAAAGGCTTTAGTGGGACCCCCTGAGGTAAGGGGTCAATGTCGATTGGAGATGGTGGGTTATAACCCTAATTGAGGGGAGGACTCTGGACAACATATGGCATAACACCAATGAGAAGAGAGGTATAGACAAAAGCAAATTTGCTTTCATTTAACTTAAAAATTCTCAAGTACAAAGAAAGACAAAAAGAGGAAAAGGAAAAGATACAAATACTCAAGGATTTCAACCTTAGGAGGGGCGGTGCTAGACGAAGCCGGAGCGCTCTTGACTACCTTGGGTCCTTGAGTAGGCTTGGATGCCCCCGCAATAGGTTCCATAGAGGAAAGATTGGCCTCAGTGTTGGACGGTCCCGCTTCTTCACTAGCCTCCTCCTCCTCTCTTAGGAAGCCAAGATCAAGTTTGGGGAACCTCCGGGCCACCCTACCCTTGCATAGCTCGAAGCCCTTGATGAACGCCTTCTGGCTGAAGGCGATATTCTGGTCCTTCATTTCAAGGAAGGTCTTGAACTCTTCAATGCCTCGAGCCGCTGCCTCCAAAATGGACTTTGCTAATTGGGCCTCTAGCTCGGCGACCTTGAGCCTAGCCTCTTTGTTCTCCTCTTCCTCCAGAGCCAATGTTGCCTTAAGTCCAGCCGAGATGAACTCCTTTCAAAGTGCGCTATGCAGGATCTTATTTTCCACCGTCTTCTCCTCCGTGAGGCACTCAGCTTCAGCAGCCATCGCTTGATGGTGATTGATCTCGACCTAAAGGTCTTCTCAGACCTTCAGCACCTCCACCTCTAGGTGATTCACCTTCTTAAGGTGGGCAAGCATGTGGTGGCCCGATTGCCATAAATAGATCATTGTAAGGTGAAGGAAGAAAGGGTTAAAAATGAAAAAGAAGTATAGCAAGATGATTACCCTAAGGACAGTTCTGAGGGACTCCCAGACAAACTATCTCTAGTTAAGGTCGGCCAGGCAGTCCACTTCCTCTGGCAGGAAGAACCTATCAGTTAAATCTTGGATGATGTTCGGATTACTGAATGGGTTCACACCCTGGTCTTCGTTGTTGCTCCGACCAGGCTTGTCTAGACACTCCTTGCGAGCCTTCATCGCGATGGCGGCTTTTCCCTTTCTCCCCTCCTCTTTGTCGGTAGATGGATCGGGCACACAATCCCTAGAGGAAAGATTCGTAGACTCGGGGGGAAGAGGTTCCCCCTCTACGACGTTAGCACGGGTAGTCAGGATGACCTCATTTCCTGGATGGACTTCAGGAGCAACATCGACGACAGCAAGAGCTGTAGAATCGGAGATGTCGATCTTTGCCCATTTTGAGCTCTCAGCCAAGGCCTTCTCCTTCCTTTTCTTCCACATGTAAAGGCCCTTGGTGAGCTTCTCTACGGCATAGGTGGCCATTTCTGCAGGAAACAAAAATCATGATCAGCCTAGGTATGCATAAAATTTTATAAGAATCCATACATGTGTATCTGCATGCAAGTATGCTTGGTACCAACAGGGTCGAGAGGACTCAGGCTGAGATTGAATAAGGTCTGCTCCCTCAAAAGCTTGGAGAGATCGAGAGCTCGGTATGCCTTGAACCTGTTAGAAGACTCAAGATCGGCACCATCCAAGCTATGAGCTCGGTGGATGGATTCCCTAAGGAAGCCCTAAGAAGGAAGGTCAAGCAGAAGGATTGGACATCGAACGAAGAAGTACTTCTCCTTCCAGTTATGAATGGAAGAAGAAGCACCTTTCAGCAATCCCTTCTTATCAAACTAAGGAAAGAAGTACCACCAGTCCTTTGCAGAAGAATGGCATTCGAAGATATAAAAATTTTGGAATAATGAGATGGTCAGCCGAACTTCGACCAGAAAATAGAGGGAAAGGAAGTCGATTATAAACCAGAAAGAGTTTGGCATAATAGAAGCAAGAGAAATGTTTAAAAAATGAAAGAAGGCAATTACAAAAGGGGGAGGTGGAAGTCGGAGTCCAGTGCGCAAGGCCTCCAAATACAAGCAAAACCAACCGATCGAAGGCGAGCTGGCACGGTCGTCTGACCCGAAGAGTTCAAGTTCGAACTCCGATGGAATTCCAAAATAAATTCTAATTAGGAAGAGATCATTCAGAGTAAGAATAGATGGAATGGTGTCTGGAATGAAAGACAGGCGAGATATGTTCCTAGGCTCAACCTTGGTCAGGGGTATAGGGTCTATGGTGGACGATCCGATCGAACTCCAAGAATCGGTGGAGTGGAAAGTTTTGGAAGATATTCAGATTGAAATAGAACCCCAAGAAAACCTTCAAAAAATAAGAAAAAATGCATTATGAAAGCTCCAACCAGAGAAACTAAAAGAGCAAGAAGAAAAGATACTAAAAAAATCAAAAATAGGTGATAGGAGGCTGACCTAAGTTGACTGAGAGGGGCAAAGAAGCGATGGGTGCGATGACAATCAGGTGGAGAAACATCGAAAACTAAAGAAGATGCGGGAAAGAACCGGTACTCTCAAGCAGGAAGAAGGCAAGGGCTCAGGAAAGAAGAAGACTTAGGCAAGAATGAATTCTGGAGAAAGAGGCAGGCCTTAGATAGTTGAGAAGAGGCTCGGGATAGTTATGATTGTAGATCTCCTCCAGCTAATCAGTGCGCACCGCCTATCTCACTCATCATGGTAGAGAAGTGGCGATAGGTAGAGCCTTTATTGTGTCGTACCTAGGATAGAGCTTCAGCAGGAAATACAAAGGGTTGCCTTTTCAAAGTCACTTCTTATTTAAAAGAGTTCGGCGCTAGCATAAATGATGCCAAAAATATCTCATCCCAATGGGTGCGAGAAGCTGAAAGAACTTCGGTAGTTGCATTTGTACTTTCTTCCTTCGAATTTCGAACTTGAAAGTAGGGGGACTATTGTTGGAGATAAATCCATTCTCGTCAAAGTTCGGCTAAATGTTCAATCTCAGAGTGATTTCAGATGAGCTTCTATGCTTTATTATACCTGATAGACCCTCTATAGTTAAAGCAGCCAAACTCCTCATCTCCAAGCGGTCAGCCCTCCTATGGTCAAGCTTCATTCGAACGAATTTGAACAGTGGAAGCAGTTGCATAGGTAGCAAATGGCCTGGCCTGATCGATTTGGAAACTGATCGAACTTCTCTAGCAAACTCCTTTCGAGCTTCTCCAGCAGTCGAACTTCTTCCAGACTTCTCTAACGAACTCCTTTCGAACTTCACCAGCGAACTCCTTCCGAACTTCTCCAGGAGTCAAACTCCTTCCAGACTTCTCCAGTGAACTCCTTCCAAACTTTTTCAGCAGTTGAACTCCTTCTAAACTTCTCCAGCGAACTCCTTCCGAACTTCTTTAGCAGTCAAACTCCTTTCAGACTTCTCCAATAGCTGAATTTCTTTCGGACTCCTTCCAATTGAACTTTCTGCAATCGCTTAGGAAGGTCTCCACACGAACCCGACTCCACACGGCATGAATCAACTCACCCACAGACCACTTAAGAGGAGTCCAAGCTCTCTGATATTGATGTAACTCAAAGATTCATCGCCAACTGATGCCTACTCCTCCAAACTTTGACTATTAAATCTCAATGAACTGGCATGTCACGATAATAGACACTACCCTCCATAACAAACTCCGTATGGCCCTGAATGGCTCACTATCAGATGGTTACGACTATCACTATCAGTTTATTATAGGCTCCATCTATATAAGAGATTCTCTAGATACGCTTTCTTCTCTAAGCTCTCATCTTCTACTTAAAACTCTACTCTAAATTTTTTTGAGCACTCCATTTTTGTTGGTTGAAAGAGCTGACTTGATCATCGGAGGATCTTGTCGGAGCCACCCATCCCAAGCTCTGGACGAGACTCATTTTGTAGGTTATCGACGGCGACCTCGTCTTCTCCGACTCCAGCTTCAAATCTGGCATCAACCAAATTTTGCACCAACAAAACTATTTTTATATCCTAATTTATTTTAAGAGCAATATTATTTATTATCTATTTTATGGGTTAATAGTCTACATTTGACTCAAACTTGACCCAAACCCGATTCAGATCCAAATTTTTTGGGTTGGGGTTGAGTTATATATGGATACAACTTGATCCGAATAATCTGTTGGATAAAAAATTTTGGCTATAGACCTGAGCTGATATGATCTTCTATTGGATTGGATTTGGATCCAATAATAGAACCTGATTAAGTTACCAAGTCAGGTTGAATCACTCATGATCCAGTCCTACCCCACTTGTTTGCACCCCAACACATGAAGCAAAAGGTCTCCTTTTTTTATTTGATTGGTCAATTTTGGCCCAGGTCGATTTTGATTTTTAGGATGCTTGGTAGAAGAGGTTTGGAATAATTGATTTTGGGGGTTTTTCTTTCTGAAGTTCTTCCCTTGGGATTTGGAATCAATATGGTTAGATTCAATCAAGTAGATCTTGGGTCTAGAATCAAATTTGGGCTTGAGCTTAAGTTGGCATGCCTCTTCAATTCTAATAAAGCTAATGACCTCCACTAGGGTTAAGTCACCTTACTCATGACTTTGCTCATGAGAGAAGCTTGACCAGGATGTAGAGAGAGAATCGGCTAAAGCTTGAACCTTTTAACTTTAAGAACATTTATACCTAGTCAAATTAGCCTTTCTAAGGAGATCTTGAAATTCAGGGATCTGGATACTAATGGATTTAGATTCCACCATAGCGTACATATGGAACTTGGAGACAATGAACTGATTGAGACTAGTACCATCTACTTTATAGTTTGCCTTATGGGCATCCTAATGTTCCTTAGTAGATTTGATTGGTAGGTACACACCATAAAAAGAATCGAAAGGGCACCAAGAATCCTATGGCGATAATGGAAATCAATTTCTTTAGGAGTTTTGATTTGAGGACTAGGAGAGGAAGAAGGTCAGAAGTTGATGTAGAAGCTAGTTTGGGATCAAAGAGGATGGTCAAATTTCAATATGGCGTATGAATTTTAGTAGTTTAATGTATTTAAAAGATCTATCAAGTATCCAATTAAAATTGTGGTATTAGGTATATCTTATCACTTTCTAATCTTACTCTAACTCTCATGATGATAGGTTGGATTTTAATAGCATATTAATATAAAGTCAAGGTCCACATCTTATTTTAGAAATTAATATATTCATTATCAAATATTATTATAATTAATATTTTTATTGATGGTATCATTATTTTATCATTAATATTTAAGATTTTAGTAATAACATAACGATTAATAGTAAAGACAGATTTTTAATGACAACACATAATTTCATCATTAATAATATATATCCATGGTGACTATTTAAAATATCATCACAAAAAATATGTACTTTCATGATGAATCATAAAATCATCATTAATATGTTGATCACTATTCATTTTAATGATCATTTTATTAGTTCTTCATTGAAAGATATATGCATACTATAACCATTTTAAAATATCACCACTAAAAATATATATTTTCATGATAAATTATAAAATTATCACTAATGATTTGACTAACATCGATGTTGACATCAAAATTAAGATAATATAATATATTATCACTAAAAATATAGACTTTTAATGACTACTCTATAAGTTTTGTCATTAAAGATAAATATCTATAGTAACCATTTTAAAAATAAAAGAGTTAAGTTTGAGTGATGAATTATAAAATTATCACTAGTGAGTTAATTAAAATTAATTTTAGAACTAAAATTATTTTTTCATAATGAAAAGCTTTATTTAATGATGAATTTTTATGATAAATTGAAAAATATTTACAAAAAATGTAAATCTTGTGACAACATCTTATTTTGTTATTAAAGATATTAGCCAAATAGTTTGTTATAACTATTTCTTATCGTTGTTACTAAATATGAGGCTTCGGTGACTAGACTTATATTTCATCACTAAAAATTCGTCAGTAAAATTTTAAATTTTTGTAGTGACTTCTCAAGTTTAGTGGTATTGTGGTCATTGAATGAAGCTATATTATGAAGTTTCGGTAAGTAATTTGGTTTTGCAATACAAGTTTTAGAAGGTTCAATCCTATATATTCAAATGCTTAATTAATAGCTTCCAATAATATAATGCCAGAATTCAAAATTAAAATAATTTAAGTCAATGCACTAAATTAAACAACTATAATAATAGCAAAATTAAATAATTTACACTAAGAAATGAGAGAAATAAATAATTTTTATTTTCTGCATGGTCATCAGTGTAAAATGAAATGATTTATTTTCTTATTAATTTTCTATTTTTGAAATTTTGATTAAATTTTTAAAGCAAAAAAGAATTTTTGATATAATTTCTATTGATTTTGAACCTACAAATATAATTCTATTTTGTATAGTTTTCATAGCAATATAATTTTTCCCTACTTACTTTTCTCCTAAAAAGAGTTGTACCTTTTGTAAGAATGAGAAAATTCTCTAATTGCTATGCAATCTAGACAAATATTAAGTGCTACTTAAATATGCAACTAGTAGCAATTTCTAGATTGACTAATGAGTTATATCCTTTGTATGTTGGTGGTTTGGCATCTAGAAATTACTATTTTGTATTTTTTAATTTTGAAAAAAAATATGTCCTTGGTATGTTGGCAGTATGGCACCTAGAAATTGCTATGTTACATTTTATATTTTAAAAAATATTATAAAATGAAAAGTTGCATAAAAAAAAAATCAGAAGATTAAAAATCTTGTCTGGAATGAGGTGTGTGAAGAATAATGCCTTAAGCTTGTAATTCATCTTCACATACATGTCCACGATAATAACATCCCAAAATATAACAATCCAGTTAGGAAGAGCTCGGAGACTCGAGATGGGCTGGATGTTTTGTGATGTGTTGTGATTATCCTAAACCTTGGTTGTGTATGCATCGTGGAAGGCGCGGCAGGCTTTGCAGAATTTGGAATTTCGAATAAAGCTGGCTACCGGCCTCCTTCCTTAACCGGACAATGCCAAAAAGAATAGGAGGCCTGATTTGGTCCCCACACTGAGGAGGAAGGAAGGCAGGTGAATCCCAGCCCCCTTCCTCAATTAATCAAGCAAAAAAATCATAGAAATAGAGGAAAGAAAAAAAGCAAAATGAAATAGCTGATTCTTACCATGTATGGATGCCTAGATATCGCCATTCCAAATCTAGCAAGATATTGAAGAAATTAAGGAAAATAAAAAAGGAAAGGAATCAGAGGCTTTTGCATATCACGTCCATCATAGAATGCATTGTTACCATCTATGAACATGCCAAGATATATTATTTAAATAGGGCCATGGTTCCTTTTCTGAACAATCCTCGAAGGTAGCGCCTTCCACAGTTCTCTTGGTCTCTTTTGGACTCTCTTAATTATCTTTTTTTTCAAATGCTTTGGTAAGCTTAGTATATATTTGTTCCCAACCCTCCTCCCTTGTTTTTTCTCCTCTTTGTTAATGATATTACACTGATTTCTTCCTCTCTACCTACCGTGATTTCATATTTTTAATTTTCTCTTTATTGCATGATTATTTAATGCTTGAGAGAGTTATGGACAGGAGTTAGTATAATGTTTTTATTTGTTTGTGGGCAGTGCCTGAGTGTCGATAATGAATGATATAAAGAGCGATAGAAGCATGTGGTATCCATGGAACGTCCAAAATTCCTGTTTGTTGCTACTTTCAGTCGCACATCAAGCTTTGGTATTCATATCAGTGTTTTACTGAAATCTACCAACTTTGATGTTTGACTAATTAGGTAGTTAAATAGTACAATCCTCTGTATCATTGTTTCTGCGATTGACTATGTTACCTAAAACTGGAATATCATATTCTATATTTATATATGATGTTTAGATTTTGAGAAGAGTTTGCATAAAAAGTTGGTGAATGGTGCAGGAGCCGAAAGGCATTGGCATAAATTATGCCTTGTTGGGCAACAACCTCCCATCACCAGATAATGTGGTGGCTCTAATGCGATCCCATAAAATCACCACGATCCGCCTCTTGGACACTAACCATGCTGTCCTTGCTGCCCTCAACAACTCTAGCATCGTACTCATACGTGGCACCCTCAACAATAACCACTCCATGATCTTTGCCGTCACCTGGGTCCAAACCAATGTAATGCTTTACCTTTAATTTCTAGTATAAAATAGTGTTAATACATTAATGTAATAAAAGTAAGCTCATAAATCTATAATATCATATGAAAAGCTAAGTATATCTTGCTAGCATATTAACACCGCAATATTTTTTTTTTTTCATTTTGATCAGTGCATTAT
Organism: Cocos nucifera; assembly: GCA_006176705.1. NCBI lineage: Eukaryota > Viridiplantae > Streptophyta > Magnoliopsida > Arecales > Arecaceae > Cocos > Cocos nucifera. The sequence continues at coordinate 53,334 of QRFJ01003340.1, forward strand.
TCTCTATCAACTAGGAAGCTAGCTAATAAAGAATCAGCATGACGCTCAAATAAGAGAAAGCAAGATTTTGTTAATGAGCTTTAGGAGGAGGCAAGGAGGTTTACCTCCTCCTAAAGCTCATTAAAAAAATCTTTCTTTCTCTTCCTTGAGCATCGTGCTGATTCCTTATTAGCTAGCTTCCCAATTGATAGAGAATAATGCACCGATCAAACCTAAAAGGAAAAAAAAAATATTGAGATGTTAATACGCTAACAAGATATACTTAGCCTTTTAAATGATAATATAGCTTTGGAGCCTTTTTATTACATTAATATATTAACGATATTTTATACTAGAAATTAAAGATAAAGCATGAAAGAATGGCATGCTAGCAAGAACGACATCTCGATGCTAGCTTATGCTACTTCGTTGCTAGCAACAAGGTCATTCTCGCCTGTTATATCCTTCCTGCCATGTAAAACCTCGATGCCGCTATCACTGCTGCCAACCTCAAGATCCAAGTCTCCACTGCCATCACCACTGGCATCCTCGATATGTCATTCCCATCTTTCAAAAGTTTATTCTACCGATGTACATCACTCCGCCCTGAGACATCTGATATTGGCAAATACGATTCTTGGCAGATGGAGGAGACCACCACTCCTCGTCAACGTGTACACTATGACCCCCCCAGCCAGGGAGACATGGCATACCCTTGACTTCATGCTCTTCAATGTGCCCGCACCCGACACGATCGATAGTACGATGGTTGAACCTCAACCATTAATACCATCTACTCTTGCAGAAGACGTGTTCGATTGGAACTGGGCTACAGTGCCGGTAACCTAGCGGAGTTCAGTGTGACATGGGGAAGAATCTATACATACCACAACAAATGGTGGCTTATGGGACCAGCAACATCAGGAACCACTAGAGGTCGGGGAAGGCAATAGAGCTTACTTATTTGCCTGTTTAATGAAACTTGAATCCTTGCTGGAGTCGAGCCAAAAAACTATGGGTTTGATTACCTAAATATGACCGAAGTATGTGTGTGAACAGACCAAGATAACCGCTTGGCGGCTTAAACAAATAATAAAATGAGCTATGATAATTTCATCTAATTCATTGTTTTATTATTCAATTGAAGATACTACTTTCTTAAAGGAGAGAAGCGAGTGGAGTACCAAAATCAGAGACAAGTGAAAATATTTAGCCATAATGGAAATATGGATCACTTCTTCCTCTTGGATCATTTGAACCTTGAGCAGTGAAGGAATGGCAGCTAAGGAGCACTACTTCCCTAGAGATGCATGATAGCTATGGTCATCTTTTAGTGGACAGGCCTGTAGTACATATAGAGTTGCATCTTCTTCATGTGAATCGCACATGAAATCACCACAGAGCCAACAGAGCGAATGCCTACATATATGCAGTGCTTTTGAGATGCTAACGGTGGTTGGCGAGTCCCACATGATTCATTAAGACAGGTTCACCTTCCTTCCACACAAAAGATACGGATATACTCACCAACCCAATGGATAACATAGGACATAACAAAGCAACACAGAGACAAGAAAATATTGCAAAACTCAGGCAAAGTTTTACTCTTATCAGTACAGCCAATTAAATCGCCAAAGTAATATTTGAATAAAATTTGAGATTCACACAATTGACAGCGCTAAACAATCTCGAGATCATTAAGTCAACACTCCAATTCATATGAAACCACAGCAACACAATTCCGAAGAACGTTAGCATGACACTCTCTTACTAATAACTACAATATTGAAAACAACCACTAATAGAACTTAGGCAACATTATATAAAAGCCACTGTCTTTAGTTATGCTGGTTGTATCTCCACAGCAGTCAGGAAATCATTAGCAAAATGGTATTAACCAACTGATTTGCTAATATATTACATGTTCAGGTTTGATCTTTGTCCTAAAAGAAGTCATCCTAAACCATGCCTCTACCTCTTTCCCATCAGCCTTCGCAGTTTTCACTGAAGATCACCCCTTTATGAGACTAGATGTGGATGAGCTCCTTTCTGCTTTAAACCTGCAAATCAAAGTCACACCAAAACCTAGCAAGAAGGAAACCCTAGAGCTTGACCCCCTCTTCACCCTTGTCCACTTTCCTGCTATCCCAAAGGCAAGCTAAGCTCTCATCCTTCTTGGGTTTCATAAGCTTACTATAGGGTTGTTGCCCTGGAGGCTTGATTGATCACCTTCACGAATGGTCCTACCACCATTAAGGTGAAGTTTATATTTCATCTTCATAAACTCAATAGATATTGAACCTCCTTAAGAGAAGGATGCATGTGCAGCTATATGGTAGAGTTGATGATAATAATCTGAGCTTCTAGATCCTAGAAAAAGATAGCTACTTATTGAATTTGGATATCCAAGGAAAACCCTTGTAGGACCAGCTTACTTGGAGCACCAGTTCCTTTCAAAAGATGATAGAGGATATGGAGTAATTAGACGTCAATCAGCTCAATCAATTCCTTCTTGCCAAATGGAGGTGAAATATCCAACTCTAGAAATGAGAAGCAAATATACTTTGCCTTCATAAAAAACGGGTCAAACTATCTATGCCATGGAAGTCAAGAAGGAAATGTTCTAGTATTTGGAAGGATCTCATTTAATGCTTTGCCTAATAATCTAGAACAGATTAACATTTCACTTTCGTAATAGAAAGGACCATCCTTTTTGAAAAGACATTTGGCTTCTGATGCTCCTTTGCGACTAATTTTGAAGCTACTCTACATCAGTGAGAAAAAGAACAAAGTGATGTTGCTGACTTTTACAATTCTTTAGGCTTCATGTTATAGAGACTTAAAGGCCAGGCTCTCTTCAGTGCAGATTCAAATAGAATTTGATCTGTCTCCATTCCAAATCCTCACTCTTTTAAGCCCAAATTAGGATTATGATACCAGCTCACCTGGGAAATAGGTCAAAGATTTTCTTCTCTATGAGTGTTGTACCGGCTTCATCAATTCAGGAGAGGCAAAATACTTACTAATTCTCTAGCACTTCTTGCCCCACCCTACCAGTCAAATGTTTTTGTGGCTCTATTTGGACTCAAGAAAAAACTAACATACACAGAGATTACTCAAGAAAAAAAAGCTTGTAAGCAATTGGCGCATTGCTGCTCAGCCCACTTTATGGGCGAATGAGCAAAGAGGTAGCGATCCATTTTTGATCACTCTCTATCGCATTATGACAGTTCTCCTAACTCACTATATCTAGTATGAATACTTAACCTTATGCCTTAGAGTTCTTGCAACCGCAAACTTCCTTCACCGATCTTTGTATGAGGATCGAGGAGAAAAAACATAATTTCCAAACACAGCAATGCTATTATTCCTTCTACTGCCAACTAGCAAATATTTGACATTATTGAAAAAATGACAAGCATGAGGATCTCTTAACAAGTTCTCTTCGCTCCCAATTCTATTTGCCATATCAACGGCTTACGAACATTTATTCAAGGGTCTCATTGTGACCACCTATAGATCTCTTTGAATTTTGTGAAATCTCGGACTAAATAAACACAGACTATTATGTACTCATATCTCTTTAGTTCATATGGAACAACACATATTGGTTGATTGGATGCTTCAAGATTCAGCTTCTCCTCTTATCTAGTTCATTCTTTCCTTATCTGTTCACCCAAATGGAGCTCTCTTTTTGTGGTTGCTTCCTTTTATCATCTATAGTTGGAAAAGATTGTATCCACCACTTTCTATTTAACTTTATCTCTCCCCAAAGGCTCAGGGCTTATTGATTTTGGTTCTACGGTTTCAGAATTACTTATAACATGAATGTGTGCTGTTACCTCAAATCTTCAGTGGAGGTAAGCTATCTCTCGTATTTTTGTCATGAGTATCATGCTCTAAATTGTACATTGAACAAGTAATCAGCATGCAGCTGCTCCGCTTTTAATGGCGCAGTAGAAGCTGGCTTTGCTTATGTGGGAGCTCATCTATAAACTCCTCCCCTCAAATGTTTTTAATCTTGGCATTGTGATACCCCATTCCGGCCATCAAAAGAACATAGGCCCAAAAGCGTTGTGCACAAATCCTAAAGCAGAAAAAAAAAAAGGAAAGAACAAAGACTCCCAATAGAGTCTTCTTCTCCCACAAATCCATTTGGTAACAGTTTGTTTTGAGCCCGATCTACTCCTTCCCGCTTCTTAGGCCTCACCCCTCTTACAGCAGCATTCCACCCCTCCACTCCCAACTTCAGAAGAGCCCAGACCTGAAGAGTCTCACTTGCATAATTCACGAATTGAGCAGCAGCGACACATACACAATCGCTTGTTATCGGCTAGCAACGTGGGGCACAACCACATCATACACAAGAAGAATATGGAAGGCCCTTTTGATTTCTTTGAATGATCTTCTCCCCATCCTCCCTAGCCCATAAAGCATGGATTTCTACTAGCAAACCAATGGATTTCTTCTTGAAAAATCAAGTTTTTGGTTTCCCTATTCTCGATTGCCGAGTTCCCCATTTTCTTTTGCATTCCATTCTTGGTTTCCTACCATCATGGATCGCCATCAGTAACCAGACTAGGTTGGCTGTCGCTGTCGGGGACTACCCCTCCAACCATGGGGGTTGTTGGCTGGGAGGTGAGCCTCCTCTATTGCAGTAAAGTGGAAGACATAAGTCCTCTCTTTCGAGGAAGAAGAAGAGGACCACATCCTCTTTTCCATGGAAGAAAAAGAAAAAAAAAGAAGAAAAGGGAAAAAGAAAAAAGGAAGAAAAAAGAAGAGAGAAAATTTCCTCTCTTCCATCTCTCCCTTCTCTCTTAGTTTGCAGACCCACTTTCTCTCTCTAAGAAAGATCCACTTTCTCTCTTTACAGATTTTCTCTCTCTATGGATTTCTCTTTCTAGATTGATTCTTTTTCCTAAGATTTCTAGATTTTTTAGAAGATTGATGATGAATTTGAATGACCTTAATGAAGAGGTCCTGATCCATGATTGTCGAACAGCATACCAGCACTCACCTTGACCAGAGCAGATACTAGTAGATTTATCGTCCATGATTTTATTAAATTATTTATTTATTAATTTCATCATAATTTGATTGCAATCATCTTGATTGGATCGATCAAGAGGTCGGACTATGCCCTCTGATTAGTTTTGTTGTATTTTATTAGTTTCTCTTTCCTCTGACTTATCTCCACTTGATTTGCAAACTCTATGAGGGATTCTCGATCTTGTCACTTTGAATCTGATTTGACCCAAATAGTCTTAAATACATGTCGGTCGGATAGCATATATGCACCATTTGATTCTTGGTTGAGTTACACAAGATCCGATCTTTATTGGTCTCCATGGAATCCAAGCAACTTTAATGATATTTGATCAAATTGACCTCTGATTATCGAATGGTATACCGACCTTCATCTTGACTTTTGTTGGACACGACTAATTTTATCATTCTTGTTCTATGTTGAACAACCTATATTCTAATTGAATCTTGATCGATGAAGTAAGGATGACCAGACTAATCCAGACTGTTAGATGTGACTATTATCAAACTATCTTTCTATAATTATTCGTACCCTTTCTAATTATTGAAATTGATCCTATATAGGATTCCAGATATCTCATAATGGGATACTATGATATAATGATCTATGATCCAAAGATTTTGAAAAAAAATTGCTAGAATTATGTGAATTTATTAGAATGTGTATGAGATAAGTAATGTTTCACTTTTTTTTAGATTTATCGATAAATTATAATATATTTTTTTGACATGATTTACCATGAAATTATGCATGAATTTAATGAATGATATTTTATTATTAAAAACATCTTATTTTAAAATATTATGATGAAGCATGATTGAAAGTATCTATCTTATTATACATGATATTTGATTGATCTCGATATCACATGATTATATGAAATCTTATTGAATCGGAATAACAAACATAAATTATGCAAAAAATTTTGATTCAAAATGATTTGAACTCTTAGCTTGCTTATGTGGAGGACCCTGCCAATGAGGGCTAATATATTAGCAATTGATTAGTCCTAAGGGTCAATGTCACTAGTGATATTAGTGATAAGTCGCCAACGAGACCAACGACAAACCATCAACGAGATCAGTGGTTCTGAAGAACTTTGCTACCAGATGATTTGTAGCTCACTGCAAGATGATACACAGTGTTACGACCCTACCATAGAGATAATGTGGTCATAGCTCATGGTTGATGAGAATTTGATGATTTGAAAGAAAATTAAATTCTTAAAAGAAACTTGGAAAGATTAAATTCTACATGATAAATATTTTGATAACTTGTATATTGAAAATTAATTTCAAACTAATGAACTCTATATGCTTATTTTCTATAATTGATGATTTATTTATTTTTTTTGATAAAATTTAGTTAAAGTGATCATTGTTTACTAGGCTATCTAGCTCATTATCCTATTTTACTATTTTTATAAATCTTTAGAACTAAGATGATATGGGGATACATACAAAAGAGTGATTAGAAGTAGAACCTCAATAGTTTTATTTTGAATATTATTAAATTTATTAAGACTTTAAGTTAAAATTTAAATTATTAAATTTAGGCTTAATTTATTAATTAATTATTCTACTATTATTTTATGATATCATGATGAGATGCCTTGCATACTTATGAAAAAAAATTTATGAATATGCAGTGGTTGCCATAATCCCTAGCTCATAATCTTGGATTGGAGGGATAACAATTAAAGTGGTATTAGAGCATAAGTGGATAGAACATAGGTCATAGAATCTAATATTGATGAGTGTAGGCAGGTAGACATTAGGGACATATAAATTGACAATAATTGTAGTAAAAGTTGTCTTTGTGATTTTTGACTAAGTCTTGTGATAAAGAATGAAAATATTGCCGAAGAATAGTGATTTAGAGGGTTTGATATATAATAGACAATCTATGGATCATGATATGATTAGTTGAATTTTGATCTAAAGAAGTTGCAAGAGGATTGATCATGAAATTTCATTATGCATTATAATTATTAATTTGATTTTTAGTTATTTAAGTGAATTGTAGCTCAAATATGATGTAGGTGTAATACTATGATATTGCTCCTAGTTGAGAAGACTATAAGTGGCAAGGTAAAGATCCTATAATAAAATATTATTTCAGGTTGGACTAAGAAAATTTTCGAAGTTGAACTTGGTATGTGGATCATGTATAAACTGGCATGCTAGGAGGAAAGTATATATTTAGGGATATTACAAAGAAGTTTATTTCTTATTGATAAAATCAGTTATGAGATTGTAGAATATTCATTTTGGTGGAGTCTTTAATTATCATCTTTGAATCCAAATGATAAATTTTATTTATCTTTTGGAGACTATACAATGTGTACGAAACTTCAATTTAAATATTATGTATATAAGTTGATTAAGAATTTTCTACAATTATGGTTGAGGTTGCTAATGAAATTCTTGATTGCTATCTTTTGATTAAGAGAAAATTTTTTTATTATATCTAATTGAGATTTTGGAAAATATTTGAAATTGTAATTCAAAAATTTTGAATTTATGGATTGATCTGGAGTTTTTTTTTTTCCTTTGTTACTAAGGTCTTTGATAAAATGTAGCATGGTATGATGAATTTAATTTTGAAAGTTTTACATGATTATTATGGAAAGGATATTAATAGATGTCAAAGATCTCCCTAAAAAAAAATTAAAAGAGATGATTGTGTCAGTTTTACTTATATATTTTGATTTAAGTCTTAACTTAGTGAAGCATCAGAAGATTTTTATTATTGATTTTACTTACAGGATTCTAATTTAGAATTATCTAATTGAATTGATAAGATAATTTAAAATTTGATTCATACTAGATTATAATAAACCTAGATGATTGTTTGAATGTGATATTGGACTTAATGATCAATGAAGGTGGTTATGCTCCAAGCAAATTAAAAATGAGAATTGAAAGTTTATCTTTGGCTTATATGATGATTTTGAATATATCCATTAATTTAAACATTGATTTAAATAGATGTGCTCAATATGTATTGAGAATGAGACTTAAAAATTTCTGACCTACTTGGAAGTTAAATTTGGATCTTTTCAATACACAATAGTATATTTTGATCGAAAGCCATTTCGTGCACTCAAAAAAATTTTGATTGTTAGATTAAGTGCGTAATGGAAGCATGGTGATCTAGATTATTTGGAGCAAATTAAGAATATTGATTCTTTAGGTTAAAGAATTATGATAGATGATATAATTAGATATTGTTCGCATAAAAAAATCATTGATGATAGAAAGAAAAAATATTTTTGAATTCTAGATTTTTTTCGATGTCACCAAATGATTTTCCCAAGTAGGTCTCCTATTTACTATGTTAAGAAAATTTTTAGCATCTAGAGTCTTGATGAGTGGACTCTTGATTCTTGATCTTAGATTTAAAATATTTAAAGATAGATTTTCTTTATCATAGAATTAAATTTTATGCTTCTCTATCTATTAGAAAGATTTGAGATTATTTATTGATTTTAGATTTTTATACTTAAATGTTCATTTTCGGAGAGTATAGTAGAATTTGTTTATAATCTTGTGATAAATTGATCAAATCATGAGCAATTAAGGATTTTGGCGAGAAACTTGATATCCTTAATTAAGAGACTGATTGCGATTATCAGAAATAATAGATTTGATTCGAATCAATATTGGTGGTATTGACTTTTTTCTTATTAAATGATTTAATGATAAAGTTGCATCGAGAATTAAATATCAAAGCTTGAGGATGAGATTAGAATAGTGAATCTCTAACTTTTGAAATTATGGATGAGAGAATATTTTTGCTTCTCAACTAATTTGGATATCACCATCTAATTCATATTAGCATGTTCTTCTACCTTATGAGGGGTTTATTAATTAAGAATATTTTAATAGAAAAATTTAAAATTCTTATTTAGAATAAAGATACTGATTTTCTTTCATTTACAAGAGATGGGTTCAATATCAATCATCTATAAGAAGAATCAAACCATGAGGTATTGAACGATATTCTTATGATAAGATCTAATAATGGAAATAAATCTATCAATAGAATTCATTGAAACTTAGGAATAAGATCATAAATATGAAACCCCAAATTAAGTTTGAAAAAAAAAACTTTCGAAGGAAATTTTGGGATGAAATTTCTTTTTAGTGGGGAAGAATCTGATACCCCATTCTGGCCATCAAAGAACATAGCCCAAAAAGCTTATGCACAAATCCTAAAGCATAAAAAAATAGAGGAAGAATGAAGACTCCCGATAGGAGTCTTCTTCTCTGCGAATCCATCAGGCAAAGATTGATTTTGAGGTAGATTCTACGTCCCTCCCAGCTCTATTTAAGAGTCCTTCTACCCTCTCTTGGATTATCTACCTAAAAAGCCTAGATTGGATGGAGTTCACCGCTGCTTCACGAGTTTCTTCACTAGTTGTTTTCCGACTGCCATGGCTAATCCTTACCAGAAGAATGAGGTAAGGCCTTCTTGATTCTTTTGAATGATCTTCTCTCCATCCTCCTTAGCCCATGACACATGGATTTCTATTGGCGAACCAATGGATTTCTTCTTGAAAAATAAAATTTCTATTCCCCTATTCTTGATTGCCGAGTTCCCTTTTTTTCTTTTGCAACACATTCTTGGTTTACAACCACCATAGGACACTGTCGGTAATTGGACCAAGTTGGCTATCACTATTGGGGACTATCCCTCTAAGGGTTTTCGGCCGAGAGGAGAGCCCTTTATTGCGAGAAAGTGGAGGACATAAGTCCTCTATTCTGAGGAAGAAGAAGAGGACTAGGTCCTTTATTTCATGGAAGAAAAAGAAAAAATAAATAAGAAAAGAGAATAAGAAAAAAGAAAAAAAAATGAAGGAAAAAAAGAAAAAGAAGAGAGAGAAAATTCTCTCTTCCTTCTTTTCCTTCTTTCTTAGTTTGCAACCCGACTTTCTTTCTAAGAAAGATCCACTTTCCCTCTCTACATATTTTCTCTCTCTATAAATTTTTTTGTTGAGATTATTTCTCTCTCCTAGGATATTTTAAATTTTTAAGAAGATTGATGATGAATTTGAATGATCTTAATGAATTCCTACTCCATGATCGTCGAACAGCGATCGACCCCCATCTTGACTAGACCGTATACCAGTAGATTTATCGCCCATGATTTTATTAAATTATTTATGTACTAATTTTATCATGATTTAATTATAATTATCTTGATTGGACTGATCAAGATGTCAAACTATGCCCTCTGATTAGTTTCTCTTTCCTCTAACTTTATCTCTCCACTTGATTTGCAAACTCTATAAGAGGTTCTCGATCCTATCACTTCGAATCTGATTTGACCCAAATAGCAATACTCTGAATCACCTTGTTGGTTGGATAACATGCATATCTATACCACTTGAGCCTTTGTCGATCTACACAAGATCCTACCTTTATTGACCTCTATGGAATCCTAGCAACTTTAATGACATTTGATTGAACTGATCTTTGATTATTGAATGATGTACTGATCTTCATCTTGACTTTTGTTGGATACTACTGATTTGATCGTTCTCATTCTCTATTGAACAACCTATATTCTAATTGAATCTTGATTGATTAAGGATGACTAGACTGACCTAGACTATTAGATATGACTATTGTCAACCTATCTTTACAGATACATTACATATGAATGGATAAGAAAAATATCCATTTTATTAATTTTAATAAATCAAGTATAAAAATATGATCTAGAAAAAATATAATGTGCCAGCCAATAATTGACTTTCAGGTCATACATCTAAATTTATATCATCACCCATGCATTACATCATCAAAATAAAATTTTTCATATGTTATGCTATATCATCGCCTATTTACAATGTCATCCATGAGTATGGGTTTCTAACCATTACAACTCATCAACTTAAAGCAATGTCATCTTCTTTTAGCTGGTTTTGCTATATACCATCACTTTTTTTCATATAAACATCGATTATTACTAGCTAGGATTTTGCTAAAGTGGTTGAAATTTGAGAAAAAGACCACATTAAAATGGTTTAGAAAATATAGGAATCAGATTTGAGCTTTCTGAAAATGTAATTTGCTTTTGACATAATGTAACTCTTCAAAATCAGATTTACACTTCCAAAGTGACATAATGCTTCGATGAGATGGAGAGGCATTTGGAAATAAACTTAAACTTAAAATACAAAATGGAGAGGCATATGGCAAAACATCGTGCTAATGCTTGGCATGCCATGCCTTATCCTTGCCATAGCTGGTTGAGTCAAGCTTAACATGCACATACACGCATGGCCATCAGCCCACTCAACTTAAAGCCCTACATGGACTTCAAAGAGTAGGACTTCTATAAAAGCAAGAGAACTTGCTTTTACACATCCGGTGAGGGACAAAGACAAAAGGAAGTTTTAAAACTTTTGAAACATCTAAAAGAGGGCAAATAAGGTTCCATTTAAAAATTTAAATCTACTATAAAATTAAAATTTAAAATTTCCAATAATCTCCCAAAAATGATTTATTTTTTTAAAAATCATAAGGAAGAATATCTAGACAACTTATACTATGAAATGGGTGATGTATCCTATGGATTGAATCTCATTTAGTATTTGATTATATCTATTAGAAGGGACGATAGCAAACTAGACCTTGAATATGGTCCTTTGTCTCAGATTCTATCTATAGCATACACAATATGGAACAATTGGGTCTTGATATGGTCAAAGCCCAGTAAATGCCTTGCTCTTAATACCTTGATTTTTCATGAGAATTTATGAGTATTTGCCCAATGCCTCAGTCGACTTATCCGACTATTATTATATAGGTGAGCCCTCCAAGGGTATATGTGACCTAATATCCTATGAACTTGCTGCCTTGGATCCATTAAGAGTATAACTCTATTGTTTCAATTTATTTTATCACCATATGGGAACTTATCATATAGATGCAAGGAGATATACTTTGAGAATATGCTCAAACATGATCACTCAATTAATTTTGTTCCTACCATTTTGAATCTCTTTCATAGGATCTCCAATCATATAGAGCAGGTCTCTACTGTTGGTAAAGAAGTAGTGGGTTTAATATCTATCCCCCATGATAATTCTAGAACTCTTCTCCTAGACAACTCTTGGTTAATTAATATGCCAAGTTTTTCTGAGACATAACAAATTTTAGAAAAATTGCATCATTCCTTTTAAGTTGTCTTGTGTATTTGTGACAAAACTGGATATGCCGATTTGTCTTTATATAGGTATTAGTTAGTTCTATAATAGCATTATTATCACAATGGATTAATATGGCTATAATTAGTTTAGATACTAATGATAGCTTTAAGATAAGATTCTTAATCCACTTTGCATTAGCACATATAATATCTAGGGCAATCAGTTCAGCTTCTATGATATTCTAAGATATATTACTTTATGTGGAAGATTCCCAAGCTAGCTATGGCAACACTGCTAAAAAGGAAAAGATACGTAGTAGATTTTAGATATAGAGAATCGCTAATCCAATTTGCATTACTATAACTCTCAACTTCTTGTATGTATAAGAGAGAGATTAAGGGTTCCCTTAATATATCAAAATGCCCTTTCAAGACTAGTCCAATGAGATTTACATAAATTTTGGGTATATCAACTTAGTCTTCTTATAGCATAGGTAGTATCAAATCTTATCCTGTTTGCTACATATAAAAGAGAACCTATGATTTGAGTGTATTTGAATTGACCAACTAGTTCACCTAAGTTCTTTTAAAGATGAATACTAGGGAGTGGATATAGATTTTCTATCTTAATATTCAAACATTTTAATCATTGATGAATGTTTCAAAATGATGATTACTTTCATGAGTTAGTAATTTGGTAGAGTCACACATATCACAATAGACATGATCAAATAGGTATGAACTTCTATGAACTGATTTGAGGGATTTTCAGGTACTTTTGGCTTAAACATAGATTTTACACCATTCTTTTATCCATATGGACCTTAAGGATCAAGTTTAGGTGAGCCTTGTGATGGATTTATCCAAAGTTCACATGACCAAACCTACCATGCTAAATATTAGAATATTCAAGGTTGAGAATAAATGAAGGATCTTTATTTGAAGTTTTGGGAATTACACTTAATATGAATAAGCCTACAAATACAAAGTCTTTATAAATAAACTCATTATTATGAGTGACTACAAGCTTATTTGGTTCTAGGACAATTTTATAGCCTCCAAATATAAAGGAATTCTACTAATCAAGTTCCTCCTAATGTTGGGGATGTACAATACTTCGTAAAGGTTTAGGACTTTTTCAAATATTATCTTCCAGTCCATTTAATCTTTTCTCAACACTTGTGTTGCCAAATCATTTTCAAGTGTTATACCTCCTCCACTTGGTTCTTGAAAGGTGGAGAACCAAGAGTGATTAATTAAAACAATCACATACATTAGCTTTGGATAAAGCCACCTGTCACAAGATGAATGGATAAGGTTCAGTAATGTATTTTGATTATGACCTAAAGGAGGGTTTTGTACCATATTAAATTATGTTCATTTGAGGTTTAGGTGCTTCTTTCTTCAATAACTCAGCCTTGTTATGGTAGTACTCCACTGCATCATTGGTCACTCATAGACGAATAAGTCTACAAATGGGTTAGGTTGACTTGTGACCTGATCTACCCGACCTGCTTAGACCTAATTTGATTTGGTTGAAAGAACTCATGAAGCTGGATTTTTAAAATTGGATGTGTTCCATTTTTTGGGATAGATATGGATCTACTGAATGCCGACCCAACCAAATCTAACCCAACCCATTTGATTTCTAGGCAATCTTTTATCTTCTACACTATGATTCGACCTAATTCGAATTTAGTAGACCATTAGGATCCAAACCCATTTGAGACTTCAAGTTATGATTTAAGACTTGTATCAGAAATATTTTTTATAGGAAAATAGGTTTAAAACTATTTTTATATCTTAATTTATTTTGAGAGCTGTTGGTGCAAAATCTGATCGTCGTTGGAGGAGCACTAGAATCAGAGAAGATGAGGTCGTCGTCGGTGACATGCAAGACAAGTCTCATCCAATGCTTCGGGTGGGTGGCTCTAGCAAGACCCTCTAACAATCAAGTTAGCTTTTTCAACCAACAGAAATGGAGTACTCAGTAGAGAAAGTTGCAGAGTATCGAGAAGGAGAAGAGAGTTTGGAGAAAACGTATATGGAGGGTTCTTTTTATAGCCCGGAGTCTGTAACAAACTGATAGTGGCAGCCACAACTGCTTGGAAGTGGGGCGTTCGGGGTCATGTGAAATTTGTTATGGAGAGTGGTGTTCGTTGTCGTGACGTGCTAGTTTGTTGGAGACCCAGCAATTGGAGTTCAAACGAGGTAGTTGTAGGTAATAAAGGGCTTTTGGGCATTGTTATTTTGAAGGAGTTTGGAGGCTCTCAGGATTGACCGTGTGCTGACTTTTATTTGCTATGTTGAAGGTGTATGTCATGGTCCTTTTAGACAACTGGAGGAAATTCGGCTAGAAGAGAAGTTTGGTAGGGGTCTGATCGGCGAAGAAGCCCGAAAGATGTTCGATTAAATGGAGTCCGATTGTGAGGGGTCCATTTGGACTGAGTACTGACTAATGGCCATAATAGGTAAGCATGATTGAAACACTGCTCTCTACTGTTCATTTGAGATTCGGCTACTTTCAGGGTCGTTCACTGGTGAATAATGATAAAGCACTGAAGTTTGTCTGGGGATAGTTCGAAAGAAGCTCAGCTACTAAAGAATTTCGTCTGAGATTCTACCAAAAAGAAAAAGGAGATCCAAAGAAGTTCATCCAAGCGGGGCCACACAGGTTATCGGAAGAAGATTGGCTGGGTGGGATGCACGAGAGTCAGGGACATGGCTGGTTCTCCAAGGTAGAAGTATTGACTGTTCAAGCTCGTCTGGAGAAGAAATCTACAATGCCCTATCAAATCCAAAATTGATCTTCCTAGCCAATCAGATTATCTATCCACAGTGTTGGAGCTCGGCCATCTCAGAATGATTCAGGGTTCAAATACTCCTACGGGTCGAGGTTCAATTTTTATAGTTGCAACTGGATGAAACTGATTAAGAGTCAGAGTCTTAGCCAGACTTCGGCAGGCATGGATTTATCTCAACACTAGTCCCCTTACTTTCGAGTTCGAAGTTCGAAGGATGGAAGTAAAATGGAGACTGCCAAAGTTTGGTGGATTTTTCAATTCTGTTGGATTTTTCGCATTTGGGTTGGGTGGGGAATTTTGGCTTTTACCAGGCTGGTGTTGAAGCTTCATAAATGCACGGTGATCCAAAAAGATATTTTTTGAATTCCCTGCCAGAAGTCTATCTGAAATACAGCACTGTTAATGATCTATCCATTGGAAGCTTTCTGCCATGATGAGTGGGACACGCATCGATCAGAGATCGGCTAGAGAAAATCTGCAATCATAACTATCTTGTAACTCCAGGGACTACTTAAAGCTACCTTCCTCCTTTGAATCCTTACTTCTGAAATCTTCATCTCCTTCCTCTGGTTCTCCTCTCCATTTTGAGCAAGGGTTCAGGCTTCTTCCTCCATTTTCTTTAGTTTCCGACACACCTCCCTTCGATTTTTGCTTCATTCATCATCTCCTTGTTCCTCCCAACTGATTTAGGTCAGCTCTCCGATATTTTTTTGGATTATCTTTGCACTCTTTGCTTTCTCACTCTTCCTATTTTTGTTGAAGTTTAAATATCTTATTTTTTCTGATTTTTGGGGTGATTCCTCGATTTTACGTCGATCCAAATGTCTAGCGAGGGATCTTGGCTGACTTGTTCTGAGAGCCCGACCCCTCTAACCATGGTGAACTGATAAGTATAATAAATTCATCAATAAAAATATTAATTTATTAATTAATTAATATTAATTTTTAAAAATTAATAATCAATTTATATATAATTTTTAAAAAATTCATAATTTTATTAATTAAAAAATAAAAAAAATAAAAAAAAAAAAAAAATAAAATTTTATTATCAATAGAAAGAGCTCATTTTTTTTATTACAATGAAATAAATTTCAAGTAAAACGGAGCTAAAATGAAAAAGATATGAATTTTTTTAAAAAAAATATAAAATAAATAAAAATTAAATAAAAAAAAGAAAATGGCTCAGCCGGCTCCGCAAGCCGAGCCACCAAGCCAAGCCGAGCCATCAAAGCCGACTCAGCCGTTGAAGCCATCAGCCGATCCACGATCTAGGCGTGGACCGCCAGCTCAGCAAATTCCGGCGAATCAGAGAAATTGCCACGTGGTGGACCTAGACCCCTTAAGGGTCTACAGAAATTTATCGCGGCTCACAAGGGTAATTTAGTCTTTTCATCCGACAACAGCGGCGCTGATTGGTTGCGGTGTGCGGTGCGGCCGGTCCACGCGGTCCATGGGAACAGTTATTGCGCGATCGGACGGATGTGGTTGTTTGCGGTCAGGATCGGACGGCTGTGGTTGCTTCCGAATTTTATTCAGATACAAACATCACGCGGATCACCATCGGACGGCAGCGCTCGATCCAGGCGATGATCCGACGGTCCAGAATGCTGCCGGCGGTGATCAAGACTCCCGAAGCATGATTTGCGGCCAGATTTCCTCGATCAAGCGCGATCCAACGGCCAGAATT
Organism: Cocos nucifera; assembly: GCA_006176705.1. Classification (NCBI taxonomy): domain Eukaryota; kingdom Viridiplantae; phylum Streptophyta; class Magnoliopsida; order Arecales; family Arecaceae; genus Cocos; species Cocos nucifera. Next base: position 70,012 of record QRFJ01003340.1, read on the forward strand.
TAATCCGACCCGATCTGAGCTTATCTGCATCCGATTTTGATGATTTTTGGACCGTTGGATTCCTGTTGAATGGCTGGATTTTATCAGATTTATCAGAGTCATATCAGAGCTATTTTGATTCAAATTTTATCCAAATTTCTTTGTATTTTTGATGATTACAAAGGCTATTAGTCCCATATTGCCTTTAGAAAAAATATCCAGCCCTCCTAGCTCTATAAAAAGGACCCCAGGCCATCAGAAATCAATATCTCCGATCAAGGTGAAGCTTTGGTACAGGGCGAAGCCAGGCTATGGGTTAAAGGCTGCTTCGAAGCAACGGGTGCCGAGAAGAAGAGCCGAGCTTCTACACCATCTTTCTGCCAATGCCGATCCAAGATCAGAGATCAGGCTATTTTATTTTATTATCTTTTTTTTTTTAAATTTTATGTATTTAAATTCTAAAATTTTAAGTTAATAAAAATTTTATTTTTGCATTTTAATTTCTTGCTTTTTATTTTTATTGTAATTTAATTTCTGCACTTTAAATTATTGCTTTGCAAGTAGATGCTAAGATCTAACTAGTAGATCTTAGTACCAAATTTAAATTTCCTGCATCTTTTAATTTTTATTTTCAATTTTCCGACTTCACTTTTGATTTCAAAATTCAAATCATTTTCTTTTTCTTTCAAAAAAATCAAAGATTTCAAATCTAAAAACACTACCTTCCCTGTGGATTCGACCCGACTCACTACTATCTACGTATTTTCAATAATTTTAAGAAGTCGGATTAAACTGATAAACACGGTGTCTTAACGACAGCATCGCGTCCCTATCAAGTTTTTGGCGCCATTGCCGGGGAAGGAATGATTTTTGATTTTCTTTTTTGATTTTTTTTTGTAAATTAATTATATTTTTTTTAATATTGCTTACTAATTTTTTTTATTTATTTTGTAGAAAAAAAAGGAGAAAATGAAGAAAGCATCTAATTTTGGTGAGATCAATCCTAACCCTAGTCCTCTTTTCTTTTTATTTATTTATTTATTTATTTTATTTTTAAATTAATTTAAAAAAATATTCATTTAAACCTAATTAAAAGCCTCATGATAAGATTAGAAACCCTAACTGTTTAGAGCATGCATCATATTAGTTTTATTTTTATTTTTATTTTTATTTTTTTTTGGTGATTGCTGGAGGCAAGGTAAGCCTTTCAGAATTACAATTAGTTGCATGCATCTAGTTTAAATTGCATAAGAACCCTTTGATTGAATTTTTTTTTTTTTTTTTTGCATATTCATATTAAATCAAATTAAGGGCACAACCCAATTAAACAAGATAAGGTGGGGATTTGATCACCCTTCCTTAGCCCACAAACAACCAACCAAGCATCCTGCATTGACCTAAGCCTTTAATTTTAAAATCAATTAGACATCAACCCTAGGAACTCGAGCTCAATAGGACAAGGAATCCTAAGAGTTGAACCGGGTTAGGATAAGTCAATTTGACTGGTGTCTAGGAAAGTGGTTCAGGGACGATTGGGCCCGAAGGAAGGTGGTTTCTAATTGGTTCCGTTCGCTTACCTGGCCAAGCATAATTGGTGTCTAAGGCAAGCAACGGGGGGACTCCCACCGACCTTACACTTACCTGGCCTAGTTGATTGGCTAATCCTACACTTGGAGGGCTTGAAGGTGACCTTGGCAGTTAGGAGCTGTCTAGATCTAGGATAACCCTTAGTCAGGATTGATTGACCAACTTGATTGCTAACCAACATCAAACCTAATTAAACCTAATTCTTCTCTTTCTTCTTAGTTCTAGGACTCCTTAGGACCTCTTCTTTAGAACTCTTCTTTCTTTCTTCTTCTTACTCCTCTAAAAATAAAATAAAAATAAAATAAAATTAAAAATTAAACTAACTAAAAATAATTAAATTAAATTAAATTAAATTAAAATTAATAAATAAAAATAATTAAAAAAAATTAATTTTTAATATAATAATAATAATAATAATAAAAAAAAAAAAAAAATTCTAAAAATTTTTTAAACCATACATTAGGGTTACACTAATACATGCATGGTAGGAAATCATTTTTTCTGATTTAGTTGAACTTAATTGAATGGTTGATTCACATTAAACATAATAATCAAATGGCTAACATGAATCTAATAGTCCAAAAATTAGATAAAGTTGACCTTCTTGATCAGAAAATAGATCAACTCCTAACCCTAGGTCAACAATCTTCTAATTATCAGGAGAGTTATTCAATCTGTGCTAGTCCAACCCATCATGTAAGTGAATATCCTATGACTGCACAGTTTCCATATTTTATCCAAGAACAAGTTCAAGCTACTCAAGGATACTCCAAATTGATTAATGACCCATTTTCAAATTCATATAATTCAGATTGGAGTAACTTTAATTTTTCTTGGACATCCCAACAGACTCAGGCTCAGACCCAAATTTCACTTGAGCAAAATTATCAAAATTATGCCTATAATAATGGTCAGCCTAGTCAGTTTAACCAGCCATCATATTATAATCAGCCTTCATACCCACCTCCTCAACAGACCAATCTAGCTGATGATAGATTTAACCAACTTCAACAATTAATTCTAACTCAACAGCAATCTATCGCCAGACTAGAAGCTCAAATAGGATAATTAGTTGAGTCTAACATGAGGAGAGAACTAGATCAACTACCGAACCTACCAATTTCAAATAACCCACCTAATGACCACCAACCACCTGGATTAAATTATCAATCTAATGTTTCATCTAAGAATCTCCAATTTGAGAATACCAAAGTAATTCCTGAACTTAAAAGCTATAGGATTCTTATGGACCCATACCAAGACCAGGTGAGAGAGGCTAGTACTGATGCTAGCCAAAATAAAAATTTAGAGGAACTGGTTAGTACTGAGACTAACCACATAGAAGAACCCAAGCCAGGAATTAGTACTGATGCTAGTTCCAGTTTAAATGAGATAGAAATAAGGGAAAAGAGAATAGATGATTTACCCGAGACTTATAAACCTAATGTCCTATTCCCTTCAACCCTAGAAGCTGGTTCTTCTTATAAAAATCAAAAGGCATGTAATGAAATGTCAATGGAGTTGTTTAAGCAGGATCACATTAATTTACCTCCAGAATTAAAACCGCCTTTAGTCACCATTCCAGCACCCATTGAATCAAACTTAACTCCTAAAACTCCATTCATGAGCATTTTAGAAGAACAAATAGGAGTAATTCTTAATAAACATGGGTCTGAGAATGGAATCATAAAATATATCCCAAAAATTAACAGTGAATATATCAATAATGGGATTAAAAATCAAAATCAACTTTCTGAGATTGGCAATCCAAAACCATTGGAATTTGTCAATCCAATATTCGACACAGGATAGTGAGCTACATTGTGTCTGGCTGAAGACGGTAAACTTAGCGCTTGTTGGGAGGCAACCCAATATTTAGTTTTTATCTAATTTATTTTCTTAGTTTATTTTTTTTTAGGATAATTTGAATAAGTTGGAGGGAGAGCTCAAATTTGTAAAGGCATGTGCTGGACCAAAAAAAAAAATAAAAATATATATATACTGAGTTAGGTGTATTCTTCCATGTTCTTTATTACATCCTTTATTTTTTCTTCTCCATTGAGGACAATGTCGATTAAGTTGGGGGAGAGAAAAAATAAAAATTTTAAAATTTTAAGTCCTCGAAAAAGTTAGTATTTAGTATTTAGATACTTGATTATGCTTAAGAATCGAATTAAACTAAGCATTTTTAAAAGAAAATTGATACACAGATCAGAGAATCTATGAGATATTGAGGAATCAAGTATTAAGAAAATTCAATAAAGAGTTAAGTCCTAGAACATAAAAAAAATTTTTTCTTGGAGCATTTCTAATTATTTCTACTAGCATCAAAGAAAAGTCTACTTTTTATAGGCTTGTGTAGGGTAACTATACGTTTCTTCATATAAAAATTTATTTTAATAAAATAGTTTCCAAGTACTTCTCACTGAGTAACCGGGCCTCTTTGCCTAAGCAAGCATTGAGTTTCGCGTCAAAAGGTGGGAAGGGCAAAGAAGCTCGTTGTAAAGCTAGTCTTAACTCGTAGCCTATTTGATTCGAGCTAGTAAGCCCGAGGGGTATTCTATACCTAGTGCCCTAAAGCCAACTGGTTTGGGAGTCATTGGCCCAAGACTCGCTACATGGATCAAATAGAAAGCTTAAGGAGTTAAGACACTCAATAGTGGTACAACGTTAAAAAAAAAAAAAAAAAAAAAAAAAAAAAAAAAAAAAAAAAAAAAAAAAAGAAACATTGGTTTCCCACCGAGTAACCGGGTCCCGTTGCCTAAGTAAGCAATGATATTCGCATCAAAAAGTGGGCAATGTGAAAATAAAAATTAATAAATGAAGGATGGAAGTAGCAATACACCTGCCTATATGAAAGTTTAGACAAATCAGAGATAAAAGTGGAATAATTTAGAAAAAGTTCTGAAAAATTTAATGTTCTTTACTTAATTTTTCTATTGATAAGTATTAATACCCCAATGATATATCTCATTTAAGCTCTACTGAATATCAATGGCCATTTTGAAAATTGCTTAGGTAAAATTCGAAACTCTAAAGTTAAAAGGTATTTAAAACTAAATTCTTTCTTTACTCGAGGACGAGCAAAGCTTAAGTTGGGGGGTGTGATAAGCATCATAAATTCATCAATAAAAATATTAATTTATTAATTAATTTATATTAATTTTTAAGAATTAATAATCAATTTATATATAATTTTTGAAAAATTCATATTTTTATTAATTAAAAAATTAATTAAAAAATAATAAAAAAATAATAAAAATTAAAAAATAAAATTTTATTATCAATAGAAAGAGCTCATTTTTTTGATCACAATGAAATAAATTTCAAGTAAAACGGAGCTAAAATGAAAAAGATATGAATTTTTAAAAATATAAAATAAATAAAAATTAAATAAATAAAAAAAAAGAAAATGGCTCAGCCGGCTCCGCAAGCCGAGCCACCAAGCCAAGCCGAGCCATCAAAGCCGACTCAGCCATTGAAGCCATCAGCCGGTCCACGATCTAGGCGTGGACCGCCAGCTCAGCAAATTCCGGCGAATCAGAAATTGCCACGTGGTGGACCTAGACCCCTTAAGGGTCTACAGAAATTTATCGCGGCTCACAAGGGTAATTTAGTCTTTTCGTCCGACAACAGCGGCGCTGATTGGTTGCGGTGTGCGGTGCGGCCGGTCCACGCGGTCCATGGGAACAGTTATTGCGCGATCGGACGGATGTGGTTGTTTGCGGTCAGGATCGGACGGCTGTGGTTGCTTCCGAATTTTATTCAGATACAAACATCACGCGGATCACCATCGGACGGCAGCGCTCGATCCAGGCGATGATCCGACGGTCCAGAATGCTGCCGGCGGTGATCAAGACTCCCGAAGCGCATGATTTGCGGCCAGATTTCCTCGATCAAGCGCGATCCAACGGCCAGAATTTAATCCGACCCGATCTGAGCTTATCTGCATCCGATTTTGATGATTTTTGGACCGTTGGATTTCCTGTTGAATGGCTGGATTTTATCAGATTTATCAGAGTCATATCAGAGCTATTTTGATTCAAATTTTATCCAAATTTCTTTGTATTTTTGATGATTACAAAGGCTATTAGTCCCATATTGCCTTTAGAAAAAATATCCAGCCCTCCTAGCTCTATAAAAAGGACCCCAGGCCATCAGAAATTCAACATCTCCGATCAAGGTGAAGCTTTGGTACAGGGCGAAGCCAGGCTATGGGTTAAAGGCTGCTTCGAAGCAACGGGTGCCGAGAAGAAGAGCCGAGCTTCTACACCATCTTTCTGCCAATGCCGATCCAAGATCAGAGATCAGGCTATTTTATTTTATTTATCTTTTCTTTTTAAATTTTATGTATTTAAATTCTAAAATTTTAATTAATAAAAATTTTATTTTTGCATTTTAATTTCTTGCTTTTTATTTTTATTGTAATTTAATTTCTGCACTTTAAATTATTGCTTTGCAAGTAGATGCTAAGATCTAACTAGTAGATCTTAGTACCAAATTTAAATTTCTGCATCTTTTAATTTTTATTTTCAATCTTCTGACTTCAGTTTTTATTTCAAAATTCAAATTATTTTCTTTTTCTTCTAAAAAAAATCAAAGATTTCAAATCTAAAAACACTACCTTCCCTGTGGATTCGACCCGACTCACTACTATTTACGTATTTTCAATAATTTTAAGAAGTCGGATTAAACTGATAAACACGGTGTCTTAACGACAGCATCGCGTTCCTATCATGAACCCACCTCCTGAGGAAGCCAAACCCTTTGGATCGGTCCATCCTTTTGTGCCTGCGACCATCTCTTGTAGACTTCAGCTTGACGATCTTTTCTTAGCTAGGATTCGGTTTGGGATTCCTCCTGAGTATAAGCTTAAACTCCCTGGGCCTGACGATCGAGCTTGCTCACCCCCTCCCGACCGAATCTGTCTGTATGTCGAAACCTTTCAGGCTGGGCTTAGGTTATCCTTACCTCCTTTTGTAGCTAACCTATTTAGGTTTTTTAATATTTTTCTTATTGCCATGGCACAAAACTTCTTTAGATTCATCATAGGATTTCTCTCTCTATGTACCATGGCAAGCGTTTGACCTATCATTTCCTTATTCCATAATTTTTTTATCTTTAAACATCATCCCACCGCCAAGGATTGATGGTATGTGTCTCCATAGTTCGGTAGAAAGGGACTGCTCAAAGGTGCTCCTTCCTCCATTTATGATTGGAAGGAGAAATTCTTCTTTGTTTCCCATCCCTCCCTAAGGCTAGAGCTTCCTCCATAGGGTGAGGTAAGGGAGTCGGTCTGCCGAGCTCCCGAACTAGAAAGCGAGGATCAGAGTTCGATTGATAAGTTGAAGTCCTTTGATGCTCCACCAGTCTCTAGACTTCTAGACGAGCAGACCTTGTTCAATTTCAATCTCAGTCCTCTTAACCCAATAGGTAGTTCTTCATATTTAGCCAGCTAGGTGGTATTCACTCTTTTGATCTTCTAACTTTATCTTTGCAGAAATGACTCCAGAGGAATGGACCCGCTTGACCAAGGAAATCTCGATCTTTAAAAGGAAGGGCAGTTCTTTCGGTGAACCATAGAGGAAGGCCCGAACTGGAGAGTCGAGCCAGGCCGTACCAATTTAGTCCGTGCTGGCCCTTGAGCCTATCTTATCGCACCGAGCTTGGCTCTATCTGATGAAGCTGCCTCTCCCACTCCTGTTTGACAAGAAGGAGCTATGAAGAGGAAGAAGAAGAGGACCGTTGGCAAGAAGATCGGACGAAAGGCCAAGGGCTCCGAAGGAGAGAACTTTAGCCTAGAATAGGGTTCCCTAGACGATCGAGAGGTCGTCCAGTCGTTGATGGAGGGGAGCATCCTTCCCCACATCATAGAAAAGATGTACCAGAAGGATGATGTTGAGAGGTTCGATGAGTCCTTCACCTCCTTCCTAGAGGTAAGTGGCTTCTTCTGATTCTAGCTTCGTGCTCTTTAGGATTTAAAGTTGGGATCTTCTAGGATTCTGACTCACTTTTTGTTTTGCAGTTGGGACACTATCATTTTGCCCACTCTGAGGTGGTAAACCAAAATCGGGCTGAAGCTTCTAGAGCCCTTGACGAAGCCTGCGCAGAAGCTGAGAAGGCTCGAGCCAAGGTTGATGTTCTAAACGTCACCTCGGAGACTCATTCAGGGATAAATCCATGCCTACTGAAGTCCAGCTAAGACTCTAACTCTTAATCAGTTCTGTCGGTTGCAGCTATAAAATCGAATGTTGACCCATAGGAGTATTCGAACCCTGAATCATTTTGAGATGGCTGACTTCCAACACTATGGATAGATAATCCAATTAGCTAGGAAGACTGATTTTGGATTTGATAGGACATTACAGATTCCTTCTCCAGACGAGCTTGAACAGTTAATACTTCTACCCCAGAGAACCGACCAAGTCCCTGGCTCCTATGCATCCCACCCGATCGATCTCCTTCCGATAGCCTGTATGGCCCCGCTTGGACGAACCTCCTTGGATCCTCTTTTTTTTTAGACAGAATCTTAGTCAAACTCCTTCAGCAGCTGAGCTTCTTCTGAACTATCCCTAGATGAACTTTAGTGCTTTATCGTTATTCACCAGTGAGCGACCCTTGAAGTGGTCGAACCTTAAATGAACAGCAAAGACCAGTGTTTCAATTACGCTTGCCTATTATGGCCATCAGTCAGTACTCAACCCAGATGGATCCCTCATAATCGGACTCCTTTCATTCGAACATCTTTTGGGCTTCTTCTCTGATTAGACCCCTATTGAACTTCTCCTCTGGCCGAAGTCCCTCCAGCCGTCTAAAAGGACCATGGCGTACACCTTCAACATAGCAAATAAAAGCCAGCACACTATCGATCTTGAGAGCCTCCGAACTTCTTCAGAATAACAATGCCTAAGAGCCCTTTATCGTCTGCAACTGCCTCATCCGAACTCCAACTATTAGGTCTCCAACAGACCAGCACATCATGATAATGAACACCACTCTCCATAACAAATCCCACATGACTCCGAATGCCCCACTACCAAGCAGTTGTGGCTGTCACTATCAGTTTGTTACAGGCTTCGGGCTATAAAAGAGACCCTCCAGATATATTTTTCCCTAGCTCTCCTCTCCTTCTCGATACTCTGCAACTTTCTCTATTGAGTACTCCATTTCTATTGGCTGAAAGAGCTGACTTGATTGTTAGAGGGTCTTACCGAAGTTACCCATCTCAGGCTTCGGACGAGACTTATCTTATAGGTCACCGACGGCAACCTCATCTTCTCCAACTCCAACGCTCCTCCGATGATGACCAGATTTTGCACCAATAGAATTGGCGCTAGAGGAAGGACGGTCTCTATTTTTAAAGTTCCCTTGTTCTTGAAGGAGTACTCAGTAGAGAACTCTCTTCTTCTCCTCCAAAATCCTTCCTGAAAAAGATGTCCCTCAGAAAAGCTTCTACCCAACGGTCAACGGCCTCCATGGCTAGATCCCATCCAAATCTATTTGCCCTTGTTTCATCCCTCGTAACTTAAGCTCTACTTGTAGCAATGGTGGATGTAGAGCAGTTCAACCTACTAGTCCAGTAGGTTCGTGGCCTCACGGAAGCAGTGCTAGCCATGTAGCAGCAGCCGCCTTCGATGCCAATTCGATCGAAGCAGGCTTCTCTGGAGTCCCATGATCCAGTCTGAGGATGGCCGACTTGGGCTGGCTGGTCGATGACCTCTGAAAAGAAAAAGTAGAGGACTGAGAGCCCCTGCTCTGATCATGACTCTACTCCTAGGGAGACTTTATCTCCATTCAGTCAGAAGACCTTGGAGATTCATGATCGAGAAGATCTCCTAAATCAGAAACTACAAGAGATGAACCGACGGATCGAAGAACTCCGCCATGCACCCTCCTCCTACAGTAATCATATCTGTACTGACCCTTCTTTCTCTCATCGCATCATGCAGGAACCAATCCCACCAAACTTTAAGCTCTCCCAATTTGAGAGCTACGATAAGACCTCCATTCGATTGACCATTTGGAGGCTTTCTAGATAATGATGCTACTCCACGGTGCATTCGACGCCATCCTGTGTTGAGCTTTCCCATCTACTTTGAAAGGAGTAGCCAAAAATTGGTACTCGACCCTCAAGCCAAATACCATCTTTTCTTTTGATCAAATGAGCCATCAGTTTGTGGCTCATTTTGTCAGTAGCCAACGTCCTAGGAGAGGTTCAGAATCCCTCATCAACATCAAGCAGCAAGAGGGAGAATCCATCCGAGCTTATGTCAATTATTTTAATACTGCTACACTGGAGGTCTGAAATTTGGATCAATCTATTGCGATGGCCATGCTAAAGGGTGGCTTTTAAAAGAATAATCTATTATTTTTTCTAGAGAAGAAGTATCCAAAAGATTTTGCTGATATGCTGGCTCGGGCTGAAGGGTATGTCGAGGCAGAAGAGGCCTTCCAGGCCAAGGATAATAAAGCTGCTGAAGAGCGACAAATGGGTGAGCTGGGCAGGCCTACTGAGAAAGGAAAGCTGAGTGAAGCTCGACTACACTTTCAAACTCCCTCTGAGTGCAAGCAAGCCCTGATAGGAAGTAAGGAAGCCCTGACAGGAGGGCTCGACGGGGCTCCCCCGTTTGAAGGTTCCACAACCATGCCCCTCTCAATGCTCCAAAGACCCAAGTACTATTGGAGATTAAGGAGCAGCTGCCAAGGCCGAAAAGGATGTGCTCCCATCCTGGAAGATGCAACCCAAATAAGTTCTACCGCTATTATCGTAACTACGATCATGATACTGAAGATGCATTTAGCTCCAAGATAAGATCGAGGAGCTTATCAGGCGAGGTAGGCTTGGTCGATTCCTATAGCATTGGTCTGAAGAGCGAGAAGATTGGCCAAGGGCACTGCCACAACTAGAACCACCAAGGAAGGAGCAGCAAGCTGACCGACCATCCCTCGGCATCATCAACACCATCTTTGGGGGACTTCGATGAGGAGAGGCTAGTGGATTAGCAGAGCCTAGAAAGAGGTGGAGAACTGAGGAGCCCATCGCTTTCACCAATAAGGATGCCCAAGGAGTCTAGTTCCTGCATAATGACATGATTGTAATCTCTTTAAATATTGCTGACTATGATGTGTGCCGCATTTTGGTAGATAATGGAAGCTCTACTGATGTTTTATTTTATGATACTTTTTCAAAAAATCTTTACCTAATAATCACTTGGAACCAATGAACTCTCCATTGGTAGGCTTCACTGGCAATGCCATACCAGTTGAGGGCACAATAACTCTGACTGTAACTGCAGGACAATGCCCAAAGCTAGCTAAAGCACAGGTCAATTTTCTAGTCGTAAAAACTCCATCTGCCTACAATGCCATTCTTGGCTGATCTGGTTTGAATGCACTCTGAGCTATAGTCTTAACTTATTATATAAAGGTGAAGTTCCTTATGAGCTGTGGAATTGGAGAGATCAGGAGAGACCAAGCCTTAGCAAGGCATTGTTACTCTATCGCCTTACAGAAAAACACCTAGGCCGACCTTTATCTTGTTGATGGGCTGGATGTCCACAACGAACTTGCAGAGGAGCAGGGCGAGCCTATGGAAGACCTCATTTCCATCCCGTTGAATGATGAAAATGTGGAGCACACTATGTAAATTGGTTCCAACTTGGGGGATGAGGTTCGAGAGCAACTCATCGCCTTCCTTCGAAGGAACGTAGATGTCTTCGCCTGGGTTCCAATGGATATATCAGGAATCGTTGCTGAGGTCATGGAACATTGGCTGGCTGCTAATCATAGGTGTCGGCCAGTAAAAGAAAAGATGCGTAGCCATTCTTTGAAGAGGCAGAAAGCAATTACAGAAGAAGTCGACAAGCTCCTCAAGACTAGATTCATCTGAAAAGTCAACTACTCGAGTTGGGTCTCAAATGTGATGCTCGTCAAAAAGGCGAACGACAAATAGAGGATGTGTATAGACTTTAAGAAGCTGAACAAAGCTTGCCTAAAAGATAGCTATCCCTATCCAAGATTGATCGGTTGGTAGATGCAACCTTGTGTCATGAGCTCCTCACCTTCATGGATGTCTTTTCCAACTATAACTAAATCTAGATAGCGCTAGAGGATGAGAAGAAAATTGCTTTCATTACTGACTGTGATCTTTACTATTATAGGGTTATGCCTTTTGGACTTAAGAATGCAGGGGCAACGTACCGATGCCTAATCAAAAAAATCTTCAGAAAGTAGATCGACCAAAACATGAAGGTGTATGTGGATGACATACTCGTCAAGAGCCGAGCTTCAATAAATCACATCACCGACCTCGAAGAGATCTTCAGCACACTTAAGAAGTATAAGATGAAGCTGAATCCAACCAAATGCGCCTTCGATGTAACCTCAAGAAAGTTCTTGAGATTCATGGTGTCGAGGCATGGGATTGAGCGAATCCAGAGAAAATCCAAACTATTCAGGAGATGACCACTCTAAGAACAATCAAAGAAGTTCAGCGCTTGACCGAAAAAGTGGCATTCCTAAATCATTTCATCTCAAGATCGATCGAGCGATGCATGCCCTTCTTTCAAGTTCTCAAATAGCCAAAGAGTTTCTACTGGATGGTGGAATGCCAACAGACATTCGAGAAGCTTAAAAACCACCTCGGCTCACCTCCACTATTGGCAAAGCCCAAGCCTGAAGAAGAACTATTCTTGTACCTAGCAGTCTCCTCAGTAGCCCTAGCAGCAGTCCTGATCAAGAAGAAAGTGAAAGTGCAGCGATCGATCTACTACATAAGCCAAGTCCTGAGGGATGCAGAGATCAGGTACTCTAAGTTAGAAAAATTGACTTACTCTACTCTCTTCTAATTGCTGCAAGGAGACTCCGACCTTACTTTTAAGGGCACATGATAACTGTCCTTACGGATCAACCAATTAAAGTAGTTCTTCATCGAACGGATGCCTCCGAAAGGATTGCAAAATGGGCAATCAAGCTTACAGAGTTTAACATCAATTATCGACCTCGATCATCGATCAAAGCTTACATATTAGCAGATTTTATAGTAGAATACACCATTCCAGATGAAGTTGAGCCTGAACAGTATAGAACTAGCATTCCGTGGTTGTAGCCGAGCCCCCTGAAGAGAACGCCGACCTTTTCGAAGGATTTTGAGCCCTGTACATGGATGGCTCATCCAATGCTACTGGAGCAGGCATGGGGTTGGTCTTAGTTAGCCCCGAGGGAGTCATTATCGAATATGCACTATGCTTCAAATTTCTTGCAACTAATAATGGGGCCAAATATGAAGCTCTGATCACTGGGTTAAAAATAGCAAAAGAGTTAGAGGCAGACCGACTCTAAGTTTTCAGTGATTTTCAGTTGGTGGTCAGACAAGTTAGCGGCAACTATGAAGTCTGGGAGGAAAGCATGATGAAGTATCTTGAGAAAGTAAAAAGCTTGGCTTTGGCCTTCAACAGTTTTAGCATCCAATGGATTTCGAGGATGAAAAATACAAGAGCCGACCTTCTCTCTAAGTTGGTCACTTTAGCCCCAGTCGAACTATCTAAAGAAGTATTTTTTGAAATTCTAAAGTGCCCAAGCTCGAAGAAGTCGTAGCCTGTTCTGCAAGTTGAGCACGAGCCGAGCTAGATTGATCTGCTAGTTGCCTACCTCAAGGATGAAATTCTTCCTCATGATCAGAAAGAAGCCTAGAAACTCAGAAATCAAGCTTCCCGATATGTTCTGTATAAAGATAAGTTGTATAAAAGATCATATTCTCTACCGCTCTTGGGATGTCTTCGATCTTTACAAGCCAACTTTGTATTATGAAAAATGTATGAGAAAATTTATGAAAGTCATGTAGGGGCCAGATCCCTATCACAAAGACTTCTTCGGTAGGGATACTATTGGTCGACCTTGTACCATGACTCTATAGAGATGTCAAGAAATATGACCACTATCAGAGAAATGCAAACATACAAAGATAGCTGACCTCCGAGCTTAGTCCACTAAGCACACCATGACCATTCGCATAGTGGGGAATGGATATACTTGGCTTTTTTCCAATGGCATTTGGGCAATGGAAGTTCCTCCTGGTTGCGATCGACTACTTCACCAAATGGGTCAAGACTGAACCATTGGCAAAAATTACTAAGACCAAGGTACAGAATTTCATCTAAAAGTCAATCGTCTATCGGTTTGGTCTACCCTGAATTCTCATAATAAATGACAGGCGATAGTTTGCTAGAACAAGGTTTGCTGAGTTCTGTGAAGATCTAAATATCTTCCATCACTTCACGTTTGTGGCCCATCCATAGGCAAATGGTGAAATAGTGGTGACCAATAGAATTTTACTGTAGGATATCAAAGCAAGGCTTGAAAGAGCGAGGTGGACTTGGGCGGACAAAATCTACCACATCCTTTGGGTGTACCAAACTACTCAAAGGCTACCAATTGGGAAAACACCGTTCGTCCTGGCCTTTAGAACGAAGGCAATCATCCCAATTAAGCTCAAACTTCCATCAGTATGGATCGTAGCCTTTAATGAGCAGCATAACTCGTGGAACCTTAGAATCAACCTCGATCTACTGAAAGAAAAAAGAGAAGAAGCCTAAGTTTGGATGGCAGCCTACAGATGAAGAGTAACCAAATACTATAACTCTAGAGTAAAAAATAAAGCATTCAGAGTAGGGAACTTGGTACTTCGACAAGCGTCCATTTCGTAACCTCAAGATCAAGGAAAGCTAGCCCTAAATTAGGAAGATCCATATAAAGTAGAGAAGGTTGTCCGGCCTAGAACTTACCACTTGAGAAAACTCAGAGAAGCAATACTCCCACGGCCTTGGAATTTAGAAAACTTAAGAATGTACTAGCAGTAACTTTTCTTCAATAAAACTTTTCTATTTAAATATCATTACTTCTTGATGCAAAAATTGTGTAATAACTAATAATCCTCTGAAGCAACCTAAAGTGGCCTACTAGGAACAGGAGGAGAACCTCATCCTAACACGAGCAAGGTCAAAGGCCTCATTGAACTAAGATGAAATGAGGAGAGAGGTCCTACCAACGATCCTAATATGCCCCTACAGTCTGTTAGGAACAGGAGGAGAACCTCATCCTAACATGGGCAAGGTCGAAGGCCTCGTTAAACTAAGATCAGATGAGGGGAGAAGCCCTACCAATGGCCCTAGTGTGCCCCTACAGTCCATTAGGAATAGGAGGAAAATCTCATCCTAACGTGAGCAAGGTCGAAGGCCTCATTGAACTAAAATAAAATGAGAAGAGAGGTTCTACCAACGGTCCTAATGTGCTCCTACAACCTATTAGGAACAGGAGGAGAACCTTGTCCTAACGTGAGCAAAGTTGAAGGCCTCATTAAATTAAGATGGGATGAGAGGAAAGGCTCCATCAACGGCTCTAATGTGTTCCTATAGCCCATTAGGAACAGGAGGAGAACCTCGTCCTAACATGAGCAAAGTTGAAGGCCTTGTTAAACTAAGATGGGATGGAAAAGAGGCCCTATCGATGACCCTTAATGCACCCCCACAAGCCATGTTAGGAACTAAAAGAAAGCCTCATCCTAACATGAGCAAAAGTTAGAACCTCATTGACCAAAGATAAGAGGAAGAAAGAAGCTCGACAGAGAATCCCTACACATTTTTTTTCGTGACAAGCTGACTATGTCAAATACAAAAGATGGAACCCTATCTTGGTTTGCAGAAGAGATCCTAGTTCGGCATCCACAACAAGCATTTCATGAGAAGACAACATAGAGAAGAATGAGGTAAAGAAGGTAAAGCCATAAATAAGCCTCGAATTCATGCGAAATAAAAATAATGAAATATACTATTTCATTACAAAAATAAGTTCATTACAAGCAAAACATAGGCCGACAAGGCCGATTACACTGAAAGAAAAAAAAGGGGGGAAGAGGCCAAAGCTCTAAGGTGGACTAGACTCCTCAGACTTTGGGCTACTGATCTCGACCATCACGAAGGCCTACTTTAGCCTAAAGATCTCTTCTTCAAGCTCCTTCTTCTTGTAGAGACCATCTACGTGCATTCAATTGGTGAGCTAAAACTTATCCTCAAGTTCTCATCGTTGTCTTCTCAAAACTTCAAACTCTGCCTCCGCATCCTCAATAGCCCAATGTTCACAAGTGAGCTGAAGCCTCAGTCATTGAGCTTCGGCCTTCTCCGCCCCAACTACCTCTGAAAGCTCACCGATGGTTCTCTTCAAAGAGGCAATCTCTTCCAACTCACCACTCACGATGGCTTCCCGACTATTGTGCAATCACTTTTGAAGATAAGATGCTTCATCTCTGATGGCTTTGAGCTCGTCTTAAAGCCTGGACATCTTTCCCACCCAGGTCACTCGGCAGCTATTATGCTAGCCCTCAGTATCTTGCAGCTGCTTCTGAAGCTGGGAGAACCTTTTTGACTAGTCCCAGTTGTACCGGGCCTTGTTGGTGGACCACGACGAGCTCCCTTCTAGGAGAGAGATTTTTTCCTTGGCCTACTTCAGATCAGCTTCAAGAAAGCTAATCTTTGCCATTAGTGCCCAGGATTTATCGCCAGCATTTTTCTTGAGTTTGGCGATCTCCTTCTCAAAGTTGCCCTTCTAGATGCTAAAGCTCGCTGCATCCTTCATGTGCAAGTCACAAAGGCGAGTGATCTCTCTGGTCACCTTAGAAGCATTCTTTCGAGAGGACTGAAGGTCGGCCTCAACCTTCTTCAATTCTTTTCTTAAAAGATTAACTTTCTTCTTCAAACCCCTTATCAAAGGCTTGGGGTCAGTGTCAACCAGGGAATGGGGGTCGTGGCCTTGATTATCAGAGGCATTCTGAATCATGTGCAATGCAGGGTGTAAAGAAAAAGAGAGATTTGCTTTCATTACTTCAAATATTTTTAGTACATCAAAAAAAAAAAGTACAGGGATGTCAAAGGGTTAGATCTCAGGTGGCTCGTCCAATGGATAGGTCAGGACATTCTCAATCGCCTCCAGTTCATAGGTAGGCTCGGATGTTGCACCTATAGATTCTGGAATTACTGGGATAGCTTCAACGACATGGGCGATTGGGGCAACCTCGGCATCGGCACGTGAAGGGCCAGCTTTATTCTCTAGCTCTTCTAGGAGGAGGTCTAGATTGATGTCAGGGAATTTCTCGACGACCTGCCCCAAGCAGACCTAGAACCCTTCCAAGAAGGCTTCCTGGGCAAAGGCTATTTTGATATCCTCCATATCCTTGGAGGACTTGAAGTCTTGCACGGTCCTCTCCATGGCGGTGGTAACCTCCTCCTGCGCCTTTCTCTTTTCCTCCTTCCTCAGAGCTAGCTCAGCCCTCAGCCTCACCATCTCGCCGCACTCCTCTCTCAACTCTTTCTGAAGGTGTTCTACTTTAGACGAATGAGTCTCCAAGGTGACCTTTAGAACATCGACCTCGACCCGAACCTTCTTAGCTTCTGCATGCGCTTCCTCTAGAGCTCTAGAAGCTTCAGCCCGATTTTGGTTTGCCATCTCGGAGTGGGCAAAAAGGTAGTGTCCCAACTGTAAAATAAAAGTGAGTCAGAATCTTAGAAGATCCCAACTTTAAAGCCTGAAGAGCATGAAGCCAGAATCAGAAGAAGCCACTTACCTCCAGAAAGGTGGCAAAGGACTCATTGAACCTCTCAGCGTCGTCCTTCTGGCACATTCTTTCTACGATGTGGGGAAGGATGCTCCCCTCCATTAATGACTGGATGACCTCTCGATTGTCCAAAGAACCCTGTTCTAGGCTAAAGACCTCTCCTTCGGAGCCCTTGACCTTTCATCCGACCTTCTTGCCGAAGGCCCTTTTCTTCTTCCTCTCCATAGCTCCCTCTTGCCGAACAAGAGCTGGAGGGGCGGCTTCATCAGATAGAGCCAGGCTCGGTGTGATAACGGCAGGCTCAAGGGTCGGCACAGATCAAATTGGTATGGCTTGGCTTGACTCTTTAGTCTGGGCCTTCTTCTGTGGTTCGTTGGAAGAACCGTCCTTCCTTTTAAGGGTCGAGATTCTCTTCATCAAGCAGTTTTGTACATTTGGAGTCATTTCTGCAAAGATAAAGTTAGAAGATCAGAAGAGTGAATACCACCCAACTGGCTAAATATGAAGAACTACTTATTGGGTTAAGAGGACTGAGATCAAAATTGAATAAGATCTACTTGTCCAGAAGTCTAGGAATTAGTGGAGCATCAAAGGACTTCAGCTTATCGATCGAACTCCGATCCTCGCTTTCTAGCCCTAAAGCTCGACGAACCAACACCCTTACCTCACCCCATGGAGGAAGCCCTAGCCTAGGAAGGGATGGAAAATGAATAGGAATTTCTCCTTCCAGCCGTGAATGGAGGAAGGAGCATCTTTGAGCAATCCCTTCCTGCTGAACTATGCAGACACATACCACCAATCCTTGGTGGTGGAATGATGTTTAAAGGTAAAAAAGTTATGGAATAAGAAAATGGTAGGTCGGATGCCCGCCATGGTACATAAAGAGAGAAATCCTATGATGAATCTAAAGGAGTTCGGCGCCATAGCAATAAGGAAAATATTGAAAAACCTAAATAGGTTAGCTACGAAAGGAGGTAAGGGTAACCTAAGCCCGGCCCAAAAGATTTCGACATACAGACAGATTCGATCGGGAGGTGGTGAGCAAGCTCGATCATCGGGCCTAGGAAGTTCAAGCTCGTACTCAGGAGGAATCCTAAACTGAATTCTAGCTAAGAAAAGATTGTCGGGCCAAAGTCTACAAGAGATGGTCATAGGCACAAAAGGATGGGCTGATCCAAAGAATTCAGCCTCCTCAGGAGGTGGGTGCACCATGGTTTGAGAGGCTGGGCTCCCATAATAAGTCGACCAAGATCTCTCACTAGACATTTTCATCGAGGTAAAATTAAGGAATCATCCCAAAAATTAGAAAAAATAAGATGTTTAAACTTCGACAAAATTAATGGGGTGTCGGATCAAAAACATGATGCGTGCTAATCTATAGCTATGGCAAGTGCACCAGTCGATCAAGTAATAAAGTAAATGAGTAGAGTATCGTCCCTAGAGGATTGAAAAATAAGTATTGAAAAACTCTTTCCTATGCTTTATTTAGAAGACCGATTTATGAGAATAAGAAATTAAAGAACAAAATAAAAAAATAATTAAAAATTTTAAGAAAATAGAGAGAGTGTAATTATTAGGATTTTAAATTTAAGAGCAATGTATTACTAAGGCAATCGATTCACCAACTCAGTCAATACAATATTCAGATTATTAGATTGATTTTATTTCATGTGATGGTGGAATCTCCTAATTTATTCACTACCCTTTCATCCAGGCGTAGCAAAACTATCAATCTTTATTAATTATCCTTTGGTCCAGGTATAATTTAAATAAATATTAATGCATTAAGTTTTGTAAAACCCTCTAATTAAAATACGTGCATGCATATGAATTCTAATTTGATTCATAATACAAGGTATATAATCAAGAAGCAATAACATAGATGTACTTGGTCCGTAACATCTATGTTCATCAGATCAATTAGAAGATGGCCAGTAATCTTAAAACATTAAGATCAGATTTATATACTCCTCATGAATAAAATTTAAAATTAAAAATAAATCATACTGAATATTGTATCAAAAGAGTGGTTACACCTTAGCCTTAGTAAAAGAAAATTTAGTTCATGATAACAAGTTCAAAAATAGTAAATAAAATAAAAAGTATAAAAAAATTAGATTGTTTGATTGCTGAAATTGATTGTCCATCGCTCTTGGTATGGAGAACTTGGTGAAGAAGAAGAAGCTCCTTGATCCCTATTCTGATTGTCGGAAGAAAAAATTACAAACCCTTTCTTTTCTATCAAAAATCTCTCTTCTCTTTCTACCTCTCTCCTCTCTTTCTCTTCTTTTTTTTTTATTTCTCTCACTTTTTTTTCTATCCCGGCAACAGCAGGTAGCCCTCTATTTTTATAGGCTAACAGGAGGATTTTCCATCGAAATCCTCTTAAAATTAGGTTTAGAACTCTTAATATAAGTCAAATTAGGATCCTAGATGATTCTGACCATTGGATGTTGATCAAACGGTCCAAAAATTGCTTAAAAACTCTTTAAAATTTTTCAGATCAAGTCGAAATTCATAGCAGTCATTAGATCAATCATTGGATTGAATTTGACCGTCCGATCATGCATAGGATAGCTTCTGATCTTTAGTTTTAAAGTCGAAATGAATCTCAACTGTTGGATCTCGATCGAAAGCTACGGATGCCGTTCGTTAGTGCATGCATTTCAACCGTCTGATCAAATCTCAGTGAAAGGCATCCATCGGATCAGACAAAATTCCTAAATTGCCCTCTATAGACCATGCGTGAGCTCGATGTTGCGTGGACCGCCACATTATTCAGCCAATCGGAGCGCGCTTCTTCATGTGAAATTTTCGAAATGCCCTCCAATTGATCCATTATGCACCGCAAAAATTGCTGACATCAGCCTAGCATCAGTGGGTCGGTCTACTGGTGTGGTTGAACCGAGCGGTTTGCTGAGCTAATTTTTCTGAACTGGTTTGAATCGGATTGGCTCTTTTTTTTTTTGAAATTCAATTTCGGACTCGTTTGAAGTCCATTTTACCTGAAATTTATTTCATCTGAACTAGAAAAATAAGATCTTTATATTGGTGGCCTTCTTTCCTACATAAGATTAATCAAAGTATTAATTTTTAAAGAAATAGATTAATTTATTTTATAATTTAATATTTTTATTAGTATATTTTTATCACTTATCACACCCCCCAATTTAGTCATTGCTAGTCCCTTAGCAATATTTTATTTAATACCATATTTCAATAAGATTATCCATCACAAAGATAAAATCTAATACTAAAGGTTAAAAAGTTTAGAAAATATTGCTAATTAAGCATTGAGCTTCAGAAGCAAATTTTTCAGTCAGTACAATTAAAATCTTTCTTAGAGTACATCAAAGATCTATAGCACTTGTGTTCATGACGACTAACTTTAGCATTTTAGTGTTAAATTAAAAGAACAAAAGTATCCATCTCTTATCACTTATTTTGATCAATTGGTCAATTTTTTATATATTCTCAATTTTATACTCATAAATTGAGGTAGCTTTCATACTGCCTTTTTTTTTTTACTGTGCTGAGCATCCTGGCCTTTCCTTCACCATTTTACGTGAATTTTCATACTTGACCTAGGTGCAGAGATCCAGTTACTAGGCTTTGGGCAATCCACATATACTCTATCTTTTGCACTTTATTTTTAGGCAAGGTAGCTCTTTTCCTTAAATTCAAGTTTTTTTTGATTAGAATGTATATTAATTATCAATTTTTGGTGATAATTGAATCCTCAGTTGGCCTTATAATCAATTACCTACTTTGCCTTATTAGTATGCATGTGCAATTAGAAGTGCTAATAGTCTTTTAATGACCTAAGTAGGCTGCTAAAAGTTGACCAACCTAATCTACTTCTTTAACTCATTGCATTCATTAGCAAATAATTCTATCTTTTATCACTTGTCTAGTCTATCTTGCTCAAGATTTTCTTCTTGACACATGATTTTTTTTTTTTTCCCCTAACTTATTCTACATTGTCTTAAAGGAGAAAGAAAAATAAAGGGTGCAATAAAGGATAGGAAGGAATACACCTGATTTGGTTCAGTCTGGTTCTTTAAAGCTTTGAAATTTTGCTTGAGCTCTCATTGATTTTTTTTTCTGCAAAATTAAAAATACACACCAAAGCAGTAAAAGAGCAACAATAAATTACTGAAAAATAAAAGAAAAGAAAAATGATCAAAACTAAAAAGAAAAGAAATAATCTATCTAGTAGTTCTGATTTATAGTCTTCAGCTTGACTTTCTTTGAGTTCTAAGTTGAATCAATCTGGTGCCACTTTGATTGGAATACTTTCATGTTTGGTCGAGCCCTTTTTCAATTGAATATTGCTAGCTTTTATAGTCTCAAACTTATTTTCTACAGAATTCTCATATACTGAATTGTCAATAATATCAATTAGAAAATAAGTTTGATTATCATCAGGATGTTTAGTATCTTTGAAAATATTAAAAATAACTTGTTCATCTTGGATTCTAAGAATTAATTTTTCTTGTTGAACATCTATTAAAGCTCCTTCAGTAGCTAAAAAGGGTCTTCCTAAAATAAGGGGTACATCATAATCTTCTTTCATATCAAGAACAATAAAATCAACAGGGAAAATAAACTTATTTACCTTTACCAAGACATCCTCCACTATACCTCTTGGATATTTGATGGATCTGTCGGCTAATTGAAGAGTAATAATGGTAGGCTTCGGTTCTCCTAGACCTAGCTTCCTAAAAATAGAAAAAGGCATGAGATTAATACTTGCTCCTAAATCACATAAAACTTTATCAAAACTACAATCACCAATAATGCAAGGGATAGTAAAACTCCTTGAATCTTTTAGCTTCTATGGTAATTTATTTTGAAGTATTGCTGAGCATTCTTTGTTCAAATTTATTCTCTCATGCTCCTTCAACTTTTTCTTATTTGTTAGGATTTCTTTGAGAAACTTGGCATACCTGGGCATTTGAGTGATAGCATCTACAAAAGGAATATTAATATATAAATTCTTTAAAATTTTGTAAAAATTAAAAAATTCCTTATCTTGATGTTGTATTTATCTCTTTGGAAATGGTAGTGGCGGCACGTAGGGCTTTACATTTGGATCGACAAACTATATACCTAGAGACCATCTATCTGCTGGTTGTTTTGGTAACTGATGAATTTTAGTTAATGGTTTCTTAGTTGTAGTTGGCTCTTCAGTCTCTTTCTTCTGATATGGCTCCTCCAGCTTTGTACCACTTCTTAGGGTGATAGCATTGACTTTCTCCCTTGGATTGGTCTCCATGTTGCTGGGCAAGGATCCTTGAGGTCTCTCGAAGATTATCTTAGCCATTTGACCTATTTGCATCTCCAAGTTTTGAATTGTTGCTGCTTGGTCCTGTCTAAGTTTGGCTTCTAAATTTTTTATAGTTGCTTCTTGGTTTTGCATGAATTTGACCATTAGCTCTTCCATGTTGGACTTCTTTTCAGGTACTTGAAACCTCGGGGGTGGCTGTTGTGCTGCATTTTGATTACTTCATGAGAAATTTGGGTGTTGCCTCCACCTTTGATTGTATGTGTTGGAGTAGGGATTGTTTTGTTATGGCCTGAAAAAGTTACCAACATAATTAGCTGTATTAGTTGCTTTAGAAAAAGGATTACCTATCTGGCAGTTGCTCATATCGTGTCCTCCTCCACATAGGTCATAAGTGATGCTCTAAATATGTGTAGCTGTTCCCTTCAAGTTGTTGACTTCGGCTCTAAGGGCTATAATTTCAGCTAGTAAGGTTGGCATGCAATCTACTCCCTACATAGCTGCTAGTCTTTTTGGCATCATGCGTTCTATCTGCCACTGATAGCTATTTGATGCCATCTCATCGATCAGAATGAATGCTTTTTCCTCCATTTTTTGATTAATTTTTTCTTCTGCTACTGCATCAATCATAGAATGATTAGTAGGAGATAAACTATTATAGAAAATTTGTACCTGAAGCCATACGGATAGTTGATGATGTGGACATCTCCTCAACAATTTCTTGAAACACTCCCAAGCCTCATATAGTGTCTCCATGTCCATCTGTGTAAAAGAAGTGATATCATTGCACATCTTGGCAGTCTTGGAAGGTGGAAAGTACTTGGCTAAGAATTTTTGGACTAGAACATCCCAAGTTGTGATAGAACCTATAGGAAGAGAATGAAGCCAACTTTTAGCTTTGTCCCATAAAGAGAAAGGAAATAACCTCTAATAGCATCATCCGACACCCCATTAATTTTAAAAGTATCACAAAGTTCAAAAAAGTTAGAAATATAGGCATTTAGATCATCATGCATGTGTCCACTAAATTGGATAGTTGATTGAATCATCTGTATCATCGTCGATTTTATTTTGAAGTTGTTTGCTCGTACAGGCGGTCTCCTGATGCTCGAAGCTGCATCGACTATAGATGGTGTGATGTAATCATTTAATGGATGATGTACTGGTCTAATAGCTTCATGCTATCCTTTGGTCGTCATATCCAATCCTAGATTGATGTTGTTAGGATCTTCTGTTGCCATATTTCTTTCTTATTGTAGTCTTCTAATGGTCTTTTCAATTTCTGAATCTAAACGTATAAGTTACTATGTCCAGTACCTATCATGCACTGAACAAAATTTTTTTAAAAAAAAATAATAAAAATTAAAAATAAAATTCTAAAGTAAAGCTAGGATCAAAATTTTAATATTGTTTTAGACACAATCCCTGACAATGACGCCAAAAACTTGATGCATGCTAATCTAAAGCTATGGCAAGTGCACCAGTCAATCAAGTAATAAAGTAAATGAATAGAGTATCATCTCTAAAGGATTGAAAAATAAGTAATAAAAAGCTCTTTCCTATGCTTTATTTAGAAGATCGATTTATGAGAATAAGAAATTAAAGAATAAAATAAGAAAATAATTAAAAATTTTAAGAAAATAGAGAGAGCGTAATTATTAGGGTTTTAAATTTAAGACCAATGTATTACCAAAGCAATCAGTTCACCAACTCAGTCAATACAATATTTAGATTATTAGATTAATTTTATTTCATGTGACGGTGGAGTCTCCTAATTTATTCACTACCCTTTGATCCAGGCGTAGCAAAACTATCAATATTTATTAATTATCCTTTGGTCTAGATATAATTTAAATAAATATTAATGCATTAAGTTTTGAAATCCTCTAATTAAAATAAACTGCATCCAAAGCGTACTAAAATTTTTGCATGCATATGAATTCTAATTTGATTCATAATACAAGATATATAATCAAGAAGTAATAATATAGATGTACTTGGTCCGTAACATCTATGTTCATCAGATCAATTAGAAGATGGCCAGTAATCTAAAAGCATTAAGATCAAATTTATATACATCTCATGAATAAAATTTAAAATTAAAAATAAATCATACTGAATATTGTATCAAAAGAGTGGCTATACATTAGACTTAGTAAAAAAAAATTTAGTTCATGATAATAAGTTCAAAAATAGCAAATAAAATAAAAAGTATAAAAAAATTAGACTGTTTGATTGCTAAAATTGATTATCTGTCGCTCTTGGTATGGAAAACTTGGTGAAGAAGAAGAAGCTCCTTGATCCCTATTCTGATTGTCAGAAGAAAAAAATTAAAAATACTTTCTTTTCTCTCAAAATCTCTCCTCTTTCTACCTCTCTCCTCTCTTTCTCTTCTTTTTTTTTTATTTCTCTCACTTTTTTTTCTTTTCCAGCAACAGCAGGTAGCCCTCTATTTTTATAGGCTAACAAGAGGATTTCCCATCGAAATCCTCTTGAAATTAGGTTTAGAACTCTTAATATAAGTCAAATTAGGACCCTGGATGATTTTGATCATTGGATGTTGATCAAACGGTCCAAAAATCGCTTAAAAACTTTTTAAAATTTCTTAGATCAAGTCAAAATTCATAGCAGCCATCGGATCAATTGTTGGATTGAATCTGGATCATTCGATCGTGCATAGGATAGCTTTTGATCTTTAGTTTTAAAGTCAGGATGAATCTCAGCCATTGGATCTCGACCAGGAGCTGCAGATGCCATTCATCAGCGCATGCATTTCGGCCATCCGATCAAATCTTAGTGAAAGGCGCCTATCGAATTAGACAAAATTCCTAAATTATCCTCTGTAGACCATGCGCGAGCTCGGTGTTGCATGGACTGCCACATTCTTCAGCCAATCGAAGCGTGCTTCTTCATGTGAAATTCCTGAAATGTCCTCCAATCGGTCCATCATGCACCACAAAAATTGCCGACGTCAGCCTAGCATCAGCGTTGTGTCAGTGGGTCGGTCTATTAGTGCAGTCAAATCGAATGGTCTATTGAGCTAGTTTTTTTGAACCGATTTGAACCGGACCGGCTCTTTTTTTTTAAAAATTCAATTTTGGGCTCATTTGAAGTCCGTTTTGCCTGAAATTTATTTCATTTGAACCAAAAAAATAAGATCTTCATATTGGTGCCTTCTTTCCTATATAAGATTAACAAAAGTATCAATTTCTAAAGAAATAAATTAATTTATTTTATAATTTAATACTTTTATTAGTATATTTTTACCACTTATCACTCGGTCCGAAAGGTTTCATCATACAGACAGATTCGGTCGGGAGGGGGTGAGCAAGCTCGATCGTCGAGCCTAGAAAGTTCAAACTCATACTCAGAAGGAATCTTAAATCGAATTCTAGCTAAGAAAAGATCGTCAGGCCAAAGTCTATAAGAGATTGTCGTAGGCACAAAAGGATGGGCCGATCCAAAGAATTCAGCCTCCTCAGGAGGTGGGATCACCATGCTTTGAGAGGCTGGGCTCCCAGAATAAGTCGATCAAGATCTCTCGCTAGACATTTGGATTAAGGTAAAATTAAGGAATCATCCCAAAAATCAGAAAAAATAAGATGTTTAAACTTCGACAAAAATAGGAAGAGCGAGAAAGCAAAGAGTGCAGAGATAATCCAAAAAAGTGTCGAGAGCTAACCTAAATCGGTTGGGAGGAACAAGGAGATGATGAATGAAGCGAAAATCAAAGGGAGGTGCATCGAAAACCAAGGAAAATGATGGAAGAAGCCTAAACCCTTGCTCGAAACGGAGAGTGGAACCAGAGGAAGGAGATGAAGATTTCAAAAGTAAGGACTCGAAGGAGGAAGGTAGGTTTAAGTAGCCCCTGGAGTTACAAGATAGTTATGATTGTAGATTTTCTTTAGCCGATCTTTGGTCGA
This sequence comes from Cocos nucifera, assembly GCA_006176705.1. Taxonomy (NCBI): domain Eukaryota; kingdom Viridiplantae; phylum Streptophyta; class Magnoliopsida; order Arecales; family Arecaceae; genus Cocos; species Cocos nucifera. Next base: position 96,392 of record QRFJ01003340.1, read on the forward strand.
CGTGTGTCCCACTCATCATAGTAGAAAGCTTCCAACAGGCAGATTTTTAACAGCATTGTATTTCAAACAGACTTCTGATGGAGAATTCAAAAAATATCTTTTTGGGTCACTGCATATTTATGAAGCTTCAACACCAGCCCAGTAAAAGCCAAAATTCTCCATCCAACCCAAATGTAGGAAATCCAATAGGATTGAAAAATCCATCGAACTTCAGCAGTCTCCATTTTACTCCCATCCTTCGAACTTTGAACTCCGAAGTAGAGAGACTAGTGTTGGAGATAAATCCATGCCTGCCAAAGTGAGGCTAAGACTTCGACTCTTAATCAATTTCGTCCGGTTGCAGCTATAGAAACCGAACCTCGACTCGTAGGAGTATTCAAACTCTAAATCATTCTGAGATGGCCGACTTCCAACACTATGGATAGATAATCCGATTGGCTAGAAAGATCAATTTTGGATTTGATAGGGCATTGTGGATTTCTTCTCTAGATGAGCTTGAACAGTCAATACTTCTACCCCAGAGAACCGGCCAAGTTTTCGGCTCCTATGCATCCCACCCAATCGATCTCCTTTCGATAGCCTGTGTGGCCTTGCTTGGATGAACTTCCTTGGATCCCTTTTTTTTTTGGTAGAATCTCAGCCAAACTCCTTCAACAGCTAAGCTTCTTTCGAACTATCTCCAGATGAATTTTAGCGCTTTATTGTTATTCATCAGTGAGCAACCCTAGAAGTGGCCGAATCTTAAATGAACAGTAGAGACCAGTGTTTCAATCATGCTTGCCTATTATGGCCATCAGTTAGTACTCAGCCCAGGCAGACCCCTCATAACTAGACTCCTTTTAGTCAAACATCTTTCAGGCTTCTTCGTCGGTTAGACCCCTACCAAACTTCTTTTCTGGTCGAATTGCCTCCAGCCATCTAAAAAGACCATGGCATACACCTTCAACATGGCAAATAAAAGCCAGCACATGGTCGATCCTGAGAGCCTCTGAACTTTTTTAGAATAACAATGCCCAAGAGCCCTTTGTTGCTTGCAACTACTTCATCTAAACTCCAACTGCTGGATCTCCAGCAGACCAGCACGTTACGACAATGAACATCACTCTCTATAACAAGAACCACGTTACCCCAAATGCCCCACTGTCAAATGGTTGCGGCTGTCACTATCAGTTTGTTACAGGCTTTGGACTATAAAAGGGACCCTCCAGATATATTTTTTTCAAGCTCTCTTCTCTTTCTCAATACTCTACAACTTTTTCTACTGTGTACTCTATTTCTATTGGTCGAAAGAGCTGACTTGATCATCGGAGGGTCTTGTCGGAGCCACCCACCCAGGCTCTGGACGAGACTAGTCTTATAGGTCACCGGCAGCGACCTCATCTTCTTCGACTCTGACACTCCATCGGTGACAATCAGATTTTGCACAACAAGAGCAATATTATTTATTGTCTATTTTGTGGGTTAATAGTCTACATTTGACACAAACTTGACCAAAACCTAATTCAGATCCAAATTTTTTGGATACAACAATAAGACCTAATCAAGTATCCAAGTCAGGTTGGATCACTCATGATCCGGTCCTATCCAACCTATTTGCACCCCGACACCTGAAAGGTCTCTTTTTTTTGTTTGATTGATCAGTTTTGGCCCAGGTCAATTTTGATTTTTAGGATGTTTGGCAGAAGAGGTTTGGAATAATTGATTTTTGGAGTTCTTTTCTTGGGATTTGGAATAAATATGGTTAGATTCAATCAAGTGGATCTTGGGTCTAGAATCAAATTTGGGCTTGAGCTTAAGTTGGCACGCTTCTTCAATTCTAATAAAGCTAATGACTTCCACTAGGGTTAAGTCATCTTACTTATGACTTTGCTCATGAGAGAAGCTTGACCAGGACTAAAGCTTGAACCTTATAACTTTCAGAACATTTATACCGAGTCAAATTAGCCTTTCTAAGGAGATCTTGAAATTCATGGATATGGATACTAATGGATTTAGATTCCAGCACAGCATACATATGGAACTTGGAGATAATGAACTGATTGAGCTTAGTATCATGCACTCTATACTCTGCCTCAAGGGCATCCTAATGTTCCTTAGTAGATTTGATTGGTAGGTACACACAATAAAAAGAATCAAAAAGGGCACCAAGGATCCTATGCCAATAATGGAAATCAATTTCTTTAGGAGTTTTGATTTGAAAGCTAGTAGATCCAAATTCTTGAGGACTAGGAGAGGAAAATTGTTGGAAATTGATGTAGAAGCGAGTTTGGGATCAAAGAGGATGGTCAAATCTCAATATGGCGTATGAATTTCAATAGTTTAATGTATTTAAAAAATCTATCAAGTATCCAATTAAAATGATGTGATATTAGGTATATCTTATAACTTTCCAATCTTACTCTAACTCTCATGATGATTGGTTAGATTTTGATAGCATACTAATATAAAGTCAGGGTCCACATCTTATTTTAGTAATTAATACATGCATTATCAAATATTATTATAATTAACATTTTTATTGATGGTATCATTATTTTGTCATTAATATGTAAGATTTTAATAATAACATAATGATTAGTAGTAAAGACAAATTTTTAATGATAGTGCAATAATTTTGTCATTAATAATATATATCCATGGTGACTATTTTAAAATATCATCACAAAAATTATGTACTTTAGTGATGAATCATAAAACCATCATTAATACGCTGATCAATAATCATTTTAATGACCATTTTATTAGTTCTTCATTGAAAGATATATGCATAATGTAACCATTTTAAAATATCATTACTAAAAATATATATTTTTATAATAAATTATAAGATTATCACTAATGATTTGACCAACACCGATATTGATGTCAAAATTATGATAATATAATACATTGTCACTAAAAATGTAGACTTTTAATGACTACTTTATAAGTTTTGTCATTGAAGATATATATCTATAGTAACCATTTTAAAAACTAAAGAGTTAAGTTTGAGTGATGAATTATAAAATTATCGCTAGTGAGTTAATCAGAATTAATTATAGCACTATAATTCTTTTTTAACCATAAAAGCTTTATTTAATGATGAATTTTTTATGATAAATTGAAAAATAGTTTCAAAAAATATATATCTTGTGACAAAATCTTATTTTGTCATTAAAGATATTAACCAAAATAGTTTGTTATGGCTAATTTATATCATCATTACTAAATATGAGGCTTTGGTGACTAGACTTGTATTTCATCACTAAAAATTCATAAGTAAAATTTTAAATTTTTGTAGTGACTTCTCAAGTTTAGTGGTACTACTGTCATTAAATGAAGCTATCTTATGAAGTTTTGGTTAGTTATTTGGTTTTGCAATACAAGTTTTAGGAGGTTCAATCCTGTATATTCAAATGCTTAATTAATAGCTTCCAATAATATAATGCTAGATTTCAAAATTGAAATAATTTAAGTCAATGCACTAAATTAAACAACAATAATAATAGCAAAATTAAATAATTTACTCTAAGAAATGAGAGAAATAAATAATTTTTATTTTCTGTATGGTCAACAGTGCAAAATGAAATGATTTATTTTCATGTTAATTTGCTACTTTTAAAATTTTGGTTAAATTTTTAAAGCAAAAAAGAATTTTTGATATAATTTCTATGGATTTTGAACCTGCAAATATAATTATGTTTTGTATAGTTTTCATAGCAATATAATTTTCCTTTGATCAATTTTTTCCTAAAAAGAGTTGTACCCTTTTGTAAAAATGAGAAAATTCTCTAATTGCTATGCAGTATGGACAAATATTAAGTGCTACTTAAATATGCAACTAGTAGCAATTTCTAGATTGACTAATGAGTTACATCCTTTGTATGTTGGTGGTTTGGCATCTGGAAATTACTATATTATAATTTTTAATTTTGAAAAAAAATATGACGTTGGTATGTTGGCAGTATGGCACCTAGAAATTGCTATGTTACAATTTTATATTTTGAAAAATATTATAAAATGAAAAGTTGCATAAAAAAAGAAGTCAGAAGATTAAAAATTTTGTTTGGAATGACGTGTGTGAAGAATAATAACTTAAGCTTGTAATTCATCCTCACATACATGTCAACGATAATAACATCCCCAAGATATAACAATCCAATCTAGTTGGATCGTACTCTATTGAGCATGAAGGCTACATCCGATTAACTCCTTCAATTATAGTGAATAAGTGGAAAAGAATAGGAAGAGCTCGGAGACTCGAGATGGGCTTGATGTTATCTAATGTGTTGTGATTATCCTAGATGTTTGTTGTGTATGCATCGCGCAAGGTGCAGTGGGCTGAGCAGAGCATGAGCACCCATGGCCACCAACCCAGTCATCTTAAAACTCTAGGCTTGAGAGGACTTCTATAGAAGCAAGTAACTTGCTTTTACATGGAACTAAAACAAAAATGAATGTTTTAATACTTTCAAAGCATCTAAAAAGGAAGGAGATAAGGTTCCATGTACAAGAAATCTTTTATAAAACAAAAATCTAGAATTTTGAATAGAACTGGCTACTGGCCTCCTTCCTTAACCGAATAAAGCCAAAAAGAGCAGGCCGAGGAGGAAGAGAGGCGAGTAAATCCCACCCCCTTCCTTAATTAATCAAGGAAAAAAATCATAGAAATAGAGGGGAAAAAAAAGAAAGCAAAATGAAATAGGTGATTCTTTTCATGTAAGGACGCCTAGATATCGCCATCCCAAATCCAGCAAGATATTGAAGAAATTAAGGAAAATAAAAAAGAAAAGGAATCAAAGGCTTTCGCATATCATGTCTGTCATAGAATGTGTTGTTACCATCTATGAACATGTCAAGATATATTATTTGAATAGGGCCATGGTTACTCTTCTGAACAATCCACGAAGGTAGCGCCTTCCACAGTTCTCTCGATCTCTTTTGGACTCTCTTAATTATTTCCTTTTTCAAATGCTTTGGTAAGCTTAGTATATATTTGTTCCCAACCCTTCTCCCTTGTTTTTTCTCCTCTATTTATGATATTACATTGATTTTACACTGATTTCTTTCTCTCACCTACCGTGATTTCATATTTTTTATTTTTTCTTTGTTGCGTGATTGTTTAATGCTCTAGAGAGTAATGGACAGGAGTTAGTATAATATTTTTATTTGTTCATGGGCAGTATCTGAGTGCCAAGAGCTAATCAAAGAGAGAAGCACGTGGTATGGAGAGTCCAAAATTCCTGTTTGTTGCTGCTTTCAGTCTTCTCATATCAAGCTTTGGTATATTTATATCTTTTTATTCACACATCGAACTTTGGTATTCATACCGGTGTTTTACTGTAATCTACCAACTTTGATATATGACTAATTAAGTAGTTAAATAGTACGATCCTATGTATCATTCTTTCTGTGATTGACTATGTTACCTAAAACTACAATATCATATTCTATATTTATATATGATGTTTAGATTTTGAGAAGAGTTTGCATAAAAAGTTGGTGAATGGTGCAGGAGCCGAAGGCATTGGCATAAACTACGCCTTGTTGGGCAATAACCTCCCATCACTAGATAACATGGTGGCTCTGTTGCAATCCCGTAAAATCACCACATTCCGCCTCTTGGATCCTAACCATGCTGTCCTTGCTGCCCTCAACAACTCTAGCATCGCGGTCGTACGTGGCACCCTCAACAACGACCACTCCATGATCTTCGCTGCCACTTAGGTCCGAACCAATGTAATGCTTTACCTTTAATTTCTAGGATAAAATATTGTTAATATATTAATGTACTAAAAGTAAGCTCATAAATCTATAATATTATATAAAAAGCTAAGTATATCTTGCTAGCATATTAACACCGCAATAATTTATTTTTTTTATATTTTGATCAGTGCATTATTCTCTATTAACTAGGAAGCTTGCTAATAGAGAATCAGCATGACACTCCAATAAGAGAAAGCAAGATTTTGTCAATGAGCTTTAGGAGGAGGCAAGGAGGTTTTCCTCCTCGTAAAGCTCATTAATAAAATCTTTCTTTCTCTTCCTTGAGCGTCGTGCTGATTTCCTATTAGCTAGCTTCCCAATTGATAGAGAATAATGCACCGATTGAACCCTAAAAAAAATAAATTATTGAGATCTTAATATGCTAACAAGATATACTTAGCCTTTTAAATGATAATATAGCTTTAGGAGCCTTTTTGTTAAATTAATATATTAACGGTATTTTATACTAGAAATTAAAGATAAAGCATGAAAGCATGGCATGCTAGCAAGAATGAGATCTCGATGCTAACTTCAACAAGGTCATTCTCACCTGTTATATCCTCCCAGCCATGTAAAACCTCGATGCCGCTCTTACCACTACCAACCTCAAGATCCAAGTCTCCACCGCCATCACCACCGGCATCCTCGACATATCATTCCCACCTTCCCAAAGTTATTCTCTAATGCATCATCTACTGACATCATTGGCATTGCATGATTCATGGCATGGAAGAAGACACCACTCCTCATCAATGTGTACATATGCCAACCAGCCGGGGCATGTGCAGCTCGACTTCATACTCTTTAACATGTCCGACACGACGGTCGTTGATGGTGTTGAACTACACAAACCTTTTCGATGCAATAGTTGATGCCCTTTACTCTGCTTTATAGAAGGTCAGTTATTCGGATGTCAGCATGGTGGTTTCGGAGATTGGGTGGCCATTCGCTAGTGGTGTAGTTGGGGTGACATGGAGAATGCTATGACGTACCACAACAAGGTGGTGGCTTATGGGACCAATAGCATGGGGATAGCTAAGAGGTCGGGGAAGGCAGTAGAGACTTACTTATTTGCCTTGTTTAATGAGAACTTGAAGCCTGTTGGAGTCGAGCAAAACTATGGGTTGTATTACCTAAATATGACTAAAGTATGCCATGTGAACCTGAAGTGGATAATGGGTTTGCAAACAAATAATAAAAATGGGCTATGATAATTTTATCTTGATTTCATTGTTTCTATTATTTATTGAAATGATACCATTCTTAAAGGAGAGAAACAAGCGTAGTACACAAATCGGAGACAACTGAAAATTTTTAGCCATTAATTGGAAATATGGATCACTTCTTCCTCTTGGATCAATCTGATACCTTGAGCATGAGGAATGCAGCTAAAGAGCATTGCTTTCCCTAGAATGCATGGATAGGCTATGAGTCAATCTCTTAGTGATAGGCCTATATAATACATATGAGAGTTGCATCTTCCTTCATGTGAATCCACTATTGAACCATCTACAAGTAGATGAATGACACAATTTGTAGTGCTTTGAGATCTGAGTGGTTGGTGATCCAACTGTGGATTCATGAAGAAAGGTTCACCTTTCTTTCCCACAAAAGATATGAACGTCACCCTACGAGTTCATGCATGGATATGAGCATAGGAGTTTTAAGCTAATGCAAGAGCACTGGCATAAAAATCGCAAAACCTTCAGGCATATTTTTATTCATCAAGCACTCATATGCAAAGTAATATTTGATTCAAATTTTAGAATCAATAATTGACAGGGTGAACAATCTCTAGATCATTAAGGCAACACTCTAGTTCATGATGAACCACTACAACAAATTAGAGAATTAGCATGACACTCTTGCTAATTAATAGATATTAAAATCCACCACTATAAGACACCTTAGGTAATATTTATGTAAAAGCATTGGCTTAGTATGCTGGTTTGCATTTTTTTCCCAATAGTCAGGTAAATCATTAGCAAAAGTGGGTGTTAAGCCAATGATTTTGCTAGTATCATGGGTGTGTCCTCTGAACCCAAAATAGAAGTCACCCAAAACTATGCCTCTGGCCCTTCTTCTCCATCATCCTTGGCAATTTTTACTGAAGATCACCCCTTTATGAAGAACTAGATGTGGATGAGCTTCTTTCTTCCCTAAAACTTGCAAAATTGAAAAAGTCACACAAAAAAACTAGCAAAGAAGAAACCCTAGAACTCTTGACCCTTTCTCGCCCTCTTCCACTTTCCCTCTATCCGAAAGTTGGCTGAGCTCTTCATCCTTCTTAGTTTTCAGCATTATAGGTTGTAAGCCCACTAGGAGAGGCTTGATTTCATCATTCTTTAGCACCACTGGTCTGATAGGCCACCATCTAAGGTGAAGTTTATATTTCATACTTCATTAACTCAGTAGTATATTGAACTATCTTAAGGAGAATGATGCATGTGCAGCAATATTGGTGGAGTCAATGATAATTAATTTGAGCTTCCAGAGAAATAGATAGCTACTCAATTGAATACTGGATCATCCAAGAAACCCTTTTGAGGACCAGCTTACTTGGAGCACCATGTGTCTTCAAAAAGATGATGGAGGATTAGGAGTAATGGACGTCCATTAGCTCAATCAATATCTTCTTGCCAAATGGGGGTGGACATATCCAACTCTAGAAATGGAGGAAGCAAGTGTACTTTGCCTATCATAAAAAGGTCAAACTATCTATGTCATGGAAGTCAAGTAGGAAATGTTCTAGTACTTGGAAGGATATCGTTATTGCTTTGCCTATAATCTAGAATAGATTAAGATTTTACTTTGGTAATGGAAAGGACATCCTTTTTATAAAGGACATTTGGCTTTCTAATTCTCCTTTGCAAACTATGTTTTCGAAGCTACTCTATATCAGTGGGAAAAAGAATAAAGTGATTGTTGATTTTTACAAATCTTTAGGTCTTCGTGTTGGAGACTTAAAAGGCTTAGGCTCTCTTCATTGCAAATTCAAATAGGATTTGATTGTCTCCTTTCCATCCTCACTCTTGTAAGGGCAATTTAGGATTATGATCATGTCACCTAGAAAATAGGTGGAAAAGATTCCTTCTCTATTGGGTATTGTTACCACTTCATCAATTCAGGAGGGGTAAAATACTAGTTTGCTAAATTCCTCTAGACACTTCTTGCCTACCCAAAGTAGATGATTTTTGTGGCTCTATTGGAAGAAAAAACTAAATACTAGGGAGTTACTTCAGAACAAAGCTAGTAAGCAATTGGGATGTTGTGCCCTTTATGGTCATGGGGTGAAAAATATTGATCATATCTATTATTCATGTTAGTTCTTCTCCTATATCTAGATGAATATTTATCTTTGCCTTGGGGTTTTGCAACCTCAAACTTCCTTCACCGATCTTTGTATGAGGTGGAGAAAGAACATAATTTCCAACACAGCTAATTATTCTTCTACTATTTACTACAGTCATTTGGAATTATTGAAAGAATGTAGCGTGAGGATCTTCTTAAATAAGTTCTCTTCAGTCAATTCTATTGCCATTCAAGGGCTTAGAACATTTATTGAGTGGTCTTCATTGTGCCACTAGTAGATGCTTTTTGAATTTTGTAAAATCTAGAATAAAATCAGAATTCTTACTTCATCTCTTTAGTTCATTGGAACAACATCTTGGTTGATTGGATGTTTTAAGATTTAGCTTCTCCTCTTCTAGAATCTCATTTTTCTAGTATTGTTCTTCCTTCAAATGGAGATCTCTTTCTTGGTGTTGCTTCTTTTATATCTATAGTTGGAAAGATTATATCCACATTATCTGATTGCTTTATTCTCCCCAAAGGCTCAGGGCTTACTGATTTTGGTTCTATGGTTTCAGGTTACTTGTGCATAATGTGTGCTTTTACCTCAATCTCAGATGGAGGTAAAGTATCTATCATATTTTATCTTGAGTATCATATTCTAAATTGTACTTAAAGTATCAGCTGCATTTGCTTCTCTTTTTGAATGGTGCAGCAAAAGCTTGGCTTGCTTATGTTGGAGCTCTCTGTAACTCCCCCTCAAATGTTTTAATCTTGCATTGTGATATCCCATTCCGACCATCAAAGAACATAGCCCAAAAGGCTTGTGCACAAATCCTAAAGCACAAAAAAAAATAGAGGAAGAACGAAGACTCCCAATGGGAGTCTTCTTCTCCCCAAATTCATTGGGCAAAGTTTGATTTTGAGCTGATTCTACCACCTTCCTGGCTCTATTTAAGAGCCTTTCCATCCTCTCTTGGATTCCCTACCAGAAGAGCCCAGATTGGATGGAGTTCACTGCTAATTTGTGAGTTTCTTCTTGGGTTGTTTCCCTACTACCACCGCTAATCATCATTAGAAGAATAAGGTAATTAAGGCCCTTTTGATTCTTTTGAATGATCTTCTCCCCATCCTTCCTAGCCCATAAAGCATGGATTTCTACTAGCGAACCGATGGATTTCTTCTTGAAAATTCAAGTTTTTGGTTCCCTTGTTCTTGACTGCCAAGTTTTCCATTTTCTTTTGCATTCCATTCTTGGTTTTCCACCACCATGGGTCACCATCGGTAATCGAACCAGGTTGGCTGTCGCCATCAGGGACTACCCCTCCAGCCATGGGGATTGTTGGCTAGGAGGAGAGCCTCCTTTGTTGCGGTAAAGTGGAAGACAAAAGTCCTCTCTTTCGAGGAAGAAGAAAAGGACTGCATCCTCTTTTCAATGAAAGAAAAAGAGAAAAAAAGAAGAAAAGAGAAAAAGGAAAAAAAAAGAAGAGAGAAAATTTCCTCTCTTCCATATCTCCCTTCTCTCTTAGTTTGCAGCCCCACTTTCTCTCCCTAAGAAAGATCCACTATCTCTTTCTATAGATTTTCTCTTTCTTTGGATTTCTCTTTCTAGATTGATTCTTTCTCCTAGGATTTCTAGATTTTTTAGAAGATTGATGATGAATTTGAATGATCCTAATGAAGGGGTCCTGATCCATGATCATTGAATAGTGTAACGGTACCCACCTTGACCAGATCGGATACTAGTAGATTTATCATCCATGATTTTATTAAATTATTTGCATATTAATTTCATCATGATTAGATTGCAATCATCTTGATTGGATCGATTGAGAGGTTAGACTAAGACCTCTGATTAGTTTTGTTGTATCTTATTAGTTTCTCTTTCCTCTGACTTATCTCCACTTGATTTGCAAACTCTATGAGGCATTCTCGATCTTGTCACTATGAATCTAATTTATCCCAAATAGTCTGAAACACCATATCGATCAGATAGCATATATGCACCATCTGAGTCTTTGTTGAGTTACACAAGATCTGATCTTTATTGATCTCCATGAAATCCTAGCAACTTTAATAATATTGACTAAACTGATCTTTGATTATCGAATGGTGTACCAACCTTCATCTTGACTTCTGTCGAACACTAATAATTTTATCATTCTTGTTCTATGTTGAACAACCTATATTCTAATTGAATCTTGATCGATGAAGTAAGGATGACCAAACTGATCTAGACCAATAGATGTGACTATCATCAATCTATCTTTCTATAATTATTCATACCCTTTCTAATTATTGAAATTAATTTTTTATAAGATTGTAGATATCTAATAATGGGATACTGCGATATGATGATCTGTGAACCAAAGATTTTGAAAAAAAATTACTAGAATTATGTGGATTTATTGGAATGCATATGAGATAAATAATATTTTACTTTTTTTTAGATTTATTGATAAATTATAATATAATTTTTTGACATAATTTATCATGAAATAATGCATGAATTTGATGAATAATATTTTATTATTAAAAAAATCTTAGTTTTTGAAATGTTATAATGAAGCATGATTGAAAGTATCTATCTTATTATACATGATACTTGATTGATCTCGATACCACATGATTATATGAAATCTTATCAAACTAGAATAAGAAACATAAATTATGAAAAGAATTTTGATTCAGAATGATTTGAACTCTTAGCACAATTATGTGAATGACCCCGCCAATGGGGCTAATATGTTAGCAATTGATTAGTCCTAAGGGTCATTGTGACCTATGATATCAACGACATGTCACTAGCAAGACCAACGACATGTCACTAGCAAGACCGACATGTCACTAGCAAGACCAACGACATGTCACTAGCAAGACCAACGACAAGCCATCAATGAGATCAGCAGTTTTGAAGGACTTTGCTGCCCGATGATTTGCAGCTCAATGCAAGATGATGCACAGTGTTATGACCCTGCCATAGAGATAATGTGGACATAGCTCATAGTTGATGAGAATTTGATTATTTGAAAAAAATTAAATTCTTGAAAGAAACTTGAAAAGATTGAATTCGGCAAGATAAATGTCTTGATAACTTGCATATTGAAAATTGATTTCAAACTAATGAACTCTATATGCTTATTTTCTATAATCAATGATTTATTTTATTTACTTGATGTAATTTAGTTAAAGTATCATTGTTCACTGGGCTATCTAGCTCATTATCCTATTTTACTATTTTTATAAATCTAGAGAACTAAGATGATATGTGGATACGTACAAAAGAGTGATTAGAAGCAAAACCTCGATAGTTTTATTTTAGATTGAAAACTTGAATTTGATGTAAGATCTTTTAAATATTATTGAATTTATTGAGACTTTAAGTTAAAATTTAGATAATTAAATTTAGACTTAATTTATTGATTAATAATTTTACTGTTGTTTTATGAAATCATGATGAGATGCTTGCATACTTATGAAAAAATTTTCTTATGAATATGTGGTGGTTGCCATGATCCCTAGCTTCCTTGCAATCTTAGATTTGGGGGATAACAATTAAAGAGGTATCAGAGCATAAGTGGATAGAACATAGGTCATAGAATCTAATATTGATGAGTGTAGGTAGGTAGATATTAAGGACATCGAGATATAGATCTATAATGATTGTAGTAAAAGTTGTCTTTATGATTTTTGACTAAGCCTTATGATAAAGAATGAAAAGATCGCTTAAGAATAATAATTTAGAGGGTTTGATATAAGATAGACAATCTATGGATCATGATATGATTAGTTGAATTTTGATCTAAAGAAGTTGCAAGAGGATTGATCATGAAATTTTATTATGCATTATAATTATTAATTTAATTTTTAGTTGTTCAAATGAATTGTAGCTCGAATATGATATGGGTGTAAAACTATGATATTGCTCCTAGTTGAGAAAACTATTAGTGGCAAGGTAAAGATCCGATAATAAAATATTATTTCAGATTGGACTAAGAAAATCTTTTATGATATCTGATTATAATACTTTTCAAAGTTGAACTTGGTATGTGGATCATCTATAAACTGGCATAGTAGGAGGAATGTATATATTTGGGGATATTACAAAGAAGTTTATTTCTTATTGATGAAATCGATTATGAGACTGTAGAATATTCATTTTGGTGGAATCTTTAATTATCATCTTTGAATCCAAATGATAAATTTTATTTAACTTTTGGAGACTATACAATGTGTATGAAACTTCAATTCAAAGATTATGTATATAAATTGATTAAAAATTTTCTACCATTATGGTTGAGGTTGCTAATGAAATTCTTGATTGCTATCTTTTGATTAAGATAAAAGCTCCTTGTTATATCTAGTTGAGATTTTGGGAAATATCTGAAATTGCAATTCAAAACTTTTGAATTTATGAACTAATTTGGAGTTTTTTCTTTTTTGCCTTTGTTACTAAGGTCATTGATAAAATCTAGCATGGTATGAAGAATTTAATTTTGAAAGTTTTACATGATTGTTATGGGAAGGATATTAATAGATGTCAAAGATCTTCATAAAAAAATAAAAAATAAAAGAGATGATTGAGTCAGTTTTACTTATATGTTATGATTTAAGTCTTAACTTCATGAAGCATCAGAAGATTTTTATTGTTGACTTTACTTATAGGATTTTGATTTAGAATTATCTAACTGAATTGATAAGAGAATTTAAAATTTGATTCATACTAGATTATAATAAACCAAGATGACTATTTGAATGTGATATTGGACTTAATGATCAATGAAGGTGTTTGTGCTCCAGGTAAATTGGAAGTAAGAATCGAAAGTTTATCTTTGGCTTATATGATGGTTTTGAATATATTCATTGATTTAAAGATTGATTTAGATAGATGAGCTCAATATATATTGAGAATGAGACTTAAAAGTTTCTAACCTACTTGGAAGTTAAATTTGGATCTTCTCAATACATAATAATATATTTTGATCGAAAGCCATTTTGTGCATTCAAAAAAATTTTGATTGTTAGATTGAGTGCGTAACGGAAGCATGGTGATCTAGATTATTTGGCATAAATTAAGAATATTGATTCTTTAGATTAAAGAATTATGATAGATGATATAATTAGATATTTTTTACATAAAAAATTCATTGATAATAGAAAGAAAAAATATTTTTGAATTCTGGATTATCTCGGATGTCGCCATACGATTTTCCTAAGTAGGTCTCTTATTTACTATGTTAAGAAAATTTTTAGCATCTTGAGTCTTGATGAGTGGACTTTTGATTCTTGATTTTAGATTTGAAATATTTAAAGATAGATTTTCTTTATCCTAGAATTAAATTTTATGCTTCTCTATCTGTTAAAAGGAATTTGAGATTATTTATTGATCATAGATTTTTATACTCAAATGTTCATTTATGGAGAGTATAGTAGAATTTGTTTATAGTTTTGTGATAAATTGATCAAATCATGAGCAGTTAAGGATTTTTGTGAGAAACTTGATATCCTTAATTAAGAGACTGATTGTGATTATCAGAAATAATAGTTTTGATTCAGATCAACATTGGTGGTTTTGAATTTTTTCTTATACAATGATTTAATGATGATGTTGCATTGAGAATTAAAATATCAAAGCTTGAGGATGAGATTAGAATAGTGAATCTCTAATTTTTTAAAGTATGGATTAGAGAAAATATTCTTGCTTCTCAACTAATTTGGATATCACCTTCTGATTCACATTATCATGTTCTCCTACCTTATGAAGGGTTGATTAATTAAGAATGTTTTAATAGAGAAATTTGAAATTTTGATTTAGAACTAACATATTGATTTTCTTTCTTTTACAATAGATGGGTTCAATTTCAATCATCTATAAGAAGAATCAAATCATGAGGCATTGAACCTTATTCTTATGATAAGATCTAATAATGGAAACAAATCTATAAATAGAATATATTGAAACTTAGGAATAAGATCATGAATATGAAACCCCAAATTAAGTTCGAAAAAAAAACTTTCATAGTAAATTTTGAGATGAAATTTTTTTTTAGTGGGGAAGAATATGATACCCTATTCTGACCATCAAAGAACATAGCCCAAAAGGCTTGTGCAAAAATCCTAAAGGATAAAAAAAAATAGAGGAAGAATGAAGACTCTCGATGGGAGTCTTCTTCTCTACGAATCCATCAGGCAAAGATTGATTTTGAGGTGGATTCTACCATCCTCCTAGCTCTATTTAAGAGCTTTTTTACCCTCTCTTGGATTCCCTACCTAAAAAGCCCAGATTGGATGGAGTTTGCCATTGATTTGCGAGTTTCTTCACTAGTTGTTTCCTTACTACCATGGCTAATCCTCACTGAAAGAATGAGATAGGTCCCTCTTGATTCTTTCTCTCTCTACATATTTTCTCTCTATATAAATTATTTTCTAGATTATTTCTCTCTCCTAGGATTTTCTAGATTTTTAAGAAGATTGATGATAAATTTGAATGACCATAATAAATTCTTGCTCCATGATTGTCGAACAGCGATCGACACCCATCTTGACTAGACCGTATACTAGTAGATTTATCATCCATGATTTTATTAAATTATCCATGTATTAATTTCATTATAATTTAATTACAATCATCTTGATCGGATTGATTGAGATGTCAGACTATGCCCTCTGATTAGTTTTATTGTACCTTTTTAGTTTCTCTTTCCTCTGACTTGATCTCTCCACTTGATTTGCAAACTCTACGAGGGATTCTGAATTTGATTTGAGCTAAATAGCCAAACCCTGGACCATCTTGTTGGTCGGATAACATGCATATCTATACCATCTGAGTCTTTGTTGATCTACACAAGATCTTATCTTTATTGACCTCTATGGAATCCTAGCAACTTTAATGATATTTGATCAAACTGATCTTTGATTATCGAATGATGTATCGACCTTCATCTTGACTTTTGCTGGACACTACTGATTTGATCATTCTCATTCTCTATTGAACAACCTACATTTTAATTGAATCTTGATTGATTAAGTAAAGATGACCAAACTGTTCTAGACTATTAGATTATGACTATTGTTAACCTATCTTTATAGATACATTACATATATATGAATGGATAAGAAAAATATCTATTTTATTAATTTCAATAAATCAAGTATAAAAGTATGATCTAGAAAAATAGAATCTGCTGTCAATAATTGGCTTTCAGATCATACATCTAACATTTATATCATCACCCATGCATTACATCATCAAAATAAAAATTTTCATATGTTATGCTATATCATTGCCTATTTACAATGTCATCTATGAGTGTGGGTTTCTAACCATTACAACTCATCGACTTAAAGCCATGTCATATTCTTTTAGTTGATTTTTCTATATAAGCATCACTTTTTTTCATATAAACATTGGTTATTACCAGCTAGGATTTTTGTTGAGAGAAAGTAGTTGGAATTTGAGAAAAAGACCACATTAAAATGGTTTAGAAAATATAGAAATCAAATTTGAGCTTTTTGAAAATGTAATTTGCTTTTGACATAATGTAACTCTTCAAAATCAGATTTATACTTCCAAAGTGACATAATGCTTCGATGAGATGGAGAGGCATTTGGAAATAAACTTAAACTTGAAATACAAAATGGAGAGGCATATGACAAAACATCATGCTAATGCTTGGCATGCCATGCCTTATCCTTGCCATAGCTGGTTGAGTCAAGCTTAACATGCACAAACACGCATGGCCATCAGCCCACTCAACTTAAAGCCCTACATGGACTTCAAGGAGTAGGACTTCTATAAAAGCAAGAGAACTTGCTTTTACACATCCAGTGAGTGACTAAGATGAAAGGAAGTTTTAAAACTTTTGAAACATCTAAAAGAGAGCAGATAAGGTTCCATTTAAAAATTTAAGTCTACTACAAAATTGACATTTAAAATTTCCAACAATCTCCCAAAAAGGATTTAATTTTTTTAAAAATCATAGGGAAGAATATCTAGACAACATATACTATGAAATGGGTGATGTATCCTATGGATTGAATCTAATTTAGTATTGATTATATCTATTTTAAGGAATGATAGTAGACACCTTGAATTAGATCCTTTGTCTCAGATTCTATATATAGCACACACAATATGGAACAATTGGGTCTTGATATGGTCAGACCCCAGCAAATGCCTTGCTCTTAATACATTGATTTTTCATGAGAATTTGTGAGGATTAGCCCAAAGCCTTAGTCACAACTTATATAACTATTGTTATATTGGTGAGCTCTCCAAGGGTATATGTGACCTAATATCCTATAAACTTGCTGCCTTGGATACATTAAGAGTATAACTCAATTTTTTCAATTTATTTTATCACCATATGGGCACTTATCATATAGATGGAAGGAGATATACTTTAAGAATATGCTCCAACATGATCGCTCAATTAGTTTTGTTCCTACCATTTTGAAACTCTTTCATAGGATCTCCAATCATATAGAGTAGGTCTCTACTATTGGTAAAGAAGTAGTGGGTTTAATATCTATCCCCCATGATAATTCTAGAACTCTTCTCCTAGATAACTTTTGGTTAATTAATCTGCCAAGTTTTTCTAGGACATAATAAATTTTAGAAAAATTGCATCATTCCTTTTAAGTTGTCTTATGTATTTGTGACAAAGCTGGATATGCTGGTTCGTCTTTGTATCGATATCAGTTAGTTCTATAATAGCATTATTATCACAATGGACTAATATGGCTATAATTAGTTTAGATACTAATGGTAGCTTTAAGATAAGATTCTTAATCCACTTTGCCTTAGTACACATAATATCTAGGGCAATAGATATTAGTACACATAATATCAATTAGTAATCAGTTCAGCTTCTATGGTATTCTAAGATATATTACTTTATGTGGAAGATTCCCAAGCTAGCTATTGCTACACCGCTAAAAAGGAAAAGGTAGGTAGTAGATTTTAGATATAGAGAATCGCTAATCCAATTTGCATTACCATAATTCTCAACTTTCTGCATGTATATGAGAGATATTAAGGGTTCCCTTAATATATCAAAATGCCCTTTCAAGACTAGTCCAATCAGATTTACATAAATTTTGGGTATATCAACTTAGTCTCCTTATAGCATAGGCAGTATCAAATCTTATCCTATTTGCTACATATAAGAGAGAGCCTATGATTTGGGTGTATTTAAATTGTCCAACTAGTTCACCTAAGTTCTTTTTAAGATGAATACTAGGGAGTGGAATAGATTTTTTATCTTAATATTCAAACATTTTAATCATTGATGATATTCAAACATTTTAATCATTGATGAATGATTCAAAATGATGATTACCTCCATGAGTTAGCAATTTGGTAGAGTCACACATATCACTATAGACAAGATCAAATAGGTCTAAACTTTTATGAATTGGTTTGAGGGATTTTCAGGTACTTTTGGCTTGAACACAGATTTTACATGATCCTTTTATCCATATGGACCTTAAGGATCAAGTTTAGGTTAGCCATGTGATGGATTCATCCAAAGTTTACATGATCAAACCTACCATGCAAAATATTAGAATATTCAAGGTTGAGAATAAATGATCTTTATTCGAAGTTTTGGGAGTTATACTTAATATGAATAATCCTTCAGATGCAAAGCCTTTATCAATAAACTTTTATTACGAGTGACTACAAGCTTATTTGGTTATTGGACAATTTTATAACCTCTAAATGTAAAGGAATTCTAGTAATCAAGTTCCTCCTAACATTGGGGATGTACAGTACTTTGTAAAGGATTTGGACTTTTTCAAATATTATCTTCAATTCTATTTAATCTTTTCTCAACACTTATGTTGCCAAATCATTTCCAAGTGTTATACCTCCTCCACTTGGTTCTTGAAAGGTGGAGAACCAAGAGTGATTAATTAAAACAATCACATACATTAGCTTTGGATAAAGCCACCGGTTACAAGATGAATGGATAAGGTTTGGTAACGTATTTTGATTATTTGACCCTAAAGGAGGGTTTAGTACTAGCATAAATTATGTTCATTTGAGGTTTAGGTGCTTCTTTCTTCAATAGCTTAGTCTTGTTGTGGTAGTACTCCATCATTGCATGATCGGTCCACTCGTAGACGAGTAAGTCTACAAATGGGTTAGGTTGACCAATAACCCTACCCATTTGATTTCTAGGTAATTGTTTATCTTCTAATCTATGATAAAATCTGATTTGAATTCAGTAGACCATTAGGATCCAAACCCATTTGAGGCTTCAAGTTGTGATTTAAGACTTGTATCAGCAATATTTTTTTATATGAAGATAGGTTTAAAACTATTTTTATATCCCAATTTATTTTGAGAGCAATATTATTTATTGTCTATTTTGTGTGGTTAATAGTTTACATTTGACTCAGACTTGACCCAAATCTGATTTGAATCCAAATTTTTTGGGTTGAGGATGAGTTATATACGGATACAACTTGACCCGAATAACTTGTTGGATAAAAAATTTTGGCTATAGACCTGAGCTAATACAATCTTCTATTGGATTGGGTTTGGATCCAACAATAGGACCTGATCAAGTAACCAAGTTGGGTTGGATCACTCATGATCCGGTCCTACCCAACCTGTTTGCACCCCGACACATGATGCAAAAGGTCTTCTTTTTTTGTTGGATTGGTTAGTTTTGGCCCGAGTCGATTTTGATTTTTATGATGTTTGGCAGAAGAGGTTTGGAATAATTGATTTTAGGGGTTTTTCTTTTTGAAGTTCTTCCCTTGGGATTTGGAATCAAATGGTTAGATTCAATCAAGTGGATCTTGGGTCTAGAATCAAATTTGGGCTTGAGCTTAAGTTGGCATGCTTCTTCAATTCTAATAAAGCTAATGACCTCTACTAGGGTTAAGTCATCTTCCTTATGACTTTGCTCATGAGAGAAGCTTGATGGGATGTAGAGACAGATAAGCCTTTCTAAGGAGATCTTGAAAGTCATGGATCTGGACACTAATGGATTTAGGTTCTACCATAGCATACATATGGAACTTGGAGACAATGAACTGATTGAGACTAGTATCATCAACCCTATACTCTACCTCAAGGGCATCCTAATGTTCCTTAGCATATTTGATTGGTAGGTACACACCATAATAAGAATCAAAAAGGGCACCAAGGATCCTATGGCGATAATGGAAATCAATTTCTTTAGGAGTTTTGATTTGAAAGCTAGTAGATCCAAATTCTTGAGGACTAGGAGAGGAAGATGGTTGGAAGTTGATGTAGAAGCTAGTTTGGGATCAAAGAGCTAGGATGGTTGAATCCCAATATGGCATATGAATTTTAGTAGTTTAATGTATTTAAAAAATCTATCAAATATCCAATTAAAATCATGTGGTATTTGGTATATCTTATTACTTTCTAATCTTACTCTAACCTCATGATGATTGGTTGGATTCTAATAGCATATAATATAAAGTCAAGGTCCACATCTTATTTTAGTAATTAATATATGCATTATCAAATATTATTATAATTTACATTTTTATTGATGGTATCATTATTTTGTCATTAGTATGCATGATTTTATAATAACATAATGATTAGTTGTAAAGAGATAGATTTTTAATGACAATGCAATAATTTAATCATTAATAATATATATCTATGGTGATAATTTTAAAATATCATCACAAAAATTATGTACTTTAGTGATGAATCATAAAATCATCATTAATACATTGATCAGTATTCATTTTAATGACCATCATTAATAATATATATCTATGGTGACAATTTTAAAATATCATCTCAAAAAAAATGTACTTTAGTGATTAATCATAAAATCATCATTAATACATTGATCGGTATTCATTATAATGACCATTTTATTAGTTCTTCATTGAAAGATATATGCATACTATAACCATTTTAAAATATCACCACTAAAAATATATATTTTCATGATAAATTATAAAATTATCACTAATGATTTGACCAACATCAATGTTGACATCAAAATTATTATAATATAATATATTGTCACTAAAAATATAAACTTTTAATGACTACTTATAAATTTTGTCATTAAAGATATATATTTACAGTAACCATTTTAAAAACTAAAGAGTTAAGTTTGAGCGATGAATTTTAAAATTATTGCTAGTGAGTTATTTAGAATTAATTATAGCACTAAAATTATTTTTTCACCATAAAAAGCTTTATTTAATGATGAATTTTTTATGATAAATTGAAAAATAGTTAAAAAAATGAATATCTTGTGACAAAATCTTATTTTGTTATTAAAGATATTAACTAAAATAGTTTGTTATGACCATTTCTTATCATCATTACTAAATACGAGGCTTTGGTGACTAGACTGGTATTTCATCACTAAAAATTCATAAGTGCTACCTAAATATGCAACTAGTAGCAACTTCTAAATTGACTAATGAGTTACACCCTTGGTATGTTGGTAGTTTGGCATCTAGAAATTACTATATTGTAATTTTTAATTTTGAAAAAAATATGTCCTTGGTATGTTGGTAGTATGGCACCTAGAAATTGCTATGTCACAAATTTATATTTTGAAAATATTATAAAATGAAAAGTTGCATAAAAAAAGAAATTAGAAGTTTAAAAATCTTGTTTGGAATGAGGTGTGTGAATAATAATGCCTTAAGCTTGTAATTCATCCTCACATACATGTCTACGATAATACAATCCTCAAGATATAACAATCCAGTTAGGAAGAGCTTGGAGACTCAAGATGGACTGGATGTTATGTGATGTGTTGTGGTTATCCCAGACCTTGGTTATGTATGCAATGCAAGGCACGGCTGGCTGAGCAGAGCATGAGCGCCCGTGGCCACCAACCTAGTCATCTTAAAACTCTAGGCTTGAGAGGACTTCTATAGAAGCAAGTAACGAACAAAAAGGAAAATGAATGTTTTAATACTTTTGAAACATCTGAAAAGGAAGGACAATAAGGACACTCTCGCCTGTTATATCCTCCCTACCATGTAAAACCTCGATGCCGCTCTCACCACTACCTACCTCAAGATCCAAGTCTCCACTACCATCACCACTGGCATCCTCAGCATGTCATTCCCACCTTCCTAAAGTTTATTCTTCGATGCATCGTCCACTAACATCATTGTTGCATGATTCATGGCATGGAAGAAGACACCACTCCTTGCCAACGTGTAGTTATGCCAACCAGTCAGGCATGTGCAGCTCGACTTCATGCTCTTCAACATGCCCCGCACAATGGTCGTCGATGGTGTTGAACTATGCAAACATTTTCAATGCAATAGTTGATGCCATTTACTCTGCTTTGTAGAAGGTCAGTTATCCGAATGCCAGCATGGTGGTTTTGGAGATTGGGTGGCCGTCCGCTAGTGGTGTAGTCATGGTGACATAGGATAATGCTATGACGTACCACAACAACATGATGGCTTATGGGACCAACAGCATGGGGATAGCTAAGAGGTCAGGGAAGGCAATAGAGACTTACATATTTACCTTGTTTAATGATAACTTGAAGCCTCCTGGAGTCAAGCAAAACTATGGGTTGAATTACCTAAATTTAACTAAAGTATGCCATATGAACTTGAAGTGGATTTTGTAAACAAATAATAAAAATAGGCTATGATAATTTCATCTTAATTTTATTATTTTTGTTATTTATTGAAATGATACCATTCTTAAAGGAGAGAAGCAAGCGGAGTACACAAATCTGAGACAACTAAAAATTTTTAGCCATTAATTGGAAATATGGATCACTTCTTTCTCTTGGATCAATCTGATACCTTGAGCATGAGGAATGCAGCTAAAGAGCACTGCTTTTCCTAGAATGCATGGACAGGCTATAAGTCAATCTTTTAGCGACAAGCCTGTAGAATACATATGAGAGTTGCATCTTCCTTCATGTGAATCCATTATTGAATCATCCATAAGTAGATGAATGGTGCAATTTGCTGTGCTTTGAGATCTGAGTGGTTGGTGATCAAACTATGGATTCAAGAAGAAAGATTCACCTTTCTTTCCCACAAAAGATATGAATATGACCCTACGAGTTCATGCATGGAGATGAGCATAGGAGTTTTGAGCTAATACAAGAGCACTGGCATAAAAATCGCAAAACCTTCAAGCATATTTTTATTCATCAAGTACTTATATGCAAAGTAATATTTGAATAAATTTTAGAATCAATATTTGATAGGTTGAACAATCTCTAGATCATTAAGGCAACACTCCAGTTCATGATGAACCACTACAACAAATTAGAGAATCAGCATGACACTCTTGCTAATTAATAGATATTAAAAACCACCACTATAAGACACCTTAGGCAATATTTATATAAAAGTACTGGCTTAGTATGCTGGTTTGCATTTTTTTCCCAGCAGTTAGGTAAATCATTAGCAAAAGTGGGTATTAAGCCAATGATTTTGCTAGTATATACATATCATAGGTGAGTCCTTTGAAACCTAAATAGAAGTCACCCAAAACCATGCCTCTAGCCCTTCTTCTCCATCATCCTTGGTAGTTTTCACTGAAGATCACCCCTTTATGAAGAACTAGATGTGGATGAGCTCCTTTCTCACCTAAAACTCACAAAACTCAAAAAGTCATACAAAAAACCTAGCAAAGAAGAAATCCTAGAACTCCTGACCCTCTCTCGCCCTCTTCCACTTTCCCTCTATCCAAAACTTGCTAAGCTCTTCATCGTTCTTGGTTTTCAGCATTATAGATTGTAAGCCCGCCAGGAGAGGCTTGATTTCATCATCCTTCAACACCACTAGTCTGATAGGCCACCATCTAAGGTGAAGATTATATTTCATACTTCATTAACTCAGTAGTATATTGAACCTCCTTAAGGACAAGGATGCATGTGTAGCAATATTGGTGGAGTTGGTCATAATTAATCTGAGCTTCTAGATCCTGAGAAATAGATAGTTACTTAATTGAATGCTGGATCGTCCAAGGAACCCTTATGAGGACCAACTTACTTGGAGCACGATGTGTCTTCAAAAATACGATGGAGGATTAGGAGTAATGGATGTCAATCAGCTCAATCAATCCCTTCTTGCCAAATGGGGTTGGACATATCCAATTCTAGAAATGGAGGAAGCAAGTATACTTTGCCTATCATAAAAAGGTCAAACTATCTATGGGATGGAAGTCAAGAAGGAAATGTTCTAGTATTTGGAAGCATATCATTAATGCTTTGCCTATAATCTAGAATAGATTAAGATTTCACTTTGGTAATGGAAAGGACATTCTTTATTGAAAGGACATTTGGCTTTCTGATGCTCCTTTGTAGACTATGTTTTCGAAGCTACTCTATATCAGTGGAAAAAGAACAAAGTGATTGTTGAGTTTTACAAATCTTTAGGTCTTCGTGTTGGAGACTTAAAAGGCCCAGGCTCTCTTCATTGCAGATTCAAATAGGATTTGATTGTCTGCTTTCCATCCTTACTCTTGTAAGCCTAATTTAGGATTATGATCATGTCACCTGGGAAATAGGTGGAAAAGATTCCTTCTCTATTGGGTGTTGTTACCACTTCATTAATTCAGGAGGGGTAAAATACTAGTTTGCTAAATTCCTCTAGGCACTTCTTGCCTACCCAAAGTAGATGTTTTTTATGGCTTTATTAAAAGAAAAAACTAAATACTAGGGAGTTACTTCAGAAAAAAGCTGGAAAGCAATTGGGATGGTGTGCCCTTTTTGGTCATGGGTTGGAAAATATTGATCATATATATTGTTCATGTTAGTTCTTCTCCTATATCCAGATGAATATTTGTTTTGCCTTAGGGTTTTGCAACCTCAAACTTCCTTCCCCGATCTTTGTATGAGGTGGAGAAAGAACATAATTTCCAACATTGCTAATTATCCTTCTACTATTGACTATAATCATTTGGAATTGTTAAAAGAATGTAGCATGAGGATCTTCTTAAACAAGTTCTCTTCAGCCAATTCTATTGCCATTCAGGGTCTCAAAACATTTATTGAGTGGTCTTCATTGTGCCACCAGTAGATGCTTCTTGAATTTTGTAAAATTTGGAATAAAATCAAAATTCTTACTTCATCTCTTTAGTTCATTGGAACAACAACTTGGTTGATTGGATGCTTTAAGATTCAACTTCTCCTCTTCTGGATTCTCATTTTGCTGGTATTGTTCTTCCTTCAAATGGAGCTCTCTTTCTTGGTGTTGCTTGTTTCATATCTATAGTTGGAAAGATTATATTCAAACTTTCTGATTGCTTTATTCTCTCCAAAGGCTCAGGGCTTACTGATTTTGCTTCTATGGTTTTAGGTTACTTGTACATGATGTGCGCTTTTACCTCAATCTCAGGTGGAGGTAAAGTATCTATAGTATTTTGTCTTGAGTATCATAGTCTAATTTGTACTTGAAGTATCAGTTGCATTTGCCTTTCTTTTTGAATGGTGCAGCAGAAGCTTGGCTTGCTTATGTTGGAGCTCTCTGTAACTCCCCCTCAAATGTTTTAATCTTGCATTGTGAGACCCCATTCTGGCTATCAAAGTACATAGCCCAAAAGGCTTGTGCACAAAACCTAAGCACAAAAAAAAATAGAGGAAGAATGAAGACTCCCAATGGGAGTCTTCTTCTCTGCAAATCCAATTGGCAAAGTTTGATTTTGAGTTGATTCTACCACCTTTTTGGCTCTATTTAAGAGCCCTTTCACCCTTTCTTGGATTCCTTTCTAGAAGAGCTAGATTGGATGGAGTTCACTACTAATTTATGAGTTTCTTCATAGATTATTTTCCTACTGCCATGGCTAATCCTTACCAGAAGAATAAGGTAAGGCCCTTTTGATTCTTTTGAATGATCTTCTTTCCATCCTCCCTAGCCCATAAAGCATGGATTTCTAGTAGCAAACGGATGGATTTCTTTCGAAAAATCAAGTTTTCGGTTCTCCTATTCCCAACTGTGGAGTTTCCCATTTTCTTTTGCATTCCATTCTTGGTTCCCACCACTATGGGCTGCCACCGATAACTGGACTAGGTTGGCTATTGCCGTCAGGGACTGCCCCTCCAGCCATGGGAGTTGTAGGTCAGGAGGAGAGCCTCCTCTCTTGCGATAAAGTGGAAGACATAAGTCTTCTCTTCCGAGGAAGAAGAAGAGGACCACATCCTCTTTTCCTTGGAAGAAAAATAGAAAAAAAAGAAGAAAAGAGAAAAAAGAAGAAGGAAGAAAAAAAGAAGAGAGAAAATTCCCTCTCTTCCATCTCTCCCTTCTCTCTTAGTTTGTAGCCCCACTTTCTCTCTATAGATTTTCTCTCTCTATAGATTTCTCTTTCTAGATTGATTCTTTCCCCTAGGAATTCTAGATTTTTGAAAAGATTAATGATAAATTTGAATCACCCTAATGAAGGGATCTTGATCCATGATCGCCGAACTGCATACCAGCACCCACCTTGAGCAGATCGAATACTAGTAGATTTGTCATCCATGATTTTATTAAATTATCTATGTATTAATTTCATCATGATTTGATTGCAATCATTTTGATTGGATCGATCAAGAGGTTCGACTGTGCTCTCTGATTAGTTTTGTTGTATCTTATTAGTGTCTCTTTCCTCTAACTTAGCTCCACTTGATTTGCAAACTCTATGAAGGATTCAAAGTCTTGTTGCTTTGAATCTGATTTGACCCAAATAGTCTGAAATACCATGTCGGTCGGATAGTATATATGCACCATCTAAGTCTTTATTGAGTTACATAAGATCTTATCTTTATTGATCCTCATGGAATCCTAGCAACTTTAATGATATTTGATCGAACTGACCTCTGATTATCAAATGGTGTATCGACCTTCATCTTGACTTTTGTTGGACACTACTAATTTTACCATTCTTGTTCTATGTTGAACAACCTATATTCTAATTGAATCTTGATAGATGAAGTAAGGATGATCAAACAGATCCAGACCGTTAGAGGTGACTATTGTCAATCTATCTTTCTATAATTGTTCATACCTTTTCTAATTATTAAAATGGATCCTATATAGGATTGTAGATGCCTAACAATGAGATACTATGATATGATGATCTGTGAACCAAAGATTTTGCAAAAAAATTGCTATAATTATGTTGATTTATTGGAATGCATATGAGATAAGTAATATTTCATTTTTTTAGATTTATCAATAAATTATAATATATATTTTTGACATGATTTATCATGAAATGATACATGAATTTAATGAATGAATTTTATTATTGAAAATATCTTATTTTAAAATATTATGATGAAGCATGATTGAAAGTATCTATCTTATGATATATGATACTTGATTGATCTCGATATCACATGATTATATGAAATCTTATTGAACCAGAATAAGAAACATAAATTATGAAAAGAATTTTGATTCAAAATTTTTTGAATGCTTAGCCTGATTATGTGGAGGACACCGCTAATGGAGGCTAATATATTAGTAATTGATTAGTCCTAAGAATCAATGTCGCCAGTGATATCGATGACAAGTCGCCAGCGAGACCAACGACAAACCATCAACAAGATCAGCAGCTCTGAAGAACTTTGTTGCCAGATGATTTGCAGCTCAATGCAAGATGATACATAATGTTATGACTCTGCCATAGAGATATTATGGTCATAGCTCATGGTTGATAAAAATTTGATGATTTGAAAGAAAATTAAATTCTTAAAAGAAACTTGGAAAGATTGAATTTGGCATGATAAATATTTTGATAACTTGCATATTGAAAATTGATTTCAAACTGATGAACTCTATATGTTTATTTTCTATAATCGATGATTTATTTTATTTGCCTGATGAAATTTAGTTAAAGTGATCATTGTTTACTAGGCTATCTAGCTTATTATCCTATTTTACTATTTTTATAAATCTTGAGAACTAAGATGATATGGGGATACGTACAAAAGAGTGATTAGAAGTAGAACCTTGATAGTTTTATTTTAGATTCAAAACCCAAATTTGATGTAAGATCTATTGAATATTATTGAATTTATTGAAACTTTAAGTTAACATTTAAATTATTAAATTTAGGCTTAATTTATTGATTAATTATTCTACTGTTATTTTATGATATCATGATAAGATGCCTTGCATACTTATGAAAAAATAAAATTTATGAATATGCAGTGGTTGCCATGATCCCTAGCTCGCAATCTTGGATTAGAGGGATAACAATTAAAGTGGTATCAAAGCATAAGTGGATAGAACATAGGTCATAGAATCTAATATTGATGAGTGTAGGCAGGTAGACATTAGGGACATCAAGAAATAAATTTATAAAAATTGCAGTAAATGTTGTCTTTGTGATTTTTGACTAAGCCTTATGATAAAAAAATGAAAAGATTGCCTAATAATAGTGATTTAGAGGGTTTGATATATGATAGACAATCTATGAATCATGATATGATTAGTTGAATTTTGATCTAAAGAAGTTGCAGGAGGATTGATCATGAAATTTTATTATGCATTATAATTATTAATTTGATTTTTAGTTGTTCAAGTGAATTGTAGCTTGAATATGATGTAGGTGTAATACTATGATATTGCTCCTAGTTGAGAAGACAATTAGTGACAAGGTAAAGATCTGATAATAAAATATTGTTCCAGGTTGGACTAAGAAAGTCTTTTATGATATCTAATTATAATACTTTTCGAAGTTGAACTTGGTATGTGGATCATGTATAAACTGGCATGTTAGGAGGAATGTATATATTTAGGGATATTACAAAGAATTTTATTTCTTATTGATGAAATCGATTATGAGATTGTAGAATATTCATTTTAGTGGAATATTTAATTATCATCTTTGAATCCAAATGATAAATTTTATTTGTCTTTTTGAGACTATACAATGTGCATGAAACTTCAATTCAAAGATTATGTATATAAGTTGATTAAGAATTTTCTACCATTATGGTTGAGTTTTCTAATGAAATTCTTGATTACTATCTTTTGATTAAGATAAAAGATCCTTGTTATATCTAGTTAAGATTTTGGAAAATAACTAAAATTGCAATTAAAAAATTTTGAATTTCTGAACTGATATGGAGTTTTTTTTTCCCTTTGTTACTAAGGTCATTGATAAAATCTAGCATGGTATGAAGAATTTAATTTTGAAAGTTTTACATGATTATTGTGGGAAGGATATTAATAGATGTCAAAGATCTCCATAAAAAAAAAATAATTAAAAGAGATGATAGAGTCAGTTTTACTTATATATTTTGCTTTAAGTCTTAAGTTGGTGAAGCATTATAAGATTTTTATTGTTGATTTTGCTTATAGGATTCTGATTTAGAATTATCTAATTGAATTGATAAGAGAATTTAAAATTTGATTCATACTAGATTACAATAAACCTAGATGATTGTTTGAATGGGATGTTGGACTTAATGATGAATGAAGGTGATAGTGCTCCAGGAAAATTAGAAATGAGAATTCAAAGTTTATCTTTGGCTTATGTGATGGTTTTGAATATATCCATTGATTTAAAGATTGATTTAGATAGATGTGCTCAATATGTATTGAGAATGAGAGTTAAAAGTTTCGAACCTACTTGGAAGTTAAATTTAGATCTTTTCAAAACATAATAGTATATTTTGATCGAAAGCCATTTCATGCGCATGAAAAAATTTTGATTGTTAGATCGAGTGCAAAACGAAAGCATGGTGATCTAGATTATTTGGAGCAAATTAAGAATATTGATTCTTTAGGTTAAAGAATTATGATGGATGATATAATTAGATATTATTTGCATAAAAAATTCATTGATAATAGAAAGAAAAAATATTTTTGAATTCTAAATTATTTTGAATGTCGTCATATGATTTTTCTATATAGGTCTCCTATTTATGATGTTAAGAAAATTTTTAGCATCCTAAGTCTTGATGAGCAGACTCTTGATTTTTGATTTTAGATTTGAAATTTTTAAAGATAGATTTTCTTCATCCTAGAATTGAATTTTATGTTTCTCTATCTATTAGAAAAAATTGAGATTATTTATTGATCTTAGATTTTTATACTTGAATGTTCATTTATGGAGAGTATAGTAGAATTTGTTTATAATCTTGTGATAAATTGATCAAATCATGAGCAGTTAAGGATTTTGGTGAGAAACTTGATATCCTTAATTAAGAGACTGATTGCG
Organism: Cocos nucifera; assembly: GCA_006176705.1. Taxonomy (NCBI): domain Eukaryota; kingdom Viridiplantae; phylum Streptophyta; class Magnoliopsida; order Arecales; family Arecaceae; genus Cocos; species Cocos nucifera. The sequence goes on from QRFJ01003340.1 coordinate 126,585, forward strand.
ATTATTAGAAATAATAGTTTTGATTCGGATCAACATTGGTGGTATTGACTTTTTTCTTATAAAATGATTTAATGATGAAGTTGCATCGAGAATTAAAATATCAAAGCTTAAGGATCAGATTAGAATAGTGAATCTCTAACTTCTGAAAGTATGGATGAGAGAAAATATTTTTGCTTCTCAACTAATTTAGATATCACCTTCTATTTCATGTTAGCATGTTCTCCTACCTTATGGGGCGTTGATTAATTAAAAATATTTTAATAGACAAATTTGAAATTCTTATTTAGAATAAAGATATTGATTTTCTTTCATTTACAAGAGATGGGTTCAATTTCAATCATCTATAAGAAGAATCAAACAACGAGGTATTGAACCTTATTCTTATGATAAGATCTAATAATGAAAACAAATCTACAAATAGAATATATTGAAACTTAGGGTATGATCATAAATATGAAACCCCAAATTAAGTTCAAAAAAAAAACTTTTGTAGGAAATTTTGGGATGAAATTTCTTTTTAGTGGTTTCGGCCATCAAAGAACATAGCCCAAAAGGCTTGTGCACAAATCCTAAAGCACAAAAAATTAGAGGAAGAATGAAGACTCCTGATGGGAGTCTTCTTCTCTACGAATCCATCAAGCAAAGATTGATTTTGAGGTGGATTCTACCATCCTCCCGGCTCTATTTAAGAGCCCTTCTATCCTCTCTTAGATTCCCTACCTAAAAAGTCCAAATTGGATGGAGTTTGCCACTGATTCGCAAGTTTCTTCGCTAGTTGTTTTCCTACTGCCGTGGCTAATCCTTATTGAAAGAATGAGGTAAGGCCCTCTTGATTCTTTTGAATGATCTTCTCCCCATCCTCCCTAGCCCATAGAGCATGGATTTCTACTCGCGAACCAATGGATTTGTTCTTGAAAATTAAAGTTTCTAGTTCCCCTATTCTTGATTGTTGAGTTCCTTTTTTTTTCTTTTGCATTGCATTCTTGGTTTACAGCCACCATGGGCCACCATCGATAATCAGGCCAGGTTAGCTGTCAGCATCAGAACTATCCCTTTAAGGGTTGTCAGCCAAGAGGAGAGCACTTCGTTGCAAGAAAGTGGAGGACATAAGTCCTCTATTCTAAGGAAGAAGAAGAGGACTGGGTCCTCTATTCCATGGAAAAAAAGAAAAAAAAAGAAAAGAAAAAAAGGAAAAATAAAGGAAAAAAAGAAAAAGAAGAGAGAGAAAATTCTTTCTCTTCCCTCTCTTCCTTCTCTCTTAGTTTGCAACCCCACTTTCTCTCTAAGAAAGATCCACTTTTCCTCTCTACTTTTTCTCTCTACATATTCTCTCTCTCTATAAATTTTTTTCTAGACTATCTCTCCTAGGGTTTTCTAGATTTTTAAGAAGATTGATAATGAATTTGAATGACCATAATAAATTCCTGCTCCATGATCGCTGAACAACGACCAGCATCCATCTTGACCAGATTGTATACCAGTAGATTTATCATCCATAATTTTATTAAATTATCTATGTATTAATTTTATCATGATTTAATTGCAATCATCTTGATCAGACCGATCAAGATTTTGAACCATGCCCACTAATTAGTTTTGTTATATCTTTTTTGTTTCTCTTTCCTTTGACTGTATCTTTCCACTTGATTTGCAAACTCTATGAGCGATTCCTGGTCCTGTCACTTCAAATCTAATTTGACCTAAATAGTCAAACTCTGAACCATCTTGTTGATTGGATAACATGTATATCTATACCATCTGAGTCTTTATCGATCCACACAAGATCCTATCTTTATTGACCTCTAGGAATCCTAGCAACTTTAATGATATTTGATCAAACTGATCTTTGATTATTGAATGATGTATCGACCTTCATCTTGATTTTTGTCGGACACTATTGATTTGATCATTCTCATTCTCTATTGAACAACCTATATTCTAATTGAATCTTGATTGATTAAGGATGAACAGACTAATTTAGACTATTAGATATATGACTATTGTCAACCTATCTTTATAGATACATTACATATGAACCGATAAAAAAAATATTAATTTTATTAATTTTAATAAATTAAGTATAAAAATATGATCTAGAAAAACATAATGTGCTAGCCAATAATTGGCTTTCAAGTCATACATCTAACAATTATATCATCACCCATGCATTACATTATCAAAATGAAAATTTTCATATGTTATGCTATATCATCACCTATTTACAACGTCATCTATGAGTGTGGGTTTGGAACCATTACAACTCATTGACTTAAAGCCATGTCATCTTCTTTTAGTTGGTTTTGCTATATAAGCATCACTTTTTTTCATATAAACATCGGTTATTACTAGTTAGGATTTTTGCTGAGAGAAAGTGGTTGGAATTTGAGAAAAAGACCACATTAAAATAGTTTAGCAAATATATGAATCAAATTTGAGCTTTTTGAAAATGTAATTTGCTTGTGACATAATGTAACTCTTCAAAATCAGATTTATATTTCCAAAAGTGACATAATGCTTCGATGAGATGGAGAGGCATTTGGAAATAAACTTAAACTTGAAATGCAAAATGGAGAGGCATATGACAAAACATTGTACTAATGCTTGGCATGCCATGCCTTATCCTTGCCATAGCTAGTTGAGTCAAGCTTAACATGCACATACATGCATGGCCATCAGCCCACTCAACTTAAAGCCCTACATGGACTTCAAAGAGTAGGACCTCTATAAAAGCAAGAGAACTTACTTTTACACAACCGGTGAGGGACTAAGACAAAAGGAAGTTTTAAAACTTTTGAAACATCTAAAAGAGAGTTGATTAGGTTCCATCTAAAAAATTAAATCTACTATAAAATTAAAATTTAAAATTTCCAACAATCTCCCAAAAAAGATTTAATTATTTTAAAAATCATAGGGAAGAATATCTAGACAACTTATGCTATGAAATGGATGATGTATCCTATGGATTGAATCTCATTTAGTATTGATTATATCTTTTAGAAGGAACGATAGCAGACTAGACCTTGAATTAGGTCCTTTATCTCCGATTCTATATATAGCACCCACAATATGGAACAATTGGGTCTTGATATAGTCAGAGCCCAACAAATGCCTTGCTCTTAATACCTTGATTTTTATGAGAATTTATGAGAATTAGCATGAAGCCTCAGTCACAACTTATATGACTATTCTTATATAGATGAGCCCTCCAAGGGTATATGTGATCTAATATCCTATAAACTTGCTGCCTTGGACCCATTAAGAGTATAACTCAGTTTTTTCAATTTATTTTGTCTTCATATGGGCACTTATCAAATAGAAGGAAGGAAATACACTTTGAGAATATGCTCAAACATGATCGCTCTATCAGTTTTGTTCCTAGCATTTTGAATCTCTTTCATAAGATCTCCAATCATATAGAGTAGGTCTCTACTGTTGGTAAAGAAGTTGTGGGTTTAATATCTATCCCCCATGATAATTCTAGAACTCTTCTCCTAGACAACTCTTAGTTAATTAATCTGCCAAGTTTTTCTGAGATGTAACAAATTATACAAAAATTGCATCATTCCTTTTTAGTTGTCTTATGTATTTGTGACAAAGCTGGATATGTTGGTTTGTCTTTCAGTTAGTTCTATAATACCATTATTATCACGATGGACTAATATGGCATAATTAGTTTAGATACTAATGGTAGCTTTAAGATAAGATTCTTAATCCACTTTGCCATAGTACATATAATATCTAGGGCAATCAGTTCAACTTCTATGGAATTCTAAGATATGTTATTTTATCTGAAAGATTCCCAAGCTAGCTATGGCAACACCGCTAAAAAGGAAAAGATAGGCAGTAGATTTTAGATATAGAGAATCACTAATCCAATTTGTCATTACTATAACTCTCAACTTCCTGTATATACAAGAGAGAGACTAAGGGTTTCCTTAATATATCAAAATGCCCTTTCAAAACTAGTCCAATGAGATTTACATAAATTTTGGATATATCAACTTAGTCTCCTTATAGCATAGACAGTATCAAATCTTATCCTATTTGCTACATATAAGAGAGAACCTATGATTGGGTGTATTTGAATTGACCAACTAGTTCACCTAAGTTCTTTTAAAGATGAATACTGGGGAGTGGATATAGATCTTTTTATCTTAATATTCAAACATTTTAATCATTGATGAATGTTTCAAAATGATGATTACCTCCATGACTTAGTAATTTGGTAGAGTCATACATATCACGATAGACAAGATCAAATAGGTCTGAACTTCTACCATGAACTGATTTGAGGAATTTTCAAGTACTTTTGGCTTGAACATAGATTTTACATGATCCTTTTATCCATATGGACCTCAAGGATCAAGTTTAGGTTAGCCATGTGATGGATTCATCCAAAGTTTGCATGACCAAATCTACCATGCTAAATATTAGAATATTCAAGGTTGAGAATAAATGAAGGATCTTTATTTGATGTTTTGGGAATTACACTTAATATGAATAAGCCTTCAAATATAAAGCCTTTATAAATAAACTCATTATTACAAGTGACTACAAGCTTATTTGGTTCTAGGACAATTTTATAGCCTCCAAATATAAAGGAATTCTACTAATCAAGTTCCTCCTAATGTTGAGGATGTACAATACTTTGTAAAGGATTAGGACTTCTTCAAATATTATCTTCAAGTCCATTTAATCTTTTCTCAATACTTGTGTTGCCAAATCATTTCCAAGTGTTATACCTCCTCCACTTGGTTCTTGAAAGGTGGAGAACCAAGAGTGATTAATTAAAACAATCACATACATTAGCTTTGGATAAAGCCATCGATCACAAGATGAATGGATAAGGTTCAGTAATATATTTTGATTATGACCTAAAGGAGGGTTTAGTACTATCTTAAATTATGTTCATTGAGGTTTAGGTGCTTCTTTCTTCAATAGCTCAGTCTTATCGTGGTAGTACTTCATCTCTGCATGATTGGTCCACTCATGGACAAATAAGTCTGCAAATGGGTTAGGTTGACTTGTGACCCGATCTACCCGAGCAGCTTAGACCTAATTTGATTTGCTTTAAAGGGCTTGTGAGGCTGGGTTTTTAAAACTGGATCTATTCCATTTTTTTAGTCGGATATGGGTTTACTGAATTCTGACCCAACCTAATCTAACCCAACACATTTGATTTCTAGGTAATTTTTTATCTTCTACTCTATGATTCGATCTGATTTGAATTCAGTAGACGATTAGGATCCTAACCAATTTGAGACTTTAAGTTGTGATTTAAGACTTGTATGAGCAATATTTTTATATGAAAATAGGATTAAAACTATTTTTATATCCCAATTTATTTGGAGAACAATATTATTTATTGTTTATTTTATGGGTTAATAGTCTACATTTGACTCAAACTTGACCCAAACCCGATTCGGATCCAAATATTTTGGGTTGGGGCTATATATATGGATACAACTTGATCCGAATAACTTGTTGGATAAAAAATTTTGGCTATAGACCTAAGCTGATATGATCTTCATTTGGATTGGATTTTGATACAATAATAGAACCTGATCAAATAACCAAGTTAGGTTGGATCACTCATGATCTGGTCCTACCCAACTTGTTTGCACCCCGACACATGAAGCAAAAGGTCTCCTTTTTTTGTTTGATTAGTTAGTTTTGGCCCAGGTCGATTTTGATTTTAAGGATGTTTGGCCAAAGAGGTTTGGAATCAATATGGTTAGATTCAATCAAGTGGATCTTGGGTCTAGAATCAAATTTGGGCTTGAGCTAAATTTGGCATGCTTCTTCAATTCTAATAAAGCTAATGACCTCCACTAGGGTTAAGTCACCTTACTTATGACTTAGCTCATGAGAGAAGCTTGACCACGATGTAGAGAGAGAATTGGCTAAAGCTTGAACCTTTTAACTTTAAGAACATTTATACCTAGTCAAATTAGCCTTTCTAAGGAGATCTTGAAATTCATGGATCTAGATACTAATGGATTTAGATTCCACCATAGCATACATATGGAACTTGGAGGCAATGAACTGATTGAGACTAGTACCATCCATTTTATACTCTACCTCATGGGCATCCTAATGTTCCTTAGTAGATTTGATTGGTAGGTACACACCATAAAAGGAATCAAAAAGGGCACCAAGGATCCTATGGCGACAATGGAAATCAATTTCTTTAGGAGTTTTGATTTGAAAGCTAGTAGATCCAAATTCTTAAGGACTAGGAGAGGAAGATTGTAACACCCCACCCCTGAATCTAAGTGATGGTGCTACACCCCATCCTTATCTAAGAGTAAAGAGTTATACTTTACCCTTAAAAAAGTGCTAAGGGAATTTCTAAACTAAACTAAATTGCAATATTACTTTAACCTGCTTTCCAAATAATTACCTTAACCAATTTCTTAATCAATCATAAACATTTCATTTAAGCCTTTCTAACATATTAAAAGAAACACTCTAATTTAATTCATCATTTCACAAATTCAAACTCGGTATTTCATAAAGAAAACTTCACTTTATACATACATTCCAAAAAGAAAACATGCTTAATAGTTTCTAGTTCAAGAACATAACTATTTAATACAACTCAAAATACTATCAACGCCCTTTCCCTGATTCCCATAATCAACTTTATTTTTCTAAGATGGCTACTAACACACATGCTGATACAACCCTCTAAGCTTAGCTACTCCGAAACTGCAATGAGAAAGAGTGAGGGATGAGACTTGAAAAGTCTCAGTGAGTGGATAAACAATCTAATAGTGGAAAAACATGAAGGTATAGCTATAATATTCACTATCATAACATATAACTTATGTTTTTGATATACTTTCAAATATAAGTAAATCAAACAAGAATAAGACCATAAATAAATCATTTTGCTGAAAGAAGGCTTTGCTGAGCTAAAATAAGTTTACTGATCTAATAGAATTTGCTGAGCCAAAAAAATTCTGCTGAACTAAATACATCCATTTTTCTATTTTCTAAATAATGTTGATGGCTATGGCTGACTACCCCCAGTGCACCCTTACCATGAGTAGTCAGCACGTGATATGAATGCTAATGATAAAGCCCCTCTGAGCATTCTGATATACTGTCAAGCTCCATCAGGTATTCTAATACACTGTCAAGCCCCACTGAGCATTCTGATACCTTAAATTGCAAGGAAGTGCCGACTGCTATATGCTGCATGACATGTCGTGATATGCATTTCTTTCAAAAGCTGATATTGAATAAACTTTCAAATACTGATAGATTGATTTAAATAAAATTCAAATAAGAGAATAAGCTAAGTATCAAAATATTTGTACATATTTCTATTTCATACTTATGAAAATGAATAGAACCATATATAAGAAAGAAAATACCAAAGCTAGATAAGAAAATCCACTCACCTCAACTGGCTATTAGTTAAATGGGCTTACTCAAAGCACCTTTCCAAACCTTTTCTTTTTCTATAACATCAATAAATAATGATTAAACTCATATCTTATGATTCAAGACTAAAACTATACATACTTTGCTTCCAAACTCTTACTTTAGTCTTTTAACCATTCCCTCTTACTTTATCTTGCTTGCTTTAGCTTAGGTCTAACTATACATAACATAAATTCAAAAATTTCCAAAAGTTCAACTATGGTTTCATCCTTATAAATAGTTCCAAATTCAGTCAACATAGTTCTAATTACTTACTAAACTATTCAACAGTTTCTAATAAAATTGATAGCATAATTCATCCTCCAACTCAGGTTTAATTGCTTAATTTTGCTTTACTACAACATCTTGTCTAATAACACTAAAATGATTAATTCAAACCTAATTTAGATCTTAAGAGCGTTACCTCAAACTGCTACAACCCTGCAGAAGTTCTAAAACCAACTTCTCTCTTTCCAACTGCCAGCAGCCTTTCTTCCTCCAAACCAGTTTATTCTCAAATCATCTCTTTTTTTACTAAATCTTATGAATTTGTAACTAAGAACTCTTCCTTCTCTGGCCCTCTCCCTCTCTTTTCTGGCTATTCTAACCAAGGAACTCCTAAAAGAAGAAAAGAGAATCAGTGGCTTTTATTTTAGAAGAAACACAGAATTTGCTAGGTATCATCCAATCAAGAAGCCAACACACCTCTCCCTCTCTCTTCTAACTATGTGGAATACTCCAAAGAAGCTTGCTGTTAAGTTATTTCTCCAAAAATTTATTTAAAACATCACTTCTAAAGCTTTATGGCCCGCACTTCTCTTCTGTTCCTACAAATCGAGCCGACTCGACCCCAAATCGAGTCAACTCGAATATCAGTCGGCTCAGCTCAATTGTCAGGCGGGTCAACTCTCTCAAGAAAAATAGAAAACTCACTCTGTAGTCTGAGACTCGGGCCAGTTCGATTTCAATTCAGATCAGCTTGAATTCCAAAATTTCATAAATTAACTTTTCAGAATTTGTTCATGACTTTACTCAATTCTTAGCTTATTTATATTTCTTTTTTCAAGTTATTAACTTTAAAACATAAATATAAATAAGAAACACCCCTTACTTGGAACCAATAAAAATATCAGAAAAGTCAAAATTCTTAAGAATAAGAAACCAAAATTTGGATTCTAGTTCAAATTATCCAAACTTGAAATTTTTATAATTTTCTTGCTTCTGAATGAATAGGTTAAAGGATATTCAAAATTTATTAAAAATTATTTTGCAACTTACCAACACCTAAAGATCAATTACCGAGATTTTTTGTTCCAAGAAAATACATATTTCATATAGCCCCCTTATAGGTGCTAGCTTTCAGACTTAAAAAATTTTCAAGAGTCAAAATGGTAGATTACCATAATTTATATTGAAATAGCTTCGACAATCTTTGGCAAGGTAAAATAATTACATACACAAATAAAAATCTTTTAATTTATTCTTTTTTCGATCCGAGATGTTACAAAGATGGTTGGAAGTTGACGTAGAAGCTAGTTTGGGATCAAAGAGGATGGTCAAATCCCAATATGGTGTATGAATTTTAGTAGTTTAATATATTTAAAAACTCTATCAAGTATCCAGTTAAAATTATGTGGTATTAGGTATATCTTATCACTTTCTAATCTTACTCTAACTCTCATGATGATTGGTTGGATTTTAATATCAAACTAATATAAAGTCAAGGTCCACATCTTATTTTAGTAAGTGTATATACATTATCAAATATTATTATAATTAATATTTTTATAGATGGTATCATTATTTTATCATTAATATGTATGATTTTAATAATAACATAATGATTAGAAGTAAAAACATAGATTTTTAATGACAACACCATAATTTCATCATTAATAATATATATCCATTATGACAATTTTAAAATATCATCACAAAACATAAATACTTTAGTGATGAATCATAAAATCATCATTAATACGTTGATCACTATTTACTTTAATGACCATTTTATTAGTTCTTCATTAAAAGATACATGCATATTGTAATCATTTTAAAATATCACCACTAAAAATATATATTTTCATGATAAACTATAAAATTATCACTAATGATTTGACCAACATTGATGTTGACATCAAAATTATGATAATATAATATATTATCACTAAAAATATAGTCTTTTAATGACTACTCTGTAAGTTTTGTCATTAAAGATATATATCCATAGTAACCATTTTAAAAACAAAAGAGTTAAGTTTGAGTGATAAATTATAAAATTATCACTAGTGAGTTAATCATAATTAATTTTAGCATTAAAATTTTTTCCCACCATAAAAAGCTTTATTTAACAATGAATTTTTTATGATAAATTGAAAGATAGTTACAAAAAATTTATATCTTGTGACAAAATCTTATTTTGTTATTAAAGATATTAACCAAAATAGTTTGTTATAACCATTTCTTATCATTGTTACTAAATATGAGGCTTTGGGGACTAGACTTGTATTTCATCACTAAAAATTCAATAATAAAATTTTAAATTTTCATAGTGACTTCTCAAGTTTAGTGGTACTATGGTCATTAAATGAAGCTATATTATGAAGTTTCAGTTAGTTATTTGGTTTTGCAACACAAGTTTTAGGAGGTTCAATCCTGTATATTCAAATGCTTAATTAATAGCTTCCAATAATATAATGCTAGATTTTGAAATTGAAATAATTTAAGTCAATGCACTAAATTAAACAATAATAATAATAGCAAAATTAAATAATTTACACTAAGAAATGAGAGAAATAAATAATTTTTATTTTCTGCATGGTCATCAGTGCAAAATAAAATGATTTATTTTCATGTTAATTTGCTATTTTTGAAATTTTGGTTAAATTTTTAAAGCAAAAAAGAATTTTTGATATAATTTCTATAGATTTTGAACCTGCAAATATAATTCTATTTTGTATAGTTTTCACAGCAATATAATTTTCCCCTAATCATCTTTTTTCCTAAAAAGAGTTGTACCCTTTTGTAAAAATGAGAAAATTCTCTAATTGCTATGCAATCTAGACAAATATTAAGAGATACTTAAATATGCAACTAGTAGCAATTTCTAGATTGACTAATGAGTTACATCCTTCGTATGTTGGTGGTTTGGCATCTAGAAATTACTATATTATAATTTTTAATTTTGAAAAAAAATGTCCTTGGTATGTTGGTAGTATGGCACCTAGAAATCACTATGTTATAATTTTATATTTTGAAAATATTATAAAATGAAAAGTTGCATAAAAAAAGAAATCAGAAGATTAAATGAATATGGAGATAAGCTTGTAATTCAAGGTTGAGAATAAATGAAGGATCTTAATTCAAAGTTTTAGGAATTATACTTAATATGAATAAGCCTTCAAATACAAAGCCCTTATCAATAAAGTTTTATTTTGAGTGACTACAAGCTTATTTGGTTATAGGACAATTTTATAACCTCCAAATATAAAGAAATCCTACTAATCAAGTTCCTCCTAACATTGGGGATGTACAGTACTTCGCAAAGGATTAGGACTTTTTCAACTATTATCTTCAAGTCCATTTAATCTTTTCTCAACACTTATGTTGCCAAATTGTTTCCAAGTGTTATACCTCTTCCACTTGGTTCTTGAAAGGTGGAGAACTAAGAGTGATTAATTAAAACAATCACATACATTTGCTTTGGATAAAGCCGCTGGTCACAAGATGAATGGATAAGGTTCAGTAACGTATTTTGATTATTTGACCCTAAAGAAGGGTTTAGTACTAGCCTAAATTATGTTCATTTGAGATTTAGGTGCTTCTTTCTTCAATAGCTTAGTCTTGTTGTGATAGTACTCCATCACTGCATGATTGGTCCATGCATGAGTAAGTCTACAAATGGGTTAGGTTGATCTGTTACCCGATCTACCTGATCTGCTTAAACCAAATTTGATTTGCTTTAAAGGACTCGTGAGTGGATTTTTAAAACTGGATATGTTCCATTTTTTGGGTTGCATATGGGTTTATTGAATTCGGACCCCACCTAATCTAACCCTACCCATTTGATTTCTAGGTAATTGTTTATCTTCTACTCTAAGATAAAATATGATTTGAATTTAACAGACCATTAGAATCCAAACCCATTTGAGGCTTCAAGTTGTGATTTAAGACTTGTATGAGCAATATTTTTTTATATGAAGATAGGTTCAAAACTATTTTTATATCCCAATATATTTTGAGAGCAATATTATTTATTGTCTATTTTGTGTGGTTAATAGTTTACATTTGACTCAGACTTGACCCAAATCCGATTCTGATCCAAATTTTTTGGGTTGGGGCTGAGTTATATATGGATAGAACTTGACCCGAATAACCTGTTGGATAAAAAATTTTGGCTATAGACCTGAGTTGATATGATCTTCTATTGGATTGGGTTTGGATCCAACAATAGGACCTAATCAAGTAACCTAGTTGGGTTGGATCACTCAGGATCCGATCCTACCCAACCTATTTGCACCCCAGACACATGAAGCAAAAGGTCTCTCTTTTTTTGTTCGATTGGTCAGTTTTGGCCTAAGTCAATTTTGATTTTTAGGATGTTTGGCAGAAGAGGTTTGGAATAATTGATTTCAGGGGTTTTTCTTTTTGAAGTTCTTCCCTTGGGATTTGGAATCAATATGGTTAGATTCAATCAAGTGGATCTTGGGTCTAGAATCAAATTTGGGCTTGAGCTTAAGTTGGCATGCTTCTTCAATTCTAATAAAGCTAATGACCTCCACTAGGGTTAAGTCATCTTACTTATGACTTTGCTCATGAGAGAAGCTTGACCAGGATGTAGAGAGAGATCGGCTAAAGCTTGAACCTTATAACTTTTAGAACATTTATACCTAGTCAGATTAGCCTTTCTAAGGAGATCTTGAAATTCATGGATCTGGACACTAATGGATTTAGGTTCTATCATAGCATACATATGGAACTTGGAGACAATGAACTGATTGAGACTAGTATCATCCACTCTATACTCTACCTCAAGGGCATCCTAATGTTCCTTAGCATATTTGATTGGTAGGTACACACCATAAAAAGAATCAAAAAGGGTACCAAGGATCCTATTGTGATAATGGAAATCAATTTCTTTAGGAGTTTTGATTTGAAAGCTAGTAGATCCAAATTCTTGAGGACTAGGAGAGGAAGATGGTTGGAAGTTGATGTAGAAGCTAGTTTGGGATCAAAGAGCTAGGATGGTTGAATCCCAATATGGCATATGAATTTTAGTAGTTTAATGTATTTAAAAAATCTATCAAATATCCAATTAAAATCATGTGGTATTAGGTATATCTTATTACTTTCTAATCTTACTCTAACTCTCATGATGATTGGTTGGATTTTAATAGCACACTAATATAAAGTCAAGGTCCACATCTTATTTTAGTAATTAATATATGCATTATCAAATATTATTATAATTAACATTTTTATTGATGGTATCATTATTTTGTCATTAATATGTAAGATTTTATAATAACATAATGATTAGTAGTAAAGAGATAGATTTTTAATGACCATGCAATAATTTCATCATCAATAATATATATCTATGGTGACAATTTTAAAATATCATCACAAAAAATATGTACTTTAGTGATGAATCATAAAATCATCATTAATACATTGATCAGTATTCATTTTAATGACCATCATTAATAATATATATCTATGGTGATAATTTTAAAATATCATCATAAAAAATTTGTGCTTTAGTGATGAATCATAAAATCATCATTAATACATTGATCAGTATTCATTTTAATGACCATTTTATTAGTTCTTCATTGAAAGATATATGCATACTGTAACCATTTTAAAATATCACCACTAAAAATATATATTTTTATGATAAATTATAAAATTATCACTAATGATTTGACCAACATCAATGTTGACATCAAAATTATGATAATATAATATATTATCACTAAAAATATAGACTTTTAATGACTACTCTATAAGTTTTATCATTAAAGATATATATCTACAGTAACCATTATAAAAACTAAAGAGTTAAGTTTAAATGATGAATTATAAAATTATCACAACTGAGTTAATTAGAATTAATTTTAGCACTAAAATTATTTTTCCACCATAAAAAGCTTTATTTAATGGTGAATTTTTATGATAAATTGAAAAATAGTTATAAAAATATATATTTTGTGACAAAATCTTATTTTGTTATTAAAGATATTAACCAAAATGGTTTGTTATGACCATTTCTTATCATCATCACTAAATACGAGGCTTTGGTGACTAGACTTGTATTTCATCACTAAAACTTTGTCAGTAAAATTTTAAATTTTTATAGTGACTTCTCAGGTCTAGCGGTACTATGGTCATTAAATGAAGCTATATTATGAAGTTTTGGTTAGTTATTTGGTTTTGCAATACAAGTTTTAGGAGGTTCAATCCTGTATTTTCAAATGCTTAATTAATAGCTCCCAATAGTATAATGCTAGATTTCGAAATTGAAACAATTTAAGTTAATGCACTAAATTAAACAACAATAATAATAGCAAAATTAAATAATTTACAATAAGAAATGAGTGAAATAAATAATTTTTATTTTTTCATGGACATCAGCAAAAAATGAAATGATTTATTTTAATGTTAATTTGCTATTTTTGAAATTATGGTTAAATTTTTAAAACAAAAAAGTATTTTTGATATAATTTTTATAGATTTTGCAGCTACAAATATAATTCTATTTTATATAGTTTTCATAGCAATATAGTTTCCCTCTGATCACTTTTTTCCTAAAAAGAGTTGTACCATTTTGTAAAAATGAGAAAATTCTCTAATTGCTATGCAATCTAGACAAATATTAAGTTCTACTTAAATATGTAACTAGTAGCAATATCTAGATTGACTAATGAGTTACATCCTTGGTATGTTGGTGGTTTGGCATCTAGAAATTACTATATTGCATAATTTTTAATTTTGAAAAAAATATATACATGTCCTTGGTATGTTGGCAGTATGGTTCCTAGAAATTGCTATGTTATAATTTTATATTTAGAAAAATATAATAAAAAAAAGTTGCATAAAAAAATGAAGTCAGAAGATTAAAAATCTTGTTTGGAATGTGGTGTGTGAAGAATAATGCCTTAAGCTTGTAATTCATCCTCACATACATGTCTACGATAATAACATCCCCAAGAGATCACTATCCAATTTAGTTCGATCCAACTCTAATGAGCATGAAGGCTACATCCAATTAACTCCTTCAATTGCCCAGATGAAAGATTGTGGAAAATAATGGAGAATAAGTGGAAAAGAATAGGAAGAGCTCGGAGACTCGAGATGAGCTGGATGTTATATGATGTGTTGTGGTGATCCTAGACCTTGGTTGTGTATGGCATAAGGTGCGGCTGGTTGAGCAGAGCATGAGCGCTCATGGCCACCAACCCAATCATCTTAAAACTCTAGGCTTGAGAGGACTTCTATAGAAGCAAGTAACTTGCTTTTATATGGAACTAAAGGAGAAATGAATGCTTTAATACTTTTGAAATATCTAAAAAGGGAGGAGATAAGGTTCCATGTTTAAGAAGAATCTAGAATTTCAAATAGAGCCATCTACCGGCCTCCTTCTTTAACAGGACAATGCCAAAAAGAGAAGGGAGGCCTGATTTGGCCTCCGCACCGAGGAAGGGAGAAGGGTGAATCCCAGCCCCCTTCCTCTATTAATCAAACAAAAAAATCATAGAAACATAGGGAAAAAAAAAGCAAAACAAAATAGGTGATTCTTACCATGTATGGATGCCTAGATATCGCCATCCCAAATCCAGCAAGATATTGAAAAAATTAAGGAAAATAAAAGAGGAAAGGAATCAAAGGTTTTCGTGTATCACATCCGTCACAAAAAGCGTTGTTACCATCTATGAACACATCGAGATATATTATTCAAACAGGGCCATGGTTACTTTTCTGAACAATCCACGAAGGTAGCGCCTTTCATAGTTCTCTCAGTCTCTTTTGGACTCTCTTAATTATTTCTTTTTCCAAATGTTTTCGTAAGCTTAGTATATATTTGTTCCCAACCCTCCTCCCTTGGTTTTTCTCCTCTCTGTTTATGATATTACACTGATTTCTTCATGTCACCTACTGCGATTTCATATTTTTAATTTTTTCTATGTTGTGTGATTGTTTAATACTTATGGATAGGAGTTAGTATAATGTTTCTTATTTGTTCGTGGGCAGTACCTAGGTGCCAATAACTAATCAAAGAGAGATATAAAGAGCGATAGAAGCACATGGTATCAATGGAGCATCCAAAATTCCTGTTCGTTGCTACTTTAAGTTTTCTCATATCAAGCTTTGGTATATTTATATCTTTTTATTTGCATATTAAGCTTTGGTATTCATTCCGGTGTTTTATTGAAATCTACCAACTTTGATGTATGACTAATTAGGTAGTTAAATAGTACGATACTCTGTATCATTCTTTCTACAATTGACTATGTTACCTAAAACTGTAATATCATACTCTATATTTATATATGATGTTTAGATTTTGAGAAGAGTTCAACAAGTCTGGCATCGTGATTAACCTCAAGATCCAAGTCTCCACTGCCATCACCATCGGCATCCTCGGGATGTCATTAACACCTTCCCAAAGTTTATTCTCCGATGCATCATCTGCTGACATCATTGGCATTGCATGATTCATGGCATGGAAGAAGACACCACTCCTCGTCAACGTGTACATATGCCAACCAGCTGGGGCATGTGCAGCTCGACTTTGTGCTCTTCAACAAGCCCGGCATGACGGTCATCGATGATGTTGAACTACGCAAGCCTTTTCGATGCAATAGTTGATACCATTTACTCTGCTTTGTAGAAGGTTAGTTATCCGGATGTCGGCATGGTGGTTTCGGAGATTGGGTGGCCATCTGCCAGTGGTACAGTTGGGGCGACATGGGAGAATGTTATGATGCACCATGACAATGTGGTGGCTTATGGGACCAGCAACATGGGGATAGCTAAGAGGTTGGGGAAGGCAATAGAGACATACTTATTTGCCTTATTTAATGAGAACTTGAAGCCTATTGGAGTCGAGCAAAACTATGGGTTGTATTACCTATATATGACTGAAGTATGCTATGTGAACTTGAAGTGGATTTTGTAAACAAATAATAAAAATGGGCTATGATAATTAAATCTTAATTTCATTGTTTCTATTATTTATTAAAATGATACCATTCTTAAAGGAGAGAAGCGAACAGAGTACACAAATTTGAGACAACTAGAAATTTTTAGCCATTAATTGGAAATATGGATCACTTCTTCCTCTTGGATCAATCTTGAGCATGAGGAATGCAGCTAAAGAGCACTGCTTTTCCTAGAATGCATGGATAGGCTATAAGTCAATCTTTTAGCAACAGGCCCGTAGAATACATATGAGAGTTGCATCTTCCTTCATGTGAATCCACTATTGAATCATCCACAAGTAGATGAATGATGCAATTTGCGGTGCTTTGGGATTTGAGTGGTTGGTGATCCAATTGTGGATTCATGAAGAAAGGTTCACCTTTCTTTACCACAAAACGTATGAACGTAACCCTACGAGTTCATGCATGGATATGAGCATAGGAGTTTTAAGCTAATATAAGAGCACTAGCATAAAAATCGCAGAACCTTCAGGAATTTTTTATTCATCAAGTACTCATATGCAAAGTAATATTTGAATAAATTTTAGAATCGATAATTTATAGGCTGGACAATCTCTACATCATTAAGGCAACACTCGAGTTCATGATGAACCACTAGAACAAATTAGAGAATTAGTATGACACTCTTGCTAATTAATAGATATTAAAAACCACCACTACAAGACACCTTAGGCAATATTTATATAAAAGTATTGGCTTAGTATGCTGGTTTGCATTTTTTTTCTAGCAATCAGGTAAATCATTAGCGAAAGTAGGTTTTAAGCCAATGATTTTGCTAGTATATACATATCATTGATGAGTCCTTTGAACCCTAAATAGAAGTCACCCAAAACCATGCCTCTAGTCCTTCTCCATCATCCTTGGCAGTTTTCACTGAAGATCACCCCTTTATGAAGAACTAGATGCGGATGAGCTCTTTTCGCACCTAAAACTTGCAAAAGCTTAAAAAGTCACACAAAAACCTAGCAAAGAAAAAACCATAGAACTCCTAACCCTCTCTCATCCTCTTCCACTTTCCCTCTATCCAAAAGCTAGCTAAGCTCTTCAGCCTTCTTGGTTTTTAGCATTATAGGTTGTAAGCCCGCCAGGAGAGGCTTGATTTCATCATCCTTCAACACCATTGGTCTGTTAGGCCACCATCTAACATGAACTTTATATTTCATACTTCATTAACTCAGTAGTATATTGAACCTCCTTAAGGAGAAGGATGCATGTGCAGCAATATTGGTGGAGTCGATGATAATTAATCGAAGCTTCCAGATCCTAAGAAATAGATAGCTACTTGATTGAATGCTGGATCATCCAAGGAACCCTTATGAGGACTAGCTTACTTGCAGCACCATGTGTCTTCAAAAAGATGATGGAGGATTAGGAGTAATGGATGTCAATCAGCTCAATCAATCCCTTCTTGCCAAATGGGGGTGGACATATCCAACTCTAAAAATGGAGGAAGCAAGTATACTTTGCCTATCATAAAAAGGTCAAACTATCTATGTCATGGAAGTCAAGAAGGAAATGTTCTAGTATTTGGAAGGACATAATTAATGCTTTGCCTATAATCTAGAACATATTAAGATTTCACTTTGGTTATGGAAAGGACATCCATTTTTGAAAGGACATTCGGCTTTCTGATGCTTCTTTGCAGACTATGTTTTTGAAGCTACTTTACATCAGTGGGAAAAAGAACAAAGTGATTGTTGATTTTTATAATTCTTTCGGTCTTTGTGTTGGAGACTTAAAAGGCTCAAGCTCTCTTCATTGCAGATTCAAATAGAATTTGATTGTCTCCTTTCCATCCTCACTCTTGTAAGCCCAATTTAGGATTATGATCATGTCACCTAGAAAATAGGTGGAAAAGATTCCTTCCCTATTGGGTGTTGTTACAGCTTTATCAATTCAGGAGGGATAAAATACTAGTTTGCTAAATTCCTCTAGGCACTTCTTGCCCACCCAAAGTGTTTGTTTTTTGTGGCTCTATTGGAAGAAAAAACTAAATACTAGAGAGTTACTTCAGAAAAAAGCTGGTAAGCAATTGGGATGCTGTGCCCTTTATGGTCATGGGATGGAAAATATTGATCATATCTATTGTTCATGTCAGTTCTTCTCCTGTATCTAGATGAATATTTGTCTTTGCCTTGGGGTTTTGCAACCTCAAACTTCCTTCAATGATCTATGTATGAGGTGGAGAAAAAACATAATTTCCAACACAGCTAATTATCCTTTTACTATTGACTACAATCATTTGGAATTGTTGAAAGAATGTAGCATGAGGATCTTCTTAAGCAAGTTCTCTTCAGCCAATTTTATTGCCATTCAGGGGCTCAGAACATTTATTGAGTGGTCTTCATTGTGCCACCAGTAGATGCTTCTTGAATTTTGTAAAATCTGGAATAATATCAGAATTCTTACTTCATCTCTTTAGTTCATTGGAACAACATCTTGGTTGATTGGATGCTTCAAGATTCTGCTTCTCTTTTGGAATCTCATTAATCTCATTCTGCTAGTATTGTTCTTTCTTCAAATGGAGCTCTCTTTCTTGGTGTTGCTTCTTTTATACCTATAGTTGGAAAGATTGTATTCACACTTTCTGATTGCTTTATTCTCCCCAAAGGCTCAAGGCTTACTTATTTTGGTTCTATGGTTTCAGGTTACTTGTACATGATATGCCCTTTTACCTCAATCTCAGGTGGAGGTAAAGTATCTATCATATTTTGTCTTAAGTATCATAGTCTAAATTGTACTTGAAGTATTAGTTGCATTTGCTTCTCTTTTTGAATGGTGCAGCAAAAGCTTGGCTTGCTTATGTTGGAGCTCTTTGTAACCCTCCCCCCCCTCAAATATTTTAATCTTGCATTGTGATGCCCCATTCTGGCCATCAAAGAACATAACCCAAAAGGCCTGTGCACAAATCCTAAGCACAAAAAAAAATAGAGGAAGAATGAAGACTCCTAATGGGAGTCTTCTTCTCCGCAAATCCATTTGGCAAAGTTTGATTTTGAGCCAATTCTACCACCTTCCTGGCTCTATTTAAGAGCCCTTCCACCATCTCTTGGATTTCTTACTAGAAGATCCCAAATTGGATGGAGTTCACTACTAATTTGTGAGTTTCTTCATAGGTTATTTTCCTACTACCGCGGCTAATCCTCATCAGAAGAATAAGGTAAGACCCTTTTGATTCTTTTGAATGATCTTCTCCCCATCCTCCCTAGCCCATAAAGCATGGATTTCTACTAGCAAACTGGCGGATTTCTTCTTGAAAAATCCATGGTGGGTTTTCTTCATAGGTTATTCTCGACCATTGAGTTTTCCATTTTCTTTTGCATTCCATTCTTGGTATCCTACCATCGTGGGCCGCCATTGGTAACTAGACCAGGTTGGCTGTTGCCATCGGGGACTACCCCTCCAGCTGAAGGGAAATTCTGATTTCCTGGTCCAGGTTCGTCCAGATCTGATTAGATCAAGAGATATATTTCAAAAATTTTCTCTTGATCTCAATCAGATCTTGATATATTTCAGATCTTTTCCTCTAATTGGAGAGAAGGTAAAGGTACTGAAAATTGGATGTCATCTAAGAATGAGAAGTCATCCTTTTGCCTTTTATGTAGAGAATGATTGTGATTGCACTATATTCAACCATTTCCA
>QRFJ01003340.1:146906-205536 GCA_006176705.1 Cocos nucifera
CTTACAATTTGATACTGTTGCAGTGTATTTGATTAATATAAATATCTGATAGTTCTTTAAGTTATATTAGTTTCCAATTCATAGACAAAAGCTGGCGGTCCTGTTAAACAGGTAATTCTTCTTTATTTGATCCTTATAATTCCACTATGGTAGCTAATTTTTTTTATTAGCAAACAAATAGATGGTTTCATTGTATCAGTCTTTGACCCATTGTCCCAGATTTCTTGATGACACCTACAATGGCATCTGAATTTATTTTAGTTATTGGAAAAAATCTCTACTTTTTTAACTTATGATGCAAGTTGGAAAGTTCTTATTGGGGGTATTTTTTGTGGTTTTTTCGAAGATTCAGTACTCTTTTTACTATAAGGCTACCTAATATTTTCTTCAATAACCTTGTTTTGCTTGATCACTCCTAGAGTTTGTCTTCAGCCCTATACCTTCTCCAAATTGGTTTAGAGATATAATGTGGCATTACACTTCTTTATTTTGAACATTGGGAGCTCGCTTATTTTTATGTGGTAGTCTGACAAAAACTAATAATAAGGATCACTGAATTTCCCAATTTAGCTTAATTTGCACGAATGGAGTTTGTATCCTTTGTAAGATCAGTATATTATGGGATTATCATCCTCTTCTCAGCCGCTCAAGAATTTGTTGATGATTAGGTACATGGCCGGTTGGCTGGTGTGATTCTTGAGGAGACTAGTCCAGAGGAACTCCAGGCTTGTCAAGGAACAACTTTGTTTCTTTTTTCATCAATAGATTGCAAAAAAAAAATTTAACATGTTTTCTGTGGGACAGAAACACGCAAACTGTTCAGGTTCATCTGTGCTAGAAGTACTATAGAGATCCACCAAGAACAACTACCGTGATCTTTATCTCCTGGGAAAGATATCTTGGATGATGAAAATGATGTGTGTTCATTTATTTACATTCTTCTATATCAAGAAATTCAAATATGTTTATAAAATTCTTCATTTTATTGCAGAGCCAAATATTCTTCATGCAAATTTTCTATGCTTTCTAGATTGTGCCCTAAGTATTGAAATTGAATAATTTAAAGAAGTTATAGTTGTCCACTGAAAAAATTATAATGCTAGGCTTTTTGCCATGCCACATTAGGACCTTTGTAAATTAAACTATAAATGCCTACAGTAAAAATGTTGTTTTGTTCATTCACACGATAAACAATGGTGCAGGAAAGGGTTACTGTCAGCTTTTTGAAGGATGTGGTGAGTGTTTATGTCTTGTTGATTCGATTAGGCGAAAGTAGGATATCTTTTCTAGTGAAAATTGGCGCCCGCTAGTTAGAAAACTGTCTTTTTTTTTTTTTTTTTTTTTTTTTTTGTGAATTGGGAAATTATTGGGCATATTTAGTTTCTCTTATATTTATGATTCTTTTGATGCACTATTTTATCTTTTTAGTTATAGCTCTTTGTATCATTTTAATTTGCAAATGTTTATGATTGGATTGTCTTATGGGAATATGTCTCGTTTCCTTCTTTTTAGGTTTGAATCTATCTTGTGCATTATATTCCTAAGCTGACATTATCTTCCTCTTTTAGCATGCAGTTATTTCTAGGTCATGCATATTCTTCTTTAAGTTTGATTTAGAAAAAAACTATCAAAGAGTGAGGTTGCTGTGTTCAGTCTTCTGTTTGCTATAGCATAAATTATTTTAGTATGCTTTGAGCAACACCATAGTTGTGCCTTGTATATATCATGCCACGTAAAATGTAAGTTTGCATGGGTCATAATTGATGCAGATCACAGAATTCATTTACTCTAAAAGTCACCATATGCATTTTAGATTGGATGACATAACACTTTTAGAAAACTAAAATTGTTTCAAGGTTTGAAGCATCAGAACAGGTGTACTTTTACCTTGGGGTATGGACCGATATTGGTAAACATCTTACTGCGTATATTGGTACACTTCTTGGGCCAGCATAGCAAAATGGATGTGAAATACCCCATGTGTTTCAATGGTACAGCATTTGGGGGCATTCTGGTATAGGTTTCCGATAGGTATGATTGGTATGGCTGTTATGGGACCAGAGCGATGCTCAGATCCTTGATTAAATCTTTGCATTGCCTGAAGATTTTAACAATGTCAATGCCATCAATATTTGGCATCCAAATATGGTTTTAACCTTGATTTTTACAAAGATTCTGTGATTTGATCCAAGGGAAAATCTCAGTTTTGATCCCTAATTTAAAAACTTGACCAACTTAGCATCTTGTAATTTCCAGAATTTCCATCACCAATTTAAAGAGATTTCACATATATATCTTGAATCCACATGTACAAGAGTGAGTATTTCTTCTTGCTTAACTATATAAATCTTCATATTCATATGAAACCATAAGCGGAAGGAATAGGAAGATTAACATCAAGTTGATCTGACTTTTTAAATAATGCACCTAAATGTGCTTCAACCTTACAAAACTGCTAGAAATTGTACCAGGAAATATGTCTTGTGCTTTTCGAGTTAGAAAATAACGATTCATGGCATGATGAGCAGCCAGAGAGCCACAGAGGAAGTGCGAAAGGCATTATGATGGCCAAGCGAGCAGAAAGTCGGAAGCGGGGAAAGAGAGTCCGCAGGAGAAGGAAAGAATGGGTAAAACCTTGGAGATGTAGCTGCCTCTCAGTTTTGTTGGACCTGCTGCCTAACTTTCTGATTGCTAAGAGCGCCGTTGTTGTTTGTGACTTGAAAAACCAGTCACCATTTGTTTGCCATAGAAGACCACTCCACCTTTCCTCGTTGATGCAGGCTCTCAGACCTATCAAGGATGTTAGAGTTAGGTGGTTCATTGTTGAAGATTCATTATCTAATCTAGTATTGGATCGTTGCCATATGACCATTGAAGGCAGAGTCTTGTACTTAAAGTGTTTGAGTCATACCATAACCATAATCATTGTAGTGTCTTTTCCACCCATTTGAGTTAGCTGGCTTCATTGAATCTCTTTTCTCCATCAAAGGCTGCTGCGATGTTATTGCAGCTAAAACTATAAGTGTCAAGGCATGTTGTTGAAGTGGAATACATGTTCAATTCCCTGTTTTAATCCTTGCCACTTTAGAATACAGCAGCCTAAATTTTTATTTATCCCCATCTATTCAACTCCAAGGCTTTAGCCACCACTAGTGCATAATCTTATTCTATACGAGTTATATTACATTTGTTATTTAATTTCCTCATGTTTCATTTCTAGTCTTACTAATTTTTTCTTTAAGCTTAAGTTAGTATGAAAAATGATTGAAAGTAGGGTAATAGCATGGACCAAATATTGGGCCAATATTTTGTGTTGTCTCCCTGAACTTCCTTGCTGGTTCGTGGGAAAGACTGGACCGTAGATGCCCATATCTGGTAACCCAGCGCAGATTGTGGATGTACACTTGTCTGTATTCCACTACTTCAAGCTGTTTAGTGCTTTTAAAACTTGTTGAGTCTTGGATCTTATTCTTTGTAATTAAAATAGTTTTTAAAGCAATGTATTTTTTTTTTCAATCTTTTTGTTTAGGCATTGAAGAAAAAAAGAGGAGAGAGGAGGGAAAATGAAAACCAATTTAGAAAAAAAAAGATTTTATTTTAGTCAATATATGGCTTTTCTATACTAGTCAATTTAAAAAAAGAAGAAAAAAAAATTTCATGCTCTAAAACCTTTACATGCATAACCATAATGAAACCGACTCATTAGCATTGCATTATGAGGACAGCATTGTTGATTTGCTTAGATACGAATTTTTTTTTAAAAAATTCCATATATTCCTACAGTTTTTCTTATATATTTTTTCCACTACTTGTTCTTAAGTCTCTTTGGCATTTATTATTTCTTATTGATTGCTTAATGCTATTTACATTGAAAGCCAGTTAACAGAGTTTTCTGCTTATGGTACTGATCAGTACATTTTCGATACCAGTGTACCGGCCCATGGCGATAGGGACAACCATTATTCAGTTTTATAACCCCTGAACTGTGTAAGCCCTCAATGCTTCTAATACTGGCAGATATTCTTTTGTGTTGTTTTCTCTATTAAATAAATATTTGCTATTATTGATGCTCCCATAATGTGTCAATAAGGCTCTCTCTAACTATGGCGTTTCATATGGACCTGCTATTTGCAAAATCTTTGGTTGTATCGCCTACTGCTAATTAAAATGGCAGATTTCTACAGGTTCCTTTTGCAGCACTGAGAATGGGACACTCAATCTTTGTGCGGGCAACTTGAGAATCTGATTCTTTCATTATTGAATTTCAAATCTGAGGTCATATTCCCACTGGCTGTAAATGACTCATGTACAATTTAAGCCTCCAGAATGTGGATGTGTTTCCTTTCTCAAATACCTGCACAGGCTTGTTCAGTATGAATGAAAATATTGAATTTCATTAATTATGTGGATATATGTGCCAATATGGCACAAGTTGGCTTTTTTCTGAAAAAATTCAAGATAAATAATGAAAAACAATTACATAAATTTTTACTTTTGCTGCTGTTTAAAAAATTTGTTACATGGAATTTTGGAACTGTTCAATGATACACTAAATTCTTGGAAGAATGGAATAGAATCCCTACCATTACTTGTTGCACCTACAGAACCATTGGGCTATGTTTTTTGTGCTCCTTTAAATATGTGTTTGTGCAACTTGAGTATTTTTGGCATTGGTTGGTTAATATTAAGTTTTCCTTTGCCTTTTGTGATTTCAGAGGTTCATCAAATATTGGAACGTATATTTCGCCAAACCGGCCTGGTTGAATGTGCAGCTTCAAATTTTTCACGTTCACAGCTCGGAGCAGTTCTTTTGGTGCCTTAATCCTTGAGATAAATGTTGTAAGTTTTGATTAATTTTGTGCCATCCGCTCATAGATCTCTGTTTTCTTCTTCATGCCCTATTTAAGCATCACTGACCCCACCAAAGTATATTCTTGCGTCCTGACCATCCCAACTGGTATGAAGCTTGCAGGTGCACCGCTATTATTCAAATTTGTATTTCAAAAGTGCACAAAGCCTTTAACTTACGGCTCTATCGTTTCTAAATCCTGTGATGGTTTTTACAACCCGAAAACTCAGGCTAATATGACACTTGCCTTTAGAGGTTCTGATTCCTGACTTTCTTGTCAGGATTATTTAAGGGACTGAGCTATTTGCATCAGGCTGATGGTCTGCTTGTGTTTTGCAGAATTTAAAAACCCATTTGATCTTCCAGTCCTCTCAAGAATGTTTTGGCAGAGAGCTAAAATTTTTGTAGCTTAAAACTTGTTCGAAGAGCTCATTATTTTCTATTTTAAAAAACATATGGCCAACAAAATTTACTTGGGAAGGGCACAAGGGCCTAGATATTGTGGTAACTTTCCTTGAGGACATAAACTTACATGTGGATGAGGGGCATTGGAGGTCACTTGCGCTGTATAATTATTGCCGGTTTGGTGTGTTATCGGTACTTGTTGCAAGATCCAGTGCAATCTATTTCAGGTTTTTGCTTCATCTTTGATAATCATTTTTGGTTTGTTTTAATCTAAAGTTAAAATTTACTTGTTCATGCTTTTTTTAGGACCATCTAAAATTTTGGTTTTTAAAAAGACCACTTTGGTGCAAGTGTGGTCATATTAAATCTTTTACCATTATTTTGTAATAATAAGGGTGGGATGAGACTTTTTGGGTGGTTGGTTTGGATATGCACAGCCTGTATCATGGGGTGTGGAGAGACCGTTTCCGTTTTTGAACTTGTGACATGCAGATGACGATGAGTAAATTTCCTGTGCATCCAAAATCTTTGCCCTCGAGATTTTAAGAAAAAGCCCTGAGGTGTGGCCTAAAAAGGTCAAAAGCCGTTATTAACAAGTTGACCTTCAGGCTTCAGGCTTTGCTTTACGGAAGAAGTTCAATTCAGGCTCAAAAACTAGGTTTTGCTAAGGACCCTATTAGAAGCACTATCAGACATCAGCTTGACTACTATTTACCATGGTTCTCGGAGTTGATTTCCAGTGGACTGCATTGAATTTTAGTTTTTGCAGCCACCATGTTCTTCGTTGCTACGGTTTGCTGCATTATGCTTTTTTTCTTCTTGCATTGGAAAACTCTCTTTACATTTTAGTTCTAATGTTAAATGTAAATTGAACCACGAATTGATTGCGACAGATATTACCAAAATGAAGTGGACATTGTTTTTAAAGAAGATTAGAGGAAGAAAGAGAATGTGAAAAATACCTTCAAGACTTTTTATTGAACCAAAATGTTGGAATTATCCCATGCGGACCTTCCGAAGAATCCTGAGAGAACCTCAAATTAATCTTGGCTTATTTGAGGCCTTGAGAGACTCTAGAACCCCTTTCTGTCCATCACCAATCAGCCAAATGTTTATTAGGCTAATTAGAAGTGGTCGACCAAACTGCTGGACTTAAAAAAAATGATGAAGGAATATATGTCATGTATGTTGCCCACTTGAAAACTGTTTAGTGAAAGCCTGACCATCATGCTGCTGTCCATCAACTCTTGAACAACTCCATCTAAATTTAGACCTTAAAAACATTCATAAGGGGTCTGATTTCTGTAATCATTGGTTGCATTGTTTGTTCAGTGAACATTCGATTCTGGCTATTTAATTATTCATGTACATTAATTTGCCGTCAAGATAATACTTGAAGAAGAAAAGTCCAAAAATAAAGCAAAACCATTGACTACAAATTATGGAAAACTTCTTCGCAACAAGCTAAAAGAGATGATCGGCAACTCACCAATCCTTCACCAAAATACATTTCTTATATTCATTGATTTTTGATTTTGATATTGATAATATGAAGAAGAAACCGGACTATCTTTGTGCGTCTTTAACACCGCTTTTGCTCAGTTGCATTCGTTAGTGGAAAACTTGAGGGGCGTTGAGATAAATTTATCCTGCTCCGGAAATAAAAAATAAGCCAGAAAATCTTGCAAGTTGGAATTCATATCTTGAGATTTTGGCAAACATATACACTTCCTAATTAATTTGCAACTAAAGGAATACTTCCTTCAATGAATAGGAAATCTGGAAGAATTTTCTTCATTTGGAAGGATGATACATGTAGTTCCTTGATAAACTCCACTGGGTCTTAAACTCTAGTTATACTTCGAAAAGCACATCATTGGTGCACGAATTTCATTAGTGCTCTTTCATACCGAAAGCTGCCCACGACTTTCGGTCTTGCCTTTCTCAAACGCGAGGTATTCCTCTGACAAAAACATTCATTGGCTCCTAATGTCAGCGGACGACTTCTATTCACTGTATTATAATTGTTTTCAAACCATGATTATGCTCTTGATCACATTCCGCACGTAAAAAATTGCCATATTTAATTTTGTACCGGTGGCAAGTTGCGACTTTAACTTCCTGACCTTTATTGGAAGGTGCCAGCTTAGGCAAGCTGGAAAAATCTCTTGGTGGGTTGCATTAGAGACCCGAAATTTTAAAAATTCCAAATCCCCTCCATTCATCAAGTTGGGCATGGGGTCTATCTCCATGCGCCGTAGTTTGGGATCGAACTCTTTGCTTTGCAATAGATTGCCTTGGGTGTAAGCTTGGCGCTTCCTGCACATGAACTCTTTTATGGTTCATGGTTCATACCAAGTTGGCCAGATCGGATATATTGGTCTTTATGAATGAAGGTACGATCTTGATAAGTTCTTGTTATGTTGCAAAGTTTGGATTTCGCTAACTCTTAATAAATCGGCTTGTCCAATTGCTGCTTCATGTTTGATATGTTCCTCAACTTGTGTGAAATGTAGTTTTTTTGATTGGCTTACTTGATGTTTCTGTTCATGTTTTACATGTTCGATCTAATTAATAAGCTTACAACTTGATGCTACTTTATTTCCATTTTTCCTTGCCCCCATATAGGTCCAATCTAGAGTGACGGACCGGGTTGGACAAAAAAACTAGTACCTCCTCGTTGGAAGTCCCTGTCTTGTTGAGGGGTGCTCTTTGCGTCACTTTTCTCTACTTTATTTGAAGGCAAAGGAACAAACTCAAACTTATATTTCAAAACACAGATAGCAGCTTTCCCATTCCATTCTAATTTTATTAACATATTACCTCTCTCCTACATTTAAAATTAAGGCAAAAGACTGAGAAGAGCTAATAGATTCTCATCAGAAGATCCAAAGTTTTCTAATAGAAATTTCTTCACAAAACCACTCTCCAGAGTACCTGAATCTTTGAGGTTCTCTTTCCTCAAACAACCCCCTTCGAATCCCCTTTACATTTTGTTCCCTCCAACAAACACAAGGCATCAGCCCAAGTTTGCAAAAGCTACGTTAGGGGTGGATAGGCAACCTCGGCACCAGAACCCGAGCTTCCTATTACATCCCTGAGCCATCACCCTCTTCTTCTACTCATGGGTCTCTGCAAGGGAATCCAGTCCTCTGTTGGGTCTCCAAGAAGAATCTGGAG
Organism: Cocos nucifera; assembly: GCA_006176705.1. Classification (NCBI taxonomy): domain Eukaryota; kingdom Viridiplantae; phylum Streptophyta; class Magnoliopsida; order Arecales; family Arecaceae; genus Cocos; species Cocos nucifera. The sequence goes on from QRFJ01003340.1 coordinate 155,341, forward strand.
TCCAGTGGTGGTTGGTTTTGGCCCTCCTTGTTGCTCCCTACTTTGGATTGCAATGCAGCTTCAGATATCGCCGAGTAGTGAGACATGGTGACGGTGTTCCCAGGGAAAGGGGGTGGGGAGGGATTTCATCAAGGTTAAGGTCATCGTCGAGGAAGCTTTCTTATAAGGTTGGTGTTCTTACTCAACTGCTCTTTGTCACCTTCTTGCTCCCGATTTGTTGTTCTGCTGACGCAAATAGATACAATCCGAGGGAGAGACGAGTTGCTCCTTCTTTAGGTATTGGCTCCTCGTGAATTCTTTTTCTATTGAAATATATATATGTGCATGCATCCAGTTTCAAGAGAGATTCAAGGTTTCCATGACGAGTTTTGCCAAACCTTACATTCCCCAATTTAATTTTTTTGAGTAAATTCCTAACTCTTGAGTTTACTGTATTTACACTCGTAGTTAAAAAAAAACTAGTTTGTGTACATGGAACAATCCATGCAATCGAACCTGCTTCTAGGCTTCTTGCACATTGAAACTCTTTGATAAACTTGATGCATTCTTTTTATTTTTGAAAGAAATAAAACTTTTAATAACATTTGAAACCCTCTATGTTATTTAACCAAAAGAGACATTTTTGTGGTATCAACTTTGAATTTAGTTCATGATTACAATTACATAATTCTGCTTTAATAAAAACTAAAATAAATTATATAATTATCCCAAGTTTTAGAATGAGTTTTGATCTCTTTTACATGACTGATAAGAATTGAGCCAGTTGCTAGAGACTAAAACCATCAATACATTATTGTTTTAAGAAGGTGCACTCTAGTGGTTGTATTCAAAAAAATATGTGATTGATAACCTGGACATGTCTATTGGTATATGCAAGGTTATTGGTTTAAAGGAGGCTAAACTTCCATTATGTACCCCTTTGCGCTTCAATCATTGCCTCTTTTTTATCTTTATTTTTTGGGGCTACGTCATGCCTCTTTCTACAATGTAACAATGATTGTAACAATCAAATTTTAACTTGCATAGTCTTTCTATGACTGATCAATGCAGTTATGCAGTACATGGTTTCCCAAAATCCGGTCGATTTAGAAATCTTAAAAGATAAAATGGAAGATTTTTTATCTGGACTCAGACTCTTTGATGAAATCACTTTATGGGTTACCGACATGGACTTCCTACATGGTTGTTTCTAAATCCCAAAAGAAAAGAAAGTGAACAAACATTTGATGTGAAAAATAAAAATATCCGCTGGAAGAGGTTAGGATTGATAATATCATGACCTTGTTATCCCTGTTACCTTGCACTTTTAACTGGTGCAAAAGGGTCTTGCCTAAGACAGCCGATAGCGGATTTCGTATATCCAAAACTTTAAACAAACATTTAACCTCTGATATAAATTATTTGGTTGATCACCAAAAAATTGACGGATTTACTATTGAAGTCTGCTGGCCCGGTCACAAGATTGAATCAAATAGGCACGATATCTTGAAAAAACCTTTTTGATCAACCACAGTTCCAACAGTCATTAGGAAAACTTTGATGCTAAAATTGCGCATAAAGTTAATTTCAGGTTCAGGTCTTTGTCTTAGTTGGTGAGTACCTAAAGAAATTTGGGCGTTTCAAAATAATTCCACAAGCGAATTCTCCAAAAAAAAAAAAAAAATCCACAGATGGGGTAGCTTATTCAGCATTTTCCCTTTTCATTTTCCTTTTATTCTTGGCCCAGAAGCAGACCTCATGTGCTGCACTGCTAGTTAGGTGGGTAACTCATAATGTAAGTTCGGGTAAACAGTCAGGTTCTTGCCCCTGGCAAGCGATAAAATTGACACTTTTTTAAAAGCCTGAGGCATATACTTCCTTGCTAAAACTTAGATAATCACATATTTTAGAAAAAATTCTCCATTTCTTTTATCAAGAATAGGATTTAATCTCTTTACTTTCTTTTTTAAAGAAAATATCCTATTCCTATCTTTGCCAATTTTCAGTGGCAATCTAAAGGCATTTTTATTTGTTTATTTGTTTTGTTATGGCAGATTGTGTAGGAAAAAAGCTAGGGCAAGGAATTTGGTGAAGGAAGGCTTTCGAATCAACGGTAAACTAATCATCGAAATTAAGCATCAAAATTTACTCTCTCTGTTTCCCCCCCCCCCTTTTTCCCCGTTTTTTGCTTGAGGCAGATTAGTTCTTTAATGAAAAACTAAAAAAAGTATTTAATTGTCACAGAAGGTTCTGTAAGAAAATTTATCGTGTACTCGAAGAAGAGAGATCGAAAAACCTGAGCCAGGATCGATATTCCACAAACACTAAGAAGACCGTTGCAGAGAGAAAGAGCCAACAGATCGGATGCCAAAACCTTTGCCTTAAGACTTCAAAAGCCATGGTTCCTATCCAAACCAAACCTACCGCTTAATTCAAAAAATATAGGGAAAATCATAGTATGTTTATAGTTGACTTCTTGGGAACGCTCCGTGACCACGCAGATAATCGCGTATTAGAACAGAGGGACGAAGGACGGCCAAGAAATCCAGGAAGTATTCTCTTACCGCCCACGTGGCATTCCAGCAGCATTCCCCAAAGCAGCTCCAACTGCCTGGCCCTAAGGCTGGCCCAGGACACTCCACAATTCCGGCGCCCGCCTTCCAGGCTCCCGGCCCGGAGCGGGTCCCGGCACTCGTCGGCCTCCCTTCCACCACTTCGTCCTCGCCTCCGACCAAACGTTCTTCGGCCGCTGCGGTCGTGGCCCGCCTCCCTCGTCGGTAATTCCCTCCAACCAGCTCGGTCGTGGTTCCACGTCCATCACGACCGCAAGACGTACGCGCCCATGGCAGGCTGGTTTTCGCTTCACCATTGGAACCGCGGTCCATCGAAGGTGAAGGGGGCTGCACCATTTTGAGTGGTTCGCGAAGGAGGGTCCCGTGATGGGAAGCCATGGAGAAGGGACCGGGCCAGCACGGCACAGTTCCGAAGGAGGGCTCATCGCTGATCATCGCCGATGCGAGCGAGAAACCTTGTCGGGTGTGCGGCCAAGGCTGCAGGGCTTTGAATCCAAAGTTACAGTCGGTTCATGAACCATATTCGCATCCATTTTTGCCCGAGTCACCGTAGGTGAAGCAAGCAAGTTTTACTTCCATTGTTTCCAGTATTTGGTTTTGCAAACGCCATTGAGTTAAAAACAAATTGATTCAGGACTGGTAGGGCCAAACAAATTGTAGTCGTTCTTAGATGGAAGAGTCCCCAATTCAGCCCATGGGACCTAATTATGAAAACAATATCCAAAAGTCATGGGTCAGGACCTAAATGAATGGTCCAAATCTCAGATATTATTCTTTCAAACATCAAAGGATGCTTGCAGGATTCCGCATCAAAAAATGGTTAGAAATTGAGGCTTCTGAATACAAAGTGGTTTTGGCTTGGAAAATAGCATCTAGTAACGAGATCTTGGGCTACTGATTAGGTAAATACAGGTGTTCAGGGCTAAGAATATTCTTCAACTGTTCCATGTTGGTGGTGTTCAAACTTGTTGGTAAAGGCGTTTTTAGTAGGTCATTCCTTCTTTTTTATTGGTGACATTTCATCGTTTTGGTGAATGGGCTGGTGGTCATTACCATCAATTTTACTAAAAAATTAAAATTAAAATTGCTAAGGAAGTTAAGCAAAGTAAATCAATTTCCTGATTGGATGTGACACCTATCACACAGTCAAACCTCTTTTTACTTAAAAACAAAAAACACAAAATAAAAACCTGCTTGGAAAAAATATTTTATGTTTTATATGGAAACCTGCTCCTTTTTGACAAAGAGCGTCTGTTGAAGAACAATGGGTTATTAGATTCCAGTAGTTTTGATGGTTAAGAGTTGATAATATTTGTTCCCAACACACAGGCCTATCCTCTTCCAGGACTAGTTTTGGATAAAATTTATACCCAAAGTTCAGTTATCACATCCTTATAATTTAAAAAACCGAGGGATTACTAATCACAAAGAAGTTTTTATAAAAATATTGATTTGCATTTGATGGTTCCACTTCTTTGATTTATGATGTGAAATTTAGATGTTTTTCTTGACGTGCAGTTGTTTCCAAGCCTTTAATAAGGTTGTCTTTCTCGATGATTGATTGTTTGTCATCCAGCCGATTCTTTTCCACCCCTTTGGGACATTGATCTGCAAGCCAAAGTTAAATGGTTGCAGGTCGAAAACATGACAGAGGAGCTGATAAGTTTCGTGATGTCAAAGAAATTTAAGAACTAAACTTAAAACTTCTCCCACCTTTAATTTCTTGAAAGTTTTGACCCCCTAACGGAGTGTGCTTGGGCATTATGGCATTTAATATCTTCACCTTATGCATGGAGGAAGACAAAACATTAGTCTAACTTACCCACCCACTGCTTCAAAACGGTAATTACGCTTATAAGCAGGCTTCTTCTTCATCATTTTCTTTTCATTAGTTGCATTCTTTATCTCTAATTAATTTCTCTTTCACCTTAGAACTGGAAAATCAGACTTAAGTCTATTGCAGTTAGGAAAACTCTACCACCTTGGTTTATATCATTTCCATGGCCATGTTCACATCATTGACCCCTATTGGCACATTGTCTGGAGGCTTGGAATTACCAAGAAAACACCACCATAGCCAGATGTAGAAAAGGCAGCGGTTCATCCCACTTCAATGGCAGAGCTAAACCTTGGTTGATATAGCATTTTTCCTCGACTTCCGGCCTCTCTGGACAAAGTATCTGAAATTTTTCAGGACAAGTTCATAGAGGTTGTAATATCAGACCATAGTAAGATGGATATGTTGGAGAGAAAGGTGCCAATCATATATGACAGGGAAGGAAACGACTTGGTGAAAAGATGAAAATATGGATACGCAGCCAAGAGAAAAGAAATCAAGAAGCCTTGAGGTCATGGAGTGAGATGATGTAAGATTTATAGAGAGGGAGTAGGAGGTCCTAGCTTTGTGATGATCAGCATGAAGCAAACTTCTTACATCCTTCTGTTTTTGCTTCAAGGAAAAGGATTTAGTTTTTCTTTGGATGACCACTTCCGGTTCTGTACCATTCAATGGATTGGCAATCATATTTCCAAAACAAGAATGTTGAAAAAAAAAATTAATAAAATTATGTTATTATCATTTCATTGATTGCACCAATGTATTATAAAAGAAGCTCAGAATTTCTACTTAGAATGTAAATCTTTTAAACCAAAAAAACAATAACATTATGGCAGTGCATTTTCTATTTCCAAAATCTTATTTATAAATACCGAAAGAAAATTATTAATTTACTTAAACTTTTGGGACAAAGCTTCCAATATGTTGTGAACTTGTTTATTTTCAGTTGCCTCAAGTATTTGTGGATGCAGTTACCTAGCATTTTGCTGATTTAGTATTCTGGAGTCTGAAATTTTGCCCTTAACAACCCCCCAAAGTAAATTGCTAAAAATTAGGAATCACTGCAAGTACAAAGCTTTGTCCTTTTTTCAGGGAAAGACCAATTAGTCACCAGGGCAGTAATCCTTGGAAAACGTGTTGCGAACTTAATACAATTTCAGAAGATATAAGAAATGTTCTTATAAGCGTATCATGTGAGGGCCACAATTTCTAAACATTATTGTCACAACAGACTAGTAAAATTAAATTCCAACGGGACCAAGCCATTAAAGCTATTCTCCTTTATATGCCACTGAACATCCCATAAAACATCAAACCTCAAGAATGATTGGTATTTTAGAACATTGCTTTGTAAATCATTGTTTCATTCATTTATGGAATCAGGACAATAATAGTAACACCAGGGAAAGTAGATTGCCCAAGCATAGAGAACTTATAGATAGCCCCTAAATAGGAATTTGAATATACGGCATTTATTCTACAAAACAAATTTGCCAAACCTCAAAATAATAATTCTGTTTTGTACTGCCACTAAAAATCTTATCTGTCATCCAGAATACTCAGACGACTATGTTGCTCAAGAGATTGTCTTTTGGTTATCGATGACAGTTGAACATGCAGAGTTTTACGAAATCTGAAACCTAATATACTCTGTTCCTCATTTGATGGTTTCCTTTCTGACCAACTTTGGAGTGTGACTAATATTCATATCAACTCTATGGCCACCAGCCTTTTCAGAAAAAATTAATCAATATTCATCTCCTTTTTGCATTCTTTAAAAGGCTCATTGTTGATACCTTGAGTTGGTAAAAGCACCAAATCTAATGGCTCTGCACATCCTTTATCACATAGCTATCTATTGGAATCTCGGGACCAATGGAAGCTGCAAATCAAACAATATGTTTGGAGGAAAAGCCTTTGAAAGAAAACAGGAATTCAGATGACAATGCCCTTATTGATACAGGATCATTATTAGCTGAAAGGAGACTTTGACTGAATTAAAGAGCTTCTCAAAAAATTGGGGAAGGAAAGACGTGATAGAAGGGCCAGAGATGCATGCAAAATCTTCAACTGCTCAGAGTTCATAAGGAGCTGCAATTCCTTAAGGTTTGGCATTGAAAAACTTGTGGAATATTTGGCACCGGCCTCTTCATTATAGAATTTCCCAAAAATTAGAACCACAGTTCTCAACTAATTACAGAATTGCTTTGTAAAAACATTGACGCATATTCGAAAATCAAAATAATCTCAGGACAGAGATACTCCTACGTGAACAACTTTTGATCTCCAAGGTTGCGTTTTTGAAATAAGGGCATCCTGAAAAGGCCTTGGGCAAAGCTATATTTGGCCGCTGATAGCACAACCTACCAGTTTGGAATCAGTGCAAACAATTGCATATTTGAGTCATATTAGAAGCCAGCTAAAGTGGCCCAAAGATTAAATCTCTAAGGAACTTAACCGAAAGGATTTAATAGTCTTCCGGTTTTTGAAGCATTAACCATTGGGAAATAATCTTTCTCCAGAGGTCTTCAAGGCCTATCTTTCTTCAGAAAAGAAATAATTCCTCTTCTTGAATTTGTTCTTTACTATCACCACTCTCATCTGTTCTCTGCGGAAAAACCATTATAATTTAAACAGCTGGAATTTTTTTTGGTCCTTCGATTATGCCTCTCTCACAATAACGTGCAAAAAGTAATTTTGATGGCATTGTCTTAAGATCCAGTTTTAGTAAGGTTTCTCTGTCTCAACTAGATTACAATGATTCTTAAGCATTGGGATCATGAACTTCAGATTTAAAAAATTAATGGTACAACGATGAACTAAAATTAAGATTAGGCCGTTCCAAAAAAACTAAAGATTAGCTGGGAAAAGGAGAAGTAAGGAACAAAAAACTCACAACCATAAACCACTAGGGATTACAACTAATATGACTTATAAACAGCAGGTCACCAAGATCGCACCCAGCTCAAACCCTAAAACCCTAGCAGTTATCTTCATATATCAAAGAGGGGAAGTTATACCCAATTCTAGCCCCCAAACACATCACTCCCACCAAAATTCACCACCATTGTAGCCATAAAAAAAAAAGAGGATAAGATATGGGGGAGAAGACAAAACATTCGGATGTTCCCGTCGTTCGTGAGACGGAGGGATGCCGCACCGTGCGGCGCGGAGGCATTCCCGGCGTCGGGTTCCGGCTCCTGGGTTTGGGGAGAGCGGGAAAGCAACAATGTCGCCGCCGTCGCCCTCGCCCCTTTTGCCGTCACCGGTCCGCGGGAGGACCAAGGACGGTGCGGTGAGGGGCAAGGGACCTCTAACTATAATCGTAATTAGAAAAAAGATTTATATTTAATTTTCTATTTTTAGATCCATTTGAGTTTTGAACTAGCCCCGGCTTGCTGAAATCAGTTCAAAATATTTGCCCAAGATTGACCAAAGCAGTGAAAGGGAAAGTTATGAGATGGAGTAAAAATATCATTTAACATAAGGACCTGCATAAAATAATTGTTTATGAGGCATACTTGAATGGTCTCGTCAAACGCGGCGGGACTAGTTCAAATGTTACTTGCAGGAAAAATTAACACCAAAGTCCTTTCCTTTCAAACATTTATACTTTCCTAGAAAATCAGTCCTGAAAAATTTATTTTTCTAGGTATAGCAAATTTTGATATATTTTGATTGTGACTATGGAAAGTGATTCATTGAAAAAGTAACTTATGTTTGGTTGGAATATCTATTTTTAAAAAAACTTTATAAAAATATTCATTTATATCCTTAATTAGGATATGAGACATATACCATGTTGCTCCTAAATTTTATATATATAATAATATTATATTAATATTAATATATATAAATATTATTATTAATTATTAAATATTAAATTACAATAATCTTATTATATTAATATAATATTAATATATATTTTATTTATTATTTATATGGTTAATTCAATATTAATATTTTAATAATGATAAATTTTATTTAATATCTTAATAAATATTAATATTTATAGTAATATTAAATATCGATACATTATATTAATACTATATAAATTAATTAATAAAAATATTAAAAAATAATAAATATTATAATATTAATATTAATATTAATATTATATTTATAATAAAATATTAGATAATAATAATATAATTAATATATTATTATTATTCAGTATTTTATCCTAACCATCCATTGATATTTTTTAAAATCTTAGTCATCGATTTTAAAAAAAAAATTTTGAAAAGAAAAATGTATCATCACTTTTCATTTCATGAAAAGTGCCAAAATCTAACCTCCTTTATGGGATTTTATTTTTCATGAAATATTGCGGAAGTAACTTTCCATAAGAAGAGCCTTTTTTTCTTTCTCTCTTCTCTTAAAAATTTCAACTAAACAAGAGGTTTTCTTCTCCACTTCTTGGGAAACTGCCTCTTTTCCTTCTCCACTTTCTTCGTTTACCAAACGAAGTCCTTAGAATACAGAAATCCAGAATAATGCTTGGAAGGCCGTTCTATGTTGTACATCCCATAGAATTTAGTATCATACCGGTGCTGAGATTGTGGACACTTACAGATATTTTTCTTTGAAGTATCCCTTGATTTTTTTTTAGACTCAAATTAATGAAAATTTATGAACTTAGTTTACCAATTATCAGCCTACAAAAATTCGATTCTTTTTCCATTTCAAAAGATCAATTTATTTGCTATCACGATGAAACATTAGCACGCTGGCTTTTACAATAGTTATCACTGACATCTAATGAGTAGAACCATACTTGAGATTTGCTATTTGAAGGCTTATGATGCAGGCGGCTAACAACTAACAGATATTTAGAACTCTTCTCAATTGTAGAAGTCTTGAAAAAGTATTCATGTATGCTTTGGGAGTCAAAGCCTTGTCATCCTCCAAATTACTTCACATAACACTATATTGGCTTCTAAATGTCTTTGGCAAGCAATGACAAGCTGCCCACGTTAGAACCATCAAGTCTACGTTGCCTTGAGATTGGCTTCTTGATGCCTGAATTTATATTGCTCATGATTGATGCTCTCCTTCATATCAGCCTTTGGAGGGCGACTTAATACCATAGTGTCCAGAACAACAGACCTCTCCAGTAGAAAGCCCACCAATTCTCATTTCGCTCATGCTCCCTTTTAAAGTTGCCTTAGTTTGGATTTGCCTTGAGATGGTTAAAAAGTAATATTTGATGGCTCCTTGCCACAAATTCTATATCTTTTGGATCTTCATGTATTCTGGGGAGCTTAAGATGAATAAGATAGGTTGGGTGAGGACTATAAGATGGTAACTGCTTTACAATACTAAGAGGGAACCTACCTGAATGAAGAGTTTCTCAAAATGAACGGAGTTTGGCAGAGCCGGAAAAATCCATAGACTTAAGGCAAAGCTCTTCGCTCCTGAACAAATTTATCAGCAGCTGCAGTTTCTGTTAGTTTTGGTAAAAGGACAGGGCAGGTATTGGGTGTCGATTCTCATATATTGGTGGAAACGCTTTGGAAGAGGAGAAACCAATTGTAGAATTCAACATCAAATCTTGAGAATGAAAGCCACTAATAATTTTTTTTGTACGTGGTGAAATGCTGTGGAAGGACACAGCTAATAAAAGAATTCAACCATCAAATGACACCAGAACCTTATTCAAAGTAAAATTAGGTTCATCCATCAAATAAAAATAAAATTAGGTTCACAAGAAAATTACCATTAGGTTGCTGTGCAACAGTAAAAAATCTTTGACGTGTAGAAGATCAAAATTAACAACTTTATGTAGTCATTGTTCAGGTTCTGAGCTTTCCCATATCGATTGAAACTGATGAAGGGCATCCTCCAAGGAATGGGATGTTAGGGGATGAATCTCCAAATATATGTTCCCCCATAGCTATAGAAAGAAATCGAAGCCTGGAGCACAAATCTCCATTTCCCATGCATTCAGCATTCTATTAACAGTTAACCTTCTGAATTTGGGATGTCTTGACCTGAGACCTGATCTAGTTTGAGACGTCGGGCAGCTTTTGAGACTCAAGCTGTCAAGGAGAGGGCAATCTACCATTGAAATGGAGCATATTCATCACGAGCTTACATATGAAAGGGACAGAGATTGGAGGCCATTAAGACCACTGAAATCCGCGAGGTGGACAGAAATCACAGTGGCTCAAAACTTAATTGCGTAGAGCGATCTGCATTTAAAATAGACAATCTGCATTAAAAGGGGTGACCTCCATTGGTAAATTCACCAGTCAAAAGGGTCAATATCCATGGGGACAAGTCGAAGCTCTTAGTTCTTCGACTCCCTTTTGCTGTACTGCAACCACATGCTTACTTCCAGTTCTCTGAATATCATCTGGTAGAAAATATCGAGGGGCATGAAGATAGATGGGCGGAAACCTATTGAACGCTTTTTTCGCCTTGATATTAGATTTTGAAGAACATGGTTGCACGGTCGTCCACAAATTTCTTCCGGAGTTTTCTGACTGCCTTGCCAATTCCTGGCACCCGGCCAAAGTCTATGTTGGTAGCAGAGATCCAAAGAGACTGGAAGGATTGAGAGATAGGATCAGGCAAGTTGCTAGTTCATGTCTGTCACTTTCCTCTTGATGATCTCTCGCTTAAGTTAGTGATTGCTTCTTCTTGCGCTGGCTGATGGTATAGAGTTCTATATTAAATAAGACTCAGATGATTGACCTTGGCAAAGAGTAACCTTTTTAAGAAGATACTTTCATCTTCTTTCTTTCATAGGAAGATATTGTACTATTCTTCTTTCTTTCACAGGAAGACTCGGCTCAAAATAAGAAAATGAGGGACTTTAAAAAGAATAACCTTTTTCTCCATTAACCTTCTTTTCAACTCCAGTCTATGTTCTACGGTATAATTGTCTCTTGTGTGCTGGTCCATATATATTAGTTTAATTCCATTAGAAAAAGAGAGGGGTGGTTGGTCACAAGTGTTTGGTTTCCAGAAGATAGCCGTTGGGACTCCTTAACAGCCTTGCAAGAGAAGTTTAGCAATGGCGAACTCAGTGGAGTCTCCCAGCCCAAATATGCTGCACTTAGACAATAGGCCTAATATCATGGTTCTTGTGCTTCTGATTCTGTGAACCTGAAATTTGAAAATAATTATAATACAAAAAGTGAAAAGTAGGAAAAAGGTAAAGTTACTTAACAAAAATTTTTATTTCCAGATTCGCATTTAAGACTCACTCCTTTTTTTATTATTAAAACTGGCTAAACCCGATTTTTCATATTAGCATCTACTAACCCCATGGTACCAGTTATTCAATTAAAGTATCAGCCAACCGGTCTAGCTTAGTTGGTTGGTGTCTATTTTTTTTTTACATTAAAAAAAAAAATTCTTGAAGTACTTCTACTCAAAAGAACAGTACTCAATTTTTATTTTTTTCCTTCTTTGAAAGAATTTATGGAAAAACTCCCAACCTAAAAATATAGAAAATTTCTTAAAAGCTCAGAATTTCCATGGATTGAATTAATCCTCCATAGTATCCTATCTAACTTTAATATTTGACAAATTATATGATTTACTTATTCAAAGTAAGAGTCATGCATTAAACATCAGTTTCGCAAATTCAATTAATGAACCAATAAAGGAGAGTTCTTCGGATGAAGTTATATGAGGGGTATGCCATTATGGTGGCGTTGGCGGGTTTGTTTTTCAGCCATACAATAACTCTAAGAAATACTAAACAGGTTTTGGAATTTCGGGTTTCACTAAAAAAAAAGCGAAGAAAAAACAGTTTTTCATGAAAAGTTGGAAGTGAGCTTAAGGCCCACTAGTGATCCAGCTTGTTGCCAGCCCATTCAACAGCCCAAAAAGCCCCAACAGATTAAAATAAGAAGGCCCATCCCTTCTTCTGCCTCATCCCTTACTAGTGTCCAAATCTTGATTTTTCACATGAAAGAAAGAAAACACAGCATCGATCGGCTGTAAACGATCGATAGGTCCTCTCCTCCACCGGCTGTTAAACGACGGACAGGTCCTCTCCTCCACCGCCCACCCATAAATCATTCTCTGCCCATCTCCCACCACCAATCTTCCCTCATATTTGCCCTCACGCACCGTGTCTTCTCCTCTTCCTACTCCTCTCCTCTTCCACTCATCGGCTTCACCGCTATCCTTACCCTTCAGTCACTTGTTGCCATTTCATCTCTCTAATGGGATGAAGCAAGATAATAGTACCGAATGGCCAATGGTAGATGGTTGCTGGTGATTGTAGTCACAGGTGCCGAGGGGATAACTGATGGATGTGTCGAGGGATAGAATGGGGGAGGGAAGCTTTTAAATTATTATGGGTCTGGGCTTGGGCCAACCCACATAAGGCACAGAAGTAATGAAGAACCTAATATTTGTCAGGCCCAGCATTCAGGACCCATCTTCCCTTAGGGCTGCCCGCCAATTGCTCAAGTTCCGGTCCAGCCCATTAAAAACAGCCCTACTCCGTGAGAGAAAGGGGTAAAAGAGAGAGGTTTTTGCCTGCTTTAGGTCTCTCCATAACGGATATGAATCCCCTGTAGCATATACCAAGGCATAGCATTAGGTGTGACCCACTTTAGCAGCGATTTTTTTTGCTAACCTGATCTACGATATTCTGCCTTTTGAAAGGCATTCTATTTGGTTGTTTTTGATACACCTAATCTAGTAGGAATTTCATTGAGGGTTGATCAGTATATTTGCAAGTTATTTCATTTAGTGCTTTGCAGATTTGTGCGATGACTCTCTTTCGGTGATCGTCGGCGATCCGGTGGGGTTGGACAATCGGCTTTGCATCGATGATGATGGAGAGCAACCCTGCGAACCATCAGGGACTTGCAATGATACAAATGCGAACGACCGTCGGAGATGGCATGGAAAAAAGGTTTAGCGAGAATAAGGTTGCCCAATTTTAGGTCTCACCGAAACTAGTGCTGGCGGTGATCAAGGAGCTGATCCATCGATTTTCGGAGGTGGTCCAGCTCCCAACGGAGGAGGTGCGAGCGGATACGAGGTGTGGATGCCACAGTAGTATGGCCAAGAGCCTCGAGCGTTTCGAGTGAAAGGTGGAGGTTGCGTGGATCAGAGATTTTCAGTCATGGGCTGTTGTTAAGGGGGAGGTTGATCGGCTATGTTCTTTGGATAGGAAGTTCCATCTCTTGTTCCATTTTGCCGATGTTTGCCGTGACCGGGGGGCGGTCCTTTTGGCACCCCATGGTTATGGTGAGGCCAAGCCTTTGCAGTGGAACCATGGCAGCCAGGATTTCAACCCAGCGGAGGTTCGATCTTTGCGTTCGGTCCTGATTTGGGTCTAGCTGTCGGAGCTCCAACGGAGCTCGAAAAAAGGCGACAGTCCGAAGTTATTAATGGTATTTGGAGGAGGATTGGTAGCTTTGATGATTGCACGCATGGAGCTTCGATGTCTGGGCTTTATGCGAGTTTTGCATTAGACTGGATCTCCGACGAGTCGCTGCTGCCAGGGGTGGTTGATCGACGGACCTGAGGGCCCCCAATGGTAGAGGTTCACTACGAAAATCTAGATGCATGTTGCTTCCGGTGTAGCTATTTTCATGCATTTGGTGGCATGTCCGAAACATGTCGTGGTGAAGATACGAGACCAGGAGGCTCAATCAGTGAGCTCAGTTGCGGAGAACATTCTTTGCAAGAAGGAAAGGAGGAGTTTGGTGGCTGTGTTGCGTTTTGCCAGTCCGATTGGTTGGCTGTCGGGGACTAGGACGCGAGTGTGACGAAAGAAGAAGGGGCCATGGTATATCGAGTCGGGGCCTATTTGGCGGGGAACCAAACTAGTCAACCCGACATGGGCGCCAACTCAAGATGGCTCTAACGAGTGTAATCCGATGGATGATCCAACGGTGGCTGAAGCCAACCTAGGTCGCCTCTCAGCATCACTCCCCTGTGGTTCGATGGCTGAATCGAAGGCTGTGCGAGGTGCGGAGATCCATGCGAGCATTAGTTATGGTGTGCGGAGTCGAGTGGGGTTAGGCATGATGCAACTTGACCCGTTAGTTATCTTCGGTTCCAATTGGTAGACTGCATGATGGAGGAAAGCTCGCATGCGCAGTGGGCCTGGCTGTGGCGCGGATGGAGGGAATGGGGGTGCGGCTTTGCCCAGGCCAAGCTATGCCCAACCAGTGAAATTTGATGCGGGCTATGTGCAGGAGAAGGCCAAGAGCAAGGAGAAAAATCCTTTTGAAGCAAAAAAGGTTGATCCTCTGCAATTTAGAGAAAAAGGAAGAGGCTCCAGTCTGTCTGGAGTCTCAGATGGAGGTGGCTGCGTGCTCCACAAGAGTTTAGGGGTCTTTTTATTTCTGCCAAAACCTTCAGGAGATGGGAGATTGAGTGTGCTACTTAGAGGGATGTTGGGTAATTGGAGACAGAGCAACCTGAGTAGGAGATGTTGCAAGGCTTAGACCATTGAGGGAGGCTATGGTCCAGCTGAGGCAGGCCATCAACAGAAGAGAAGGGAAGACTAGCTAAATGGGAGTCTCTCGACCGCGATGGGATTGGAGGATGACACTCAGATGGAGGGGGTTCATGGATTTGACCCACCTCCATACCACTCTTCGCAATGAGAGTGCTGATCTGGAACATCAGGGTGGGAAAGCCCATTCTTTCCGAACGAGGCTTGAAAGACTTATCCAATAACGTAAAACTGATATTTATATCCTTTAGCAGGATGCGACTATCGGAGAGAGCCTTAATCGAGCCAGGAGATGGATTTCACCATCATGGTGTCTATGCCATAGATCAGGGGGCTTGGCTGGGGGGATCATGGTCCTGTGGCGTTTGCAGCGGTATCAGGTGGATGCCTTTTCATGGATGTGAGCAACAGATTGCTTTGATCATCTTTCGAGCAGACAGAAGGTCCTTGGCTACTATCTTGGGATGTATGCAAGCACTAATTATTGAAGTGGAGGATCCCTTTTGGTCTGAGAACTGCTAGATGGTTATGTAAGGCCTACCCTCTCTTATGTTGGAGACTCTTAACTGCATTATGGGCCCCATGAGAAAATGGATGGTAGACAGGCATGCTTGATTTACCATTGACTCTAAAGAGTTCTAGGAAGTTCATCAGTGACCTAAGATGATTGATCTTGGCTATATTGGGCCCAAGATTTATTCCGGTTGCCAATTTAATCATCTTGGGGTTGTTAGGATTTGGAAGAGAATTGAACGAACCCTAGGGCACCATTGGATAGGTTCCAGCTAGCTCCCTTCGCACCAATACCACGATTTGCCGAGGATCACCTCAGACCACTGTCCGCCTCCTTCTCACTACTGATCGGTTCCTCATTTTTTCAGAGCTCCATTCAGATTTGAAAGTTCTGAACCTTCTACAGGGACGTGAAATCTTGATTAGGAAGTGTGGAGGATGTCGGTTTCGTAGGGGATACGAGATATCAGATGACTCGGAGGCTAGAGTTGGCTCGATGCAAGCTCATCCATTTGAAGACTTGAAGTAGATGATATCTTTAGACGACTTAAGGGGGTGGAGGTGGATATTTGCAAGAAAGCTATAGAGGAGATAGGACCAAAGGGTGGACTCTAGGAGCAGGACCTGTGGGGAGCTTTCATCGCAAAGCTCTCTGAGCACCGATTCTCTCTTAAGACAGCAAGAGACTTTCTGGAGGCGAATTCAGGATGCAGTAATTAGAGAAAGAAGATCGAAACATCAGCAATTCTTTCCATCAGTCCATGATGATCAGAAGATCTCTCGAGCCATATAGTAGCTTGAGGGAACATGGATGGCATATTGTAAGAGGACGTGACAAGATCAAAGATCAGATTTTTCAGTCTTCAGATCTCGTTTGACTGTTCAATTCTTGAGTGGAAGTGATCTTACCCCAAGGTACCCCCTACTTTGCTTGCATCTACTGATTAGGAGAATTAGAGGCCTATTCTTGTTCCTGTTTCAGTTTATGAGGTAGCTGTTGTGCCCTTTCGGTCTCTGGGAAAGACAAAGCTCTAGGGTGATGGCTTCACCCTTTCTTCTTTGGTCAATATTGGTCGATTTATTGGTGCCGAGATGACTGAGGCTGTCGTGCAGATGCGTTTTTGAGGCCAACAGGGGTATACCGGAGCATGTGAGAAACCGAGAATGCTGATCATTCTCATTCCAAAGACGATCTGATGCAGCTGCTCTTGTCACTTCAGGCCTATCAGTCTCTGCACCATCCTTTACAAGATGTGTCAAGAGTTCTAGTTGGTCGTCCTAAAATTGCATCATTCTGCCCGCTTGATCAGTCAGGAGCAGGGGTGTTTCTTAGTGGCCACTCATATACTGATAATCCTACTTATCTAGGAGTTTATGCATGATTCTTCAATGAGCCTCTATTCATGGAGTTTGATGGTGATTAGTTTTGATATGGAGGCCGCGTACGCACCGCATGAGCTGAGGTTTGTGTGGCAGGACGCTTCAAGAGTTTGGCTTCTATGGCAAGTAGATAGACTGGATTATGACTGTATGCGAAGTCTGAGCATTCGTCAATTGATCAACGGCTCTCCGACCGAGTTCTTGTCACTTGATACTTGTGGCCTCCGGCAAGGGTGTCCTCTGCTTTTCCTTATTTTGTTTATATTATGTAGCTGATGTCCTATCTCCATGCTCTTCATGGTGCAGTCCAGGGTGTGAGTCTAGGAGCCCACTATGGCCTGCCCCTAGGATGTAGCCTTTGTCACATCTGCTTGTTTGCAGCACATATGATTATTTTGCTTATTTGGTCGGGCCTTCTGGCACAATTGCGAGTACTTTGCATCCAACGGTAGAGGTCTATTGTGGCAATTCTAGGAGTGTGCTCAATCGGTAGAAGTCTAACCACTTAATCTTCAGCCCAAAGAGAAGGTCCAGGTGAACTCGCGATTTTGATTTAGGTTGCGGATCCCCGAGTAAACTTGAAATGCTGACTTATCTTGGTGTTCCCCATCATGGGTCGGAAAGTTGCGGAGGGCTTGATTGCAGGCATTATGAGTTTAGAGGATTCAGGAGCGCCTTCGAATGGTTGGCAAGCCCGCCTTCTTCTTATGATGGGAGGGAATTACTCTCGGTGAAGTCCTGTTTTGAGCTCTATCCTGATCTACCTTCTTGCAAATACTATTATGCTTGCATTCTACCTCAGAAATCTGGAAACATCAAGTTTCCAAATTTTTCTTATGGGCTCCTTATCTCTCTACTTTTATGCAGAAGAAACCGTAAGGTTAGACTCAATAACGAGCATACCTCCAGAAGGACCTTCCTTCTTGTTCTTCAGGGTGGCCAGGTAAGTAGGGCAGTTCCGCTTCCAATGGCCGTCGCTGTTGCAATGGAAACACTTTCCTTTGCCATCGACCTTCTTCTTCGGTTCTGCCTTCTTCTTCTTTGATCCTTCTACCTTTTGCTTTTTCACAGACTTCTTTTTCTTTCCATAAGACTTTCTTTTGGAAGAAGTCCGTTCCATAGCAAGAACTGAGCCTTTAGAACCTTTCATAGAAAGCTCAGCGGTAACCAGCATATTCATCAACTCGGCCAAGGAATTTCTGAAGTTTATGCATGTGGTAATTCATGATGAATTGCCCATATGCATCAGTCAAGGATTGCAGAATAATATCATTCTGCAAGTCCAAGTCCAACTTCACACCGAGCTTCTCAAGCTCTTCCATGTCCTTGATCATTGTCAGACAGTGATCTTGGACTGACTGCCCATCACGCATCTTAGCCTTAAAAAGTCATTTTCGTGACTTGATATTTGGCTGCGCGACTCTGTTCACCAAACATCTCCTGCAGGTGAGCCAACATTTGGCGAGCAGTCCCGATATCTTCATGTTGGCGC
The DNA here is from genome assembly GCA_006176705.1 of Cocos nucifera. Lineage (NCBI taxonomy): Eukaryota > Viridiplantae > Streptophyta > Magnoliopsida > Arecales > Arecaceae > Cocos > Cocos nucifera. The sequence goes on from QRFJ01003340.1 coordinate 173,556, forward strand.
TGGAGCTCATCAGACATCGAGCCCAACATGTAGTATCTGGCCTTATTATCTTCGTCAATCCATTTTTCCAGAGACGCTCTCTGTTCAGTGGATGGACGAGCTGGTAAGGTGGGAGGGTCCTGGTCCAAAACATGTGTTAACTTCTCTGAACCCAAAACAATTTTGTAGTTCCTGAGCCAATCTTTATAATTGGGTCCAGTCAGTCTATGTGTGTCTAGGATACGTGCCAGTGGGTTGGACGCAGACATTTTCCTGTAGAGAGTCAAAGATTCTAGTTAGATACTGTAATTTTGACTTGACCAATTTATTTAGGGATTTTATTTTTAAACAAATTAGCTCCCACTATTTTCTCGGATCCCTACACTCCCTCTGTAGAGATGCGAAAATCTCCATGATTGATGATTTCTAGTGGGTGGTGCGGTCTCACCAACTGACTCATCACCTCACCTAACAGTTATTGGTGATGGGTTAGCCAATGAGTGAACAACTCTTGTTCAATGATTCTCTAATCATGGTGCACCCAAACTTGGTCTCTAATTCATGAATCTCACCGTATCCGGAAATATTGATCCACTCCTTAGTTAAGTCAGACCCACCATTTGCATAGACTGGGTTCCTAATTGGGTCTCTCACCGTATCCGGAAATATTGAGCCCAACTCATCCTCCAGCCCATAGCATCCAATGCCTAATAGACATGGTTGCGTCTTCCCGGTGCAACTGAGCCACTGTATCCAGCCGAGAACAATCAACCCCGGGAAGGGCCCGCACGTCTACAATGGTGGAAGACCTCGGACTTAATCTTTTCTTAGGGAGAATTGATTCAGGTCTCATTAAACTAGACTTGGCTTAGTCATAACAATTATGACTAACCTAGTGGCATGGGTCAGCTCGGATTATTGACCACCTCAGATCAGAACTGTGTCAACAGATATGGCCAGGTAAGTGAGACCGGTGGAAGGAATATGCCGTTAACTCGCACAAGAATGCATTCAGGTCGAGTAGCTTCCAATTAAAAACCAGTCGGTCGTCTGTGCCAAACTTACCTTAGACACCAAATTGTTGAGTCAGAACCAATTGGGTTAGCCTACAATCCAGACTCTAACCTCTGAGCCTAATTAGGTCTTGCTTGATCGTGACTCGATCTTGACCCAGACTTAATCCTATTAGGCTGGTCAATTTAAGCATTGTTGATCCCATCTAACCAACTCTTGATTCGGTTTGATCAACCGCTTAGACCTAATTGAGCTACCCAAGCCCGAACCCAGTATTATGAATATGTCTTAGATCTGAAATTCTCAATTTTAGACCTAATTAATATTCCATAAACTTAATTCTTAATTAAGTTGGGTTCATAAACAAAATATGCACAATAAATCCTAGGGTTTCAGGATCTAGGGTTTTGCAGAAAGTAAGTTTTGGGTTTCTGATTAAGGACGAACACGCAGCACCCCTACACGTCATAAGAACACCCCATCGAATGGGAAGAGAGGGCCTTTAAACCCTTCTTCGTTCTTATGACCGGACGGCCAAGAGGAACGCCTTAATCAGGAACATGTAAATCTACAAAACAGTTATAGATCTATATCATATATCTCATATACAAATTTAGATCTAATCAAGGCATATTTTGCATACATCTCATGTATCAAATCATGCATGTTTTCAGATCTAAATTATCTCATAATAATCTAAAAAATTAGATTTAAATTGATCTAATCAAAATAAATTCTAATCTAGACAATTATGTAGAACTATTCTACAACTAGTCTAGTCATGCATCTATCATATCTCATATGATATTTAAAATTAAATAATTTTTATTTGCTGTTTATCAGATGTTATTATAACACTTATAATATCAGAAAATAGTAAATAAGAAGATCTAAAATATGATTTAATCAGATTAAATCAAAGACATGCAAAACTATTCTATAGAACTATTCTATTCTAGAACTAGTCATGCATATCTTCATGTTCTTAGATCCAAATCATTTAATTTTAATTTTTTCTGATTTCAGATCTGATCACATCTCATGTGACATCTGAAATCACTTTATTTTCTAATTAAAATAAAATTAAAATCAGATCTAAATAATTTTAGAACCATGGCTCTGATACCAGTTGAAGGGAAATCCTGATTTCCCGGTCCAGGTTCGTCCAGATCTGATTAGATCAAGAGATATATTTCAAAAATTTTCTCTTGATCTCAATCAGATCTTGATATATTTTAGATCTGATTCTTATTATTTTAATAAATAAAATAAAATAAGATAAATTAAATCAAATTTCAATTTACCTGATTTGGGTAATCCTATTACCCTGTAGATGATCCTGATTGCAGCGGAAGGTTCTGGATCTTAGCCACGCAAGCGCCTGGCCTCTACCGGTATCCACTCGGGTTGGATCTGGAGATCCTCTTCTTCTCTATCACACCTCCAAAAATCAGATCTGGATCTGATCTGGAGGATCTTCAAAACTCTTTTGAAGATCTGCAGTCGTCCTTTTGCAGCAGCGCAGCCTTCTTGCTTTTGATCGCCTTTCCTTGATCTGAATCGCACCAAACTAAGTCCAAAACACCTTTTGGACGTGGAGAGCAAGAGGAGAAGAGACTATGGCATGGAGAAGGAGGGGAGAGGCAGCCTTGGGGCGTATCTAATAGCATTGGAATTAGGGTTGGGCGCAGGGTCTTATTTATAGACCTCTTGTGATCCAACTCCTCTTCCTCTCAACCAATCACAACCCTTTGTGAAATCAGATCTAAATCTGATTGGTTGGAATAGAGACCCCTGGATTCCTCCTTAGAGGGTGCCTAAGACCAGTCAAACTGGATTCTTAGTAGAACTCTGATTGGAATCCAAAAGGGAGGTGGAGTCCTTGTCCAACAAGGACTCCTAGGCGCCTCCTACTTGGGCTCACGCCACCCTTGGCGTGCGCCCTTCTCCTTGCCAAGGTTCTGGCAGGGGGACAAGGCCCCCACCAGCTCTCCAATAGGTGCATGACATGTGGTCAAAAGTCAAAGGGTCAATGGTCAACGTTTGACCAGTCAAAGGTAGACTTTTGACCAAAGTCAAAGAACAAGAAATGGCAGGTGACCAAAAATGGCAGGTAATGTCTTACAAATAAGACAACCTATTCTGACTTGGACAACCTCCAGTCAGACCATATGAAGGCCTCTGATTGAGCACAAACTCCTTTGGCTCAGTCAGGACAACTTATTTATGATAGTAAAAGAAGAACGTTAGGTTCAATCGAGTGCTAGCACGATTTCCTTGAACCTAATTGAATCTCATTCAGATCAATTGAACTAGATCAGTTCAATTGATGATCACCAGATTCAAACCCTTGTTTGTGTGACCCAGTTAGGTTCAGTTCTGTATGGTAATGGGATATGTCATGATCTCTATCATAGACATCATCGAAACTCCTTTCGATGGATCAGAACTCTTCTGATTCGAACAGCTAGAATGATCGATCATCTAAATCATTCTAATTGCTCCCAAAATCCACCAGTGACACCTAGCAGTATATGGTGGCAACCCATCAGAGCTGAATGTGAACCTCTTGGTGCAGCTACCTGTGTGATTCAGTTCTTCTATCTTGAGCCCCGATCAGATTAGGGTTAAGGTGAACTCGTCAAACCCTAGTCTCTGTCATATGATGTAATCATTCGATTCGAGTCCAATGTGAAAATCTAAATAGAAACTCTTTCTATTATTTCACTCTACCATGGCCATGGATTTCTGGACTTGATTCTCATGATCATCATAGGGCTACTCCTCTACCACCGAGGTAGATAGATTCCATCTTGATGCAATCCAGTTCCTACAATGAACATGCTATAGCCAACATACACCTCAGGGATTCCATATGGCTAGGAGATCGAGTAATGGTGTAGTCAAACTATAACACCCTCAAGGTGAACTGCCGATGCATCTCAGGTCAAAGAACCAGACACACTACTGCAGCATCGAGTCAGTCATTGACGAGAAGGTAGACTCCCTAATGACTACTCGAGGTGGTCACGCTCAGTGCCCTCGTTCTCTAACGAGTACCTGTACTCTCGCTCCGGTGTCTCCACACCGTAGACTCAAGACTCATCTACTAAAGAGAAGCGATCGTACACCAACCTTCCGGATCAATCACCATCCTCGTGATGATCCTATGGTCGGGAGCTGTTTATGAGTTAATAATGATTATTCATGTCTTAAATTTTCAACTCTTGAAAATATGAATTATCATTACCATTAACTCAAAGGATGTATCACAGACACTAAATACACAGGTGTGATAGAAAATAACCCATTTCATTAATTATAGTCAAAATTACAATTTTGCCCCTAGAAGTGTATTACAAGTGTCAGCCAATTCTGGCTTCTAGGGCACATATATCTAACACCAGCCATGGGGGTTGTTGGTTGTTGGTCTGGAGGAGAGCCTCCTCTCTTGCGGTAAAGTGGAAGACATAAGTCCTCTCTTCGAAGGAAGAAGAAGAGGACACATCCGCTTTTCTGTGGAAGAAAAGGAAAAAAAAAAGAAGAAAAGAGAAAAAGAAAAATGGAAGAAAAAAAGAAGAGAGAAAAATCCCACTCTTCCGTCTCTCCCTTCTCTCTTAGTTTGTAGCCCCACTTTCTCTCTCTAAGAAAGATCCACTTTCTCTCTATAGATTTTCTCACTCTATGGATTTCACTTTCTAGATTGATTCTTTCTCCTAGAATTTTTAGATTTTTGAAAAGATTGATGATGAATTTGAATGACCCTAATGAAGGGGTCTTGATCCATGATCGTCGAACAGTGTATCGGCACCCACCTTGATCAGATCGGATATTAGTAGACTTATCATCCATGATTTTATTAAATTATCTGTGTATTAATTTCATCATGATTTGATTACAATCATCTTGATTGGATCGATCGAGAGGTCGAACTATGCCTTCTAATTAGTTTTGTTGTATCTTATTAGTGTCTCTTTCCTCTAACTTATCTCCACTTGATTTGCAAACTCTATAAGGGATTCTCGATCTTGTCACTTGGAATCTGATTTGACCCAAATAGTCTGAAATACCATGTGGGTCGAATAGCATATATGCACCATCTAATTCTCTGTCGAGTTACACAAGATCTGATCTTTATTGATCTCCATGGAATCCTAACAACTTTAATGATATTTAATCGAACAGACCTCTAATTATCGAATGGTGTACTGACCTTCATCTTGACTTTTGTTGTACACTACTAATTTTATCATTCTTGTTCTATGTTGAACAACCTATATTCTAATTGAATCTTGATCGATGAAGTAAGGATGACCAAACTGACCCAGACCGTTAGATGTGACTATTGTCAATCTATCTTTCTATAATTATTCATATCCTTTCTAATTATTGAAATTGATCCTATATAGGATTGCAGATGTCTAATTAATAATAGGATACTATGATATGATGATCTATGAACCAAAGATTTTAAAAAAAAAAATTGCTAGAATTATATGAATTTATTGGAATGCGTATGAGATAAGTAATGCTTTATTTTTTTTAGATTTATTGATAAATTATAACATATATTTTTGACATGATTTAACATGAAATGAAGCATGAATTTAATGAATTATATTTTATTATTAAAAATATCTTATTTTAAAATATTATGATGAAGCATGATTGAAAGTATCTATCTTATTATATACGATACTTGATTGATCTCGATACCACATGATTATATGAAATCTTATTGAATTGGAATAAGAAACATAAATTATGAAAAAAAAATTGATTCAAAATGATTTGAATGCTTAGCCTGATTATGTAAGGACACTGCTAATGGGGGCTAATACATTAACAATTGATTAGTCCTAAGGGTCAATGTCACTAGTGATATTGGTGACAAGTCGCCAGTGAGACCAACGATAAACCATTAACAAGATCAGTAGCTTTGAAGAATTTTGCTGCTAGATGATATATAGCTCACTGCAAGATGATACATAGTGTTACGACTCTGCATAGAGATAATGTGGTCATAGCTCATGGATGATAAGAATTTGATGATTTGAAAGAAAATTAAATTCTTAAAAGAAACTTGAAAAGATTGAGTTCGGCATGATAAATGTTTTGATAAATTGATTTCAAATTGATGAACTCTATATGCTTTTTTCTATAACTGATGATTTATTTTATTTGCTTGATGAAATTTAGTTAAAGTGATCGTTGTTTACTAGGCTATCTAGTTCATTATCCTATTTTACTATTTTTATAAATCTTGAGAGTGATTAGAAGTAGAACCTTGATAGTTTTATTTTAGATTCAAAACTCGAATTTGATGTAAAATATTTTGAATATTATTGAACTTATTGAGATTTTAAGTTAAAATTTAAATTATTAAATTTAGGCTTAATTTATTGATTAATTATTCTACTGTTATTTTATGATATCATGATGAGATGCCTTGCATACTTATGAAAAAATAATTTATGAGTATGCGGTGGTTGCCATGATCCCTAGCTCACAATCTTGGATTAGGGGGATAACAATTAAAGTGGTATCAGAGTATAAGTGTATAGAACATAGGTCATAGAATCTAATATTGACGAGTGTAGATAGTTAGACATTAGAGACATCGAGATATAAATCAATAAAAATTGTAGTAAATGTTGTCTTTGTGATTTTTGACTAAGCCTTGTGATAAAGAATGAAAAGATTGCCTAAGAATAGTGATTTAGAGGGTTTGATATATGATAGACAATCTATAAATCATGATATGATTAGTTGAATTTTGATCTAAAGAAGTTGCAAGAGGATTGATCATGAAATTTTATTATGCATTACAATTATTAAGTTGATTTTTAGTTGTTCAAGTGAATTGTAGCTTGAATATGATGTCGGTGTAATACTATGATATTGCTCCTAGTTGAGAAGACAATTAGTGGAAAGGTAAAGATCTGATAATAAAATATTGTTCCAGGTTGGACTAAGAAAGTCTTTTATGACATATAATTATAATATTTTTTGAAGTTGAATTTGGTATGTGGATCATGTAAAAACTGGCATGTTGGGAGGAATGTATATATTTAGGGATATTACAAAGAAGTTTGTTTCTTATTGATGAAATCGATTATGAGATTGTAGAATATTCATTTTGGGGGAATCTTTAATTATCATCTTTGAATCCAAATGATAAATTTTATTTGTCTTTTCAAGACTAAACAATGTGTATGAAACTTCAATTCAAAGATTATGTATATAAGTTGATTAAGAATTTTCTACCATTGTGGTTGAGGTTGCTAATGAAATTCTTAATTACTATATTTTGATTAAGATAAAAGATCCTTGTTATATCTAGTTGAGATTTTGGAAAATATCTGAAATTGCAATTCAAAAATTTTGAATTTATGAACTAATCCAGAGTTTTTTTTTTCCTTTGTTACTAAGGTCATTGATAAAATCTAGCATGGTATGAAGAATTTAATTTTGAAAGTTTTACATGATTATTGTGGGAAGGATATTAATAGATGTCAAAGATCTCCATAAAAAAAAAAAAATAAAAGAGATGATTGAGTTAGTTTTACTTATATATTTTGATTTAAGTCTTAACTTGGTGAAGCATCAGAAAATTTTTATTATTGATTTTGCTTATAGGATTCTGATTTAGAATTGTCTAATTAAATTGGTAAGAGTTTAAAATTTGATTCATGCTAGATTATAATAAAACTAGATGATTGTTTGAATGTGATATTGGACTTAATGATCAATGAAGGTGGTTGTGCTTCAGGCAAATTAGAAATGAGAATTGAAAGTTTATCTTTGGCTTATATGATTGTTTTGAATATATCCATTGATTTAAAGATTGATTTAGATAGATGTGCTCAATATATATTGAGAATGAGAGCTAAAAGTTTCTGACCTACTTAGAAGTTAAATTTGGATCTTTTCAATATACAATAGTATATTTTGATTGAAAGCCATTTCATGCACACAAAAAAATTTTGATTGTTAGATCGAGTGCATAACGGAAGCATGGTGATCTAGATTATCTAGAGAAAATTAAGAATATTAATTTTTTATATTAAAATGATAGATGATATAATTAGATATTATTTGCACAAAAAAATGAAGGTTCTTGATCTAGGGTTTCATGGATAAATCTTGAAACATTTTCAAGATCATGCAGCGAAAGACTTAAATAAATTAAATATTTATTTAAATAAATATATAAATACTTAGATCTCAGATCTATTACATGATCAAGGAATCATATTAAATAAGAAATTAAAATCAAACAAGAAAGAAAAAGTTGATCAAATTAACCTAGATCTATACTACATCAAATGCGGGTATGAAGTTTATAGATCATATCTATTACTTGAGCAAGTTAGATGTTCTAACTTGCTAATCTAGACTTGAGGATGAAGTCACTAGCCAAACATGTGATCGGCCTCTAGGAGTCGTCCACATGAGTCTACGATCTCTGATCTGAAGTTCGATGCAGAAAATCAGCACAGCATACTAGTACTGTGCTAATCCTTTTTCGATGGTCGATCCGATGCTCCCTTCTTCGAAATTTGGACTCTCCAAAATATGGAAAAGAAGATGAGAGTTTACTGATCTGACACTCTCTTAGAAAAAACTCAAAAAAAAAGGAGGAGAGATTGAAAATAAAATAGCCCTAGAAGAAGATCCTCCTCTTCTTCTCTTTTCTCTCACCTAGACACCTAGTTTGGTGCCTATGAAACCCCCACGCCCAAGGATCCTGTTTCTCTGATTTTTACACATCCAAAATCTCTCCCGAAGCTCTATATTTCATGAAAAGATTAGAATAAAATTCATCCAATAAATAGAGAAAATAAAGAGTCCAAGTTAGATCAAAATCCTAGACTAAGAATATCCAAATATGGGAAGTTGTTGGAGTGCCCAACTCTTGGGTGCCTCCTCCACAATTATTGGCATGGACCAGCAAGAGAGGGTGCACAAAAAAAAAATTATTTTCATAGAATAAGAGAAGAATTAATTAAAAGAGGGGGCAACACTCAAGGGAAGGTATTTTGGTCAACAAGGATTCTATCTCAGAGAATCCTAAGCAAAACTAACTCCTCTTTTGACTTGGTCTTCCAACAAATTACCTTATAAGAAAAGGAGAAGAGAAAGAGAATATGAGAAGCCATGGGACTGGAGAATTTTTACATAAGAAATAAAATAAAAAGGGTATGGGGTGTGAGGATTAAGTGGTGCAAGTGATAGGGAGTCCTAGTCACACTAGGACTCCTATTTTGACTTGGTCAAACAACATCTTTTAACCAAATAAAATCAAGATTAAATCAATCCAATCAAATAAGACCCTAATCTATTTAAGGACTTAATTAAATTAGATTAAATTAAATTTAATTCTAATTTATTTTCTAATTAAATTAGAAAATTAGGTTAATCTGAGTCATAGTTAGACTAGGACTAGTTCTTCCTTGCACTTGGCTTATCCAATAAACCAATTGGACTTGATCCAATCAAATCTAAATCAAATCTAATTAAATTATATTTAATTAGACTTAATCTCAACCTATTGACTTAATCAAATTAAGTCAATTAGCAATCCAATTGCTAATCGATGCTCCTGCAACACTTGCACTAGGTTAAACACCAATCGTATTGATTGTTTAATCCTAGAACGATTCTTAATCGTTGATCAAGCATTCGATCAGATCGTAAGCTCTAATGTGTGTGACCTCATAGATTTGAATCTAAGTTGGTAGCATAGAAATAAATTTTTATATCAATCAAAGTGACCATCTAGCAATGATATTCGACGGTCGGATAGGTCGAAGGTATAAAACACCATCCTTAGAATCCATGCGGATATAGTTTTCATATAATTCATCCCCTTGACTACAATACTCGTAGCACACCTCAGAGTTCAACTGTCAACTCTGATCAACTTGTCCATATTATATTTCAAAATATCAAATCCATCTGATAGATTACCCTGACCAAGGTTTTGCTATATTGAAATACAGTGATACATTCTTCTCCAACTCTTGGAGAGGTCAATTCCATCTTGATCACACTCCAACTTCACAAGTACTTGACTGTGCCCAGAAGCCTTCCATTGCTAAATTAGAAATTCAGTTAGTCTAGTACCAAAGCACAGTAAGTTGCTTGCAAGTCACTGAGATGATCTCAAGTCTAAGGGATACTTATACCTATATCCCATTAGAGACATTCTCGAAAGCAGAATACTCTGAAGTTGATCACGTTGAATGACGATGTACCCATACATCTCACCTGTATGCCATACCAGTGTCTCCACACTTTTTGGTTAAGAGGACAACCAACCTATATGGCATATAGTGACCTATGCTCGATAGACACTGTTGTCCTAATTAACGGTCTATCATTTGGTCATGAATAAATTTAAGGACTAATCGATAAATCCTCTCTTTATCGAAACTAGGTTGTCCTAAGGACTTCATCACAATAATAGAGTTCATTAAAAGATGTAAACTTATGATAAAAAGATAACAAAATATTTTTATTAATTAATAAATCAATTATAATTATAAAATAGCTCAACCATCAACAGGCTGATGATTGATTTTGGAACAAAATTCCCAACAACTCCCACTTGTCCTAAAGCCACTTGGTATAGTATCTAATACCCATCTTCGACTTATGATTGTCGAACTCCTTGATTGCTAGGGCTTTTGTGAAGGGGTCGGCTAGGTTCTTCTTTCTGTTGATCTTCTAAAAGTCAACATCACCACGATCCACGATCTCATGGATCAAATGAAAGTGGCACAGAATGTGCTTTGTCTGTTGATGTGCCTTCGATTTCTTTGCTTGAGCTATGGCGCTAGTGCTATTGCAGTAGAGCAGGACTGGACCATCAATAGAGAGTGCTACTCCGAGCTTGGTGATGAACTTTCTCAATCATACAGCTTTCTTTGCTGCATCTGATGCTGCCATGTACTCTACTTCGCAAATAGAGTCAGCCACTGTATGCTGCTTGAAATTTTTTTAGTAAATGTCTTCATCATTTAGAGTAAAGATATATCCCAACACACTTTTACTATCATCATAGTTAGATTGAAAGCTGGAGTTTGTAAACCCCACAAGCTTCAGATCTGACTCACCATAAATCAGCCATTGGTCCTTAGTATTTCTCAAATACTTAAGGATGGTTTTAACCATCTTTCAGTGATTTTCTTTAAGGTCAGACTAGTATCTACTCACCACTTCGAGTGAGTACGCCACATCTGATCTTGTAATGTCATTGCATACAAAATAGACCCCTCTACCGAAGCATATGGGATTCTACTCATACGCTCTCTCTTTTCAGGAGTTGTCGCACAATCCTTCTTAGAGAGAAATTTCTTGGTCTATCGGAAGATAGCCCTTTTTGAAATTCTCCATGCTGAACCTCTTCAGCATAGTTTCTATGTACATGACTGAAATATACCAAGCATTCTTTTAGATCTATCCCTATAGATCTTCATTCCTAGGATGTAGGATGCTTCACCCAAGTTCTTCATGGAGAACTGTGATGACAACTAGACTTTTATTCCTTGTAGTGCAAGAATATCATTCCTGATTAAGAGAATGTCATCCACGTACAAAATAAGAAATACCACTGCTGGATCATTTGCCTATTTATAAATGCAAGATTCTTCTTCCTTCTTAACAAAGCCATACGTTTTGATCACTTTATCAAAATGCATGTTCCAACTCTGAGATGCTTGCTTCAATCCATAAATGAATCTCTGAAGCTTGCACACCTTAGACTCATCTGTGGATGTGAATCCTTCAGATTGTATTATATATACTTCTTCAGTCAGCTCTCCATTTAAGAAAGCTATCTTCACATCCATCTATCAGATCTCATAGTCTAGATGGGCAGCAATGACAAGAATGATCCGAATGGACTTAAGCATTACCATAGAAGAGAATATCTCATCATAGTCAATACCATAATGTTGATGATACCCCTTGGCAACCAAATAGGCTTTATAGGTCTTCACCTTTCCGTCTGCGCTCCTCTTCCTTTTGAAGATCCATTTACATCTAATGGGTTTAACCCCTTCAGGTGGGTCAACTAATATCCATACATCATTGACCTTTATGGAATCCATTTTGGATCTCATGGCTTCTAGCCATTTCTCAGAGTTGGGTCTCTGCAACGCATCCATATAGTGATCGGGTCCTCATCATTCTCATCGAGTTTGATGGGATCACCTTCCTGGACCAAGAATCCATAGTATCTATTCGGATGGCGTGGTACTCTACTGGATCACCTTAATGGTGTGGGTTCACTAGGCTTTGGATCTGATCTGATCAAATCTAACTTAGGTTCAACATTCTGTGTCAGACTTTCTACTTGTTGAACTTCATCAAGTTCAACCTTAGAGGCAACAGTTCCTTCACCAAGAAACTTCTTTTCCAAAAAGGTTGTCCTAAGACTAACAAACACCTTTTGTTCATAGCATGATAGAAATAGTATCCTTTGGTCTTTTTTGGGTACCCTTTGAATGTACACTTGTCAGACCTTGGTCTAAGTTTGTCTGTAACTAATCATTTGACATAAGCCGAGCACCCCCAAATCCTAAGGTGTGAAAGTGCTGGCTTACGCCCTGTCCATATCTCATATGGGGTTTTAAGTACAAACTTACTTGAAATCCTATTTAATAGATAACAAGCCGATTAGAGTGCATATCCCCAGAAGGATATCGATAAGCTAGCAAATCCCATCATGGATCAGACCATATCTAACAAAGTCTGATTTCTTCTTTCAGACACACCATTATACTATGGTGTTTCAGGAGGAGTCCATCGAGAGAGAATTTCATTCTCTCCTAGATATATGAGGAACTCATCAGAAAGGTATTCTCCTTTTTCGTTAGATCGAAGAGTTTTAATACTCTTCCTAGTTTATTTTTCTACTTCACCTTAAAATTATTTGAATATTTCAAAAGAATCCAACCTATGTTCCATCAGATAGACATATCCATATCTAGATAGATCATCTATGAAAGTGATGAAGTAGACATATCCATCTCTAGCACTTGTGCTCATTGATCCACATACATCAGTATGTACTAGACCTAAGAGCATATTGGCTCTCTCATCTTTTTCAGTAAAAGATGACTTGGTCATTTTATCAAGAAGAAAGGACTCACAGATTGAAAGTGATTCACAATTATTGACTTCGAGGATTCTCTCTTAAGTCAACCTGTTTATCCTGTTCTTATTTATATGACCTAACCTATAGTGCCATAAGTAGATATCTGATACACTATCAAATCTAGGGTGCTTGCCAATAGAATAGACTATATTAACAGATTATGATAACATATATATACCATTATTTAATTATCCATAAAAAGCAGTAACACCATTCACAATGATATTACAAACTCATTTCTTTATTGAAATTTTATAATTGTTCATGGCCAAAAGACCAATAGAAATGATATTTAAAAAGAAACTATGACAGAAATGACAATCACTAAGAACAATGGTATGAGATTCAAATACAAGTTTTAAAATTTCTAAAGCTAGAACTGGAACTGGTCTTCCATCTCCAACATTTACGAATCTCTCACCTTGCTCGAATCTTCTACTGACCTACAACCCCTGCAACAAATTATAAATATGGTAAGGACTATCAGTATCCAATACCCAGTTAGTAATATCACAAATAGAAAAATTATAAGGAGTTATCATATAAATACCTTGCCCAGTAATAGCTTGCTTCTTTCTCTGCCTATTCGAATCTAGGAAGGCAATGTACTAAGGATAGTTTTTCTTTCAGTGCCCCCACTTCTTACAAAATAAGCATTCAGCTTGACTCTTTTCGAGCTTGATCTTTCTGGTCTGACCTTACACTGATGTTCCAGCCTGAACTTGCACCTTCTTTATTTTTTTCTTCTTATTCTTCTTTCCTTTTCTAAAGGATCGAGAACCAGAAGACGAACCTCTCATTAAGTTCACCGACTCTTTATGGAGCTGGTGATCCTTCTCAAAGTTTTGAAGTAACCCTAGTAAGCCATGGTAGTTTACTTCAGGCTTTGTCATTCTATAATGAGTAAGAAAAGGGAGATAGGACTTTGGCAATGAGTTTAGTATTGCATCTTTCCCAAGTTGCTCATGCAAGGGAAAGTGAAGTTTGCTCAAGCGCTCTATCAACTCGATCATATATAGTACATGATCAATGACAGAGGCTCCGTCCTACAATCTAGCATTAAAGATGGTGCAACTAGTCTTATGCCTCTCAACGTCATCGAATGTACCAAAAGAATCCTTCAACACTTGAAGCATTTCATTTGGCTGAGCTATCTCAAACCTATGACTGAACTCATTGCTCAGTGCAACCAACATAATGCAGCGCACCATGGTTTGATTACTGAGCCACTTCTGATAAGTGTCTCTGACTGTTCGACGTGCATTGGTAGCTGGCTCCTCAGATGCATAATCCGTCAACACATATAGAATCCATTCATGCTCCAAGACAATCTTCAACTTTTGGTACCAACTACTGAAGTTGGGTCCCACCAATTTATCATTATCCAACAATGATCGGAGCGATAGAAAAATGGCCATGTCTGCACAAAGAAAAATCAAAATCTAATTAATAATTGATTTATTAAATATAAAGATTTGGACTTTAATCAAAAGATTTTTTTTACTATTTTATTTGAATTGGTAGAGTCTACCTCCAATTCGAGGAATTATCCTAATTCCTTAGTGGGTACTAGAATCCATATAGACTGTACACGAGCCCAACTTTGGTTGGCCCACCCATGTACATCTAAGGGTTGGTTCATAACTAATTGTTTCTCCAAATAATTTCCAGTAATTAAATTTTCCCCTAGGCCCTGATCAGTTGGCTTTGGCTTTCTTAGAAAAGGATCTAGTTAGGTCCAACCATTAACATAACCATACCTGGCCCATCCAACCAATGAATGATCAGGCCCAACTTTGATTGGCCCACCTGACCACCATTTAGAAAGATGTATCCAATAGATCATATAATGAATGATAATTCCATCAATCGATAAGCACCAGGCCTTTGGGCCTCCAATGATTATCTAACTGATGGACTCATCATCATCCATTTTAATGGGAGGCTATGATCCAGTTATCATATAACTATGTTATTTTAGAGACCTAATAATTTTAGAAAATTTAATTTATAGAAGCAAGTAGGTCAGATTAACTAGCTTATCATGATCCTCCCACTAACTTCACCAAGTTAGCTTAAGGGAGACCATTAATAGGCTGGACTAGGAGCACCTAAATCAATCAAACTGATTTACCTAGCTGACATGGGTTAGCTCGAATAGTTAAGTGATCTGATTAAAATATAATCTCACCAAGAAGCCAGGTAAGTTCGATCAGTGGAAGGGTCTGCCAGGCTTGCCTTAGACACCATCAAAAATGGCCAGGTAAGCGAGCTGCCAATTAAAAACCATTGGTCTGGTTTACCTTAGACACCAACTGGTTTAATTAGTTTCAATTAAATCAACCTAACAATTCATGCTAAACCGCATAGCCAAGGATCAAGTCCATCTTTGGGTCTTCTTAAAGACATGGACTTGACCAACTATAATTATCGCAATTGATCTAGAGAATCTTTGACCTAATCTAAGACAACAATTGATTAGATTTAGTCAATTCTCTAATTAAGTTCATTTTTTAATCTAACCCTAGATCTAATCCAATTAATGGACCTAATCTCCACTAATCCATTAACCCAATGTGCTATGATTCGTGTCATAGGATCTTCAATTTATAATCCTAGAACCTAATCAAACAACTTCTTAATTTTTAATTAAGTTTTGGACTGAGGGTTGGGGTTTGGCTTTTCGAAAATAGTTTTCATATTTGTAAAATACTTTTACAACATGGTTCTATCAATCAAGTTGCATGTTTGATTTATAATCAATATGCAGGTAACATAAACATGAATCTACTTTGGATCTAATCTAAATAGGTTCATGTAATTGAAATAGTTTCGATAATAATCAATCATAAATTATTCTAGATCAAATCTAACATATTAATGAAGATTAAAATTAGATTAAAATATTTTTAATCAGATCATAAAATCTCTTAGATCTAATTTAAAATTTTATGATCAATATTTTAGATTAGCACATACTATGACAATCTATTCACTGTAAGGGACAAATCTTATAGCGGGACAACCTTATGGCAGTTCATGTAATCTAAAATATTTTATTTTTAAATTTAAAATTATTTTAAATCTATTAAATCTTAAATAAAATTAGATCAAATCTATTAAATTTATAATTAGAGTTAGATAATCACGAACTAGAACAACCTATTCACTGTAAGGGATAAACCTTACAGCAGGACAACATTATGGCAGTTCGTGAGATCTAATTTTTTTTTAAATTTTAAATTTAATAATTAAATTATAAATTAGATATAATCTAATAAATAATCTAAGCATACACAAAAATCATGTAATAACAACCTTGCTCTGATACCAATTGAAGGTTCTTGATCTAGGATTTCACAGATAGATCTTGAAACTTTTTCAAGATCATGCAATGAAAGATTTAAATAAATTAAATATTTATTTAAATAAATATATAAATATCTAGATCTTAGATCTATTATATGGTCAAAGTATGATATTAAATAAAAAATTAAAATCAAATAAGAAAGAAAATATTGATCAAATCAACCTAGATCTACACTACGTCAAATGCAGGTATGAAGTTTATAGATCAATATCTATTACCTGAGCAAGTTAGATATTCTAACTTGCTGATCTAGGCATGAGGATGAAGTCACAAACCGCACATGCATTAGGCCTTTAGGAGTCATCCACATGAGCCTACGATCTCTGATCTGAAGTCTGATGTAGGAAATCAGCACAGCATGCTAGTACTGTGTTGATCCTTCTTCGACGGTCGATCCGATGCTTTCTTCTTTAAAATTTAGACTCTTTAAAATATGAGAAGGAAGATGAGAGTTTATTGATCTGAGACTCTCTCAGACAAAACTCAAAAGAAAGGAGGAGAGATTGAAAATAAAACAGCCCTAGAAGACGACCCTCTTCTTCTTTTCTTTTCTCTCACCTAGACACCTAGTTTTGTGCCTATGGAACCCCCATGCCCAAGTACCCTCTTCCTCTAATTTTTATGCACCCCAAACCTATCCTAAAGCTATATATTTTATAAAAAAATAAGAATGAAATTCATCCAATAAATAGAGAAAAAGAAGAGTCCAAGTTAGATCAAAATTCTAGATAAGGAATATCCAAACATGGGAAGTTGTTAGGGTGCCCAACTCTTGGATGCCTCTTCCACAATTATTGGCGTGGACTAGTAAGGGAGGGTGCATAAAAAAAAAGATTATTTTCATAGAATAAGAGAAGAATTAATTAAAAGAGAGGGCGGCACTCAAGGGAAGGTGTTTTGGTCAATAAGGATTCTATCTCATAGAATCCTAAGCAAAACTAACTCCTCTTTTGACTTGGTCTTCCAACAAATTGCCTTATGAGAAAAGAAGGAGAGAAAGAGGGTGTGAGAAGCCATGGGAGTGGAGAATTTTTACGTAAGAAATAAAACAAAAGGGATATGGGGCATGAGGATTAAGTGGCGCAAGTGATAGGGAGTCCTAGTCACACTAGGACTCCTATTTTGACTTGGTCAAATAAGATCTTTTAACCAAATAAAATCAAGATTAAACCAACCTAATCAAATAATGCCCTAACCCATTTAAAAACTTAATTAAATTAGATTAAATCAAATTTAATTTTGATTTATTTTTTAATCAAATTAGAAAATTGGATTAATCCGAGTCCTAGTTAGACTAGGACTAGTTCTTCCTTGTAATTGGCTTATCTAATAAACCAATTGAACTTGATCCAATCAAGCTTAAACCAAATCTAATTAAATCATATTTAATTAGACTTAATCTCAGCCTATTAAATTAATAAAATTAAGCTAATTAGCAATCTAATTGCTAATCGATCCTCCTGCAATACTTGCACTAGGTTAAACACCAATCGTATTGATTGTTTAATCCTAGAACAATTCTTAATCATTGATCAACCATCTGATCAGATCGTAAGCTCTAATGTGTGTGACCTCATAGGTCCAAACCTAAGTCGGTAGTACAAAAATAAATTTTTATACCAATTAAAGTGACTATTTGGCAATGATACCGGACAGTCGGATAGGTCGAAGGTGTAGAACACCATTCTTAGAATCAATGCGGATATAGTTTCTATATAATTCATCCTCTTGACCACAACGCTTGTAGGATACCTCAGAGTTCAACTATCAACTCTGATTAGGTTGTCCACATTGTATTTCAAAATATCAAATCCATCTGATGGATTATCCTGGCCAAGATTTTGCTATATTGAAATACAGTGATACATTCTTCTCCAACTCTTGGAGTGGTAAATTCCATCTTGATCACACTCCGACTTCGCAAGTACTTGACTGTACTCAGAAGCCTTTTGTTGCTGAATTAGAAATTTAGTTAGTCCGATACCAAAGCATAATGAGTTGCTTGCAAGTTACTGAGGTGATCTTAAGTCTAAGGAATACTTATACCTATATCCCATCAGAGACATTCTCAATAGCAGAATGCTTCGGAGTTGGTCACGTTCAATGATGATGTATCCATACATCTTATCTATATGCTATACCAGTGTCTCCACATACCTTGGTTAAGAGGACAACCAACCTATATGGCATATAGAGACCAATGCTCGATAGATGTTGTTGTCCTAATTAACAGCCTATCCTTTGATTATGAACAAATTTAAGGACTAATCAATAAATTCTCTTTTTATCAAAACTAAACAATCCTAAGGACTTCATTAAAATAATGGAGTTCATTAGAAGATGTAAACTTATGATGAAAAAGATGTCAAAATATTTTTATTAATTAATAAATCAATTATAATTATAAAATAGCTCAACCATCAATAGACTGATGATTGACTTTGAAACATAATTTTTAATAAAAAATTTATTGATAATAGAAAAAAAAAATATTTTTGAATTCTAAGTTATTTCAGATGTTGCCATATGATTTTTCCAAGTAGGTCTCCTATTTACTATGTTAAAAAAAATTTTAGCATCTTGAGTCTTGATGAGTAGACTCTTGATTCCTAATTTTAGATTTGAAATATTTAAAGATAGATTTTCTTTATCCTAGAATTGAATTTTATGCTTCTCTATCTATTAGAAAAAAATTGAGATTATTTATTGGTCATAGATTTTTATACTCGAATGTTCATTTATGGAGAGTATAGTAGAATTTGTTTATAATCTTGTGATAAATTGATCAAATCATGAGCAGTTAAAGATTTTGGCGAGGAACTTGATATCCTTAATTAAGAGACTGATTGCGATTATCAGAAATAATAGTTTTGATTCGGATTAACATTGGTGGTATTGACTTTTTTCTTATAAAATGATTTAATGATGAAGTTGAATCGAGAATTAAAATATCAAAGCTTGAGGATGAGATTAGAATAGTGAATCTCTAACTTTTGAAAGTATGGATGAGAGAAAATATTTTTGCTTCTCAACTAATTTGGATATCACCATCTGATTCATATTAGCATGTTCTCCTACCTTATGAGGGGTTGATTAATTAAGAATATTTTTTATAGAGAAATTTGAAATTCTTATTTAGAATAAAGATATTGATTTTCTTTCGTTTACAAGAGATGGGTTCAATTTCAATAATCTATAAGAAGAATCAAACCATGAAGAATTGAACCTTATTCTTATGATAAGATCTAGTAATGGAAACAAATCTATAAATAGAATATATTGAAACTTAGGAATACGATCATAAATATGAGCCCCTAAATTATGTTCAAAAAAAAAAACTTTCGTAGGAAATTTTGGGATGAAATTTCTTTTTGGTGGGGAAGAATCTGATACCCCAGCCCATTCCGACCATCAAAGAACATAGCCCGAAAGGCTTATGCACAAATCCTAATGCACAAAAAAATAGAGGAAGAATAAAGACTCCCAATGGGAGTCCTCTTCTCTACGAATCCACTAGGCAAAGATTGTTTTTGAGGTGTGTTGGGGGTAAAGCTTGCTTCCACCGAAGTTCGGTTTGGTGCTAGATTAGGTGTAACTTGTGATCGCAGGAATGCTTCAATCATGAATTCCTTCTGAACTCCTCCAGCAGCCAAACTCCACTCAGACTCCTCCAGCAGTCGAACTTCTTTCATATTTCTCCAGCAGTCAAACTTCTTTCGGACTGCTCTAGCAGTCGAATCCCTCCTGAACTTCTCCAACAACTGAACTTCTTTCGAACTCCTCCAGCAGCTGAACTCCTTATGGACTTTTTCTGGCTAAACTTCCCATAATCACCCAGAAAGGTTTCCGCATGAACCTAGTGTAGGTGGTGTGGTGCTCCCAATCCTTGGGAGGCCACGGGCGGAGCTAGGGTGAGGGCTCCGAGGAGGCTAGGATAGGTGTGGTCCTAGGGCTAGGATAGGAGTTATCCTGTGAGCTTAGAAGTGGCACTCCTATGTCTTAAAAATATAAGAAGATAGGTTATGGAAAGATGGGAGCGAGCCGAAAGAAGAATCTATCTCACTAGTAAAGTTTAGAAACTGGGTCGGCTTACTCTAAGACTGAGCCAGCTCAGTTGAGAACTGGGTCGGCTTAGTTCAGGATTGGGTCAGCTAGATCTCAGAGAAAAATTCAAATAGAGAGCAGCATTTTTGGGCTATTGGTATGGTACACAACTGGGTCAGCTCAGTCCCAGACTGAGTCGACCTAGTCGCAGGTTATCCGACTCAATCTGAAACTGGGTCGGCTCAATTTTCATGGGTTATTATTTTATGTACGTGGATTGTTGGAGTTTGGAGAGTTTTTCTATGAGCTTGCGCTTGACCCTTTGTAAAGTATATATACTGAAAATAGGTCAAGATTGTAAGCGTGCTGAAATATACTGAATAAAAGCTCTTTTCTTCCAAAAATCTCTTCTTCTCTTCTTCTCTATTTCTTGATTTATTTGATCACGCTTTCACAGAGATCTCAGAGAAGTACTTCCTTGATTGCTTGACTAATCACCGACGGCCACGCCGATCCATATGGGAAGAGCATATATTTTCAACATTTGGTATCAGAGTGGTGTTGTGTGGAAGGAAGAAAGGCACCTAGGGTTTACTACATCTAAGATCTATTGCATCGGGTTTTATCCTAAAAACTTCTAGTTTGCTTCGTGGTTGTCTCTAGATTGAGGTGAGATTGTTTATATGGAGGAACGATGATAGAAAAATTTGGAAAGAGGATCTAGGGCTAGTTAGATTTTCTGTGAAGTATAGTTTTACTGGTGTGTGATCGTAAAGGATGTTAGGAATCTGTTCTTGACTTGTTTGAAGTCATGGGATCAAGTGGATTCAAGATGAATTTTGAGAAGTTCGACGGTAAGAAAAACTTTACGTTATAGTAGTAAAGAGTAAAGGACTTGTTAGTTCAGTAGAGGATCTACAAAGTCTTGACAAAAGAAAGACCGAAAAAGATCAGTGTTAAGGATTGGGAAGAGTTGGAGGAAACTTCTTTTAGCACAATCTAGATGTGCTTGGTCGATCAGATTTTGCCCGAGATTTGCATAGAGACTACGGCAAAGGGGCTTTGGAAGAGATTGGAGAATACATACATGGGGAAGAGCATGACGAACAAGCTATGGTTGAAGAAATAGCTGTCTAGTTTGAGGATGCTCGAAGGTGGAGATCTTGTTACACATAGCCAAAGGTTCAATCAGGTGTGTTCTAAGGTGATGAGTTTGGATGTGAAGATCGACGAGCAGGATCGAGCATTGCTGCTATTATGTTCTTCCCAGGTTCGTATGATGGTCTCATAACAACTCTAGTTTATGGGAAGGAGATCCTAAACTATGAAGAGATTGTTGGTGTACTCAGATCAAATGAGCAAAGGGAGAAGATCTGTAAGGAAGATCCTAAGTTTGAGATCTTGGTTGTGAACGAAAGATAGAAAAGATCAAATGAGAAGATAAGAGGAAAATCCAAGGGTAGATCTAAGTCTCAGGATCATAGGAAGATGACATTAAAATATTATAAATGTCATCAACCTGGACACTTGAGGAGAAATTATCTCCTTTTGAGATTAGAAAAAGGGAAGGCCAGCAAGAAAGAAGATATAGCTTCTATGAGTAGTGGAGAAGACCTGCTAGTTATATCAGATGGATTCACAGAGTGCGATACTATGTGGATATTAGATTCAGCATACTCGCACCACTATACTTCTCATCGGGAGTGGTTTGCTATCTATCAGAAGGTCGATGGTGAAAGTGCCAATTTTGGAGATGATCACCCATGCAAAGTAGCTAAAATTGGCTCTGTCAGGGTGAGGATATACGATGGGATCATTCATACATTATCAAATGTCAGGCATGTACCGAAGTTGAAAAAGAATTTGATTTCTTTGGGCTACTTGGAGGAGTAGGGTTATGCTTTTAGTAGCCAGACTAGGAGTGGATGTCTGAAAATTTTCAAGAAAGCTTTGGTGGTGATGAGAGGTAGAAGACTGAGCAATAATTTTTATAGAATGGAAGGCTCAGTGGCAAATGATAGTGCAGAGGTGCTAGCAGCGGCACAGGAGAAGCAGGTTTTATATCGACTGTGGCACTATTGGATGGATCATATAAGTGACCGTAGGCTCATAGAACTAAGCAGAAGAAGTATGATCCTAGCCCTGAAGAAGGAGGGCGCAGATCTTTATGAGCCATGTATCTTTGGCAAACAGCATAGGATGAAGTTTGCCAGAAGTACCAAGCGTAGTGAGGGAGTGCTAGATTTAGTGCACTCGGATGTGTGGGGACTAGCTCCTGTATCAGCTAGAGGTGGGGTAAAATACTTTGTTACTTTCATTGATGATTTCTCAAGGAAGGTATGGGTTTATCTGATCAGAGAAAAATCAAAGATGTTTGCCTGGTTCAGAGCCTAGAGAGCTGAAGTAGAGAAGAAGTTAGGGAGATAGATAAAGTATTTAAGGTCGAACAATGGAGGAAAGTATACTAGCCTGGAGTTCAAGAGGTACTGTGAGAAAAATGATATCAAATGCCATCACATGGTGAGGATGACTTTCCAGTAGAATGGTGTCATGGAGAGGATGAATCGAACATTGATCGAGAAAGCACGAAGTTTGAGGCTATAGACATCACTCCCAAAGTCTTTTTGGGGTGATGCTCTAACTTTTTCTTATTTTTTTGTGAATAGATCCCTTCATTATAAGCTGAATGGAGGCATTCTAGAAGAGGTCTAGAGTGAAAAGAAGGTAGAGCTTGGCCATCTGAAAGTCTTCGGTTACACAGCCTATGCATATGTGGAGGCAATCGAGAGGAGCAAATTAGATCCAAAATCTTAAAAGATGACACTCAAAGGGTATCCACAAGAAGTCAAAGGGTACCTATTGTGGGACTCTCAAGCACTGAAGTTAGTGATTAGTAGGAATGTTATCTTTGATGAGAAGAGCATCTTGAGGAGGTTTGGGATAGATGAAACTGAGAAAACAAAGGTGAATAGTGGTGGCCAGTCAGAGAATAATGGCATGTAGATTACATCCACTTACAAGAGTGTTCCTGTTGAGGTGGAGCTGGGCAGAAAAGTATTATCTCGGATTGAAAATCAACATGAAGGGCTGGCAGTTTAGATAGGTGTGTAGGAGTAGTCACAGATATCAGACAGAGATATGCCAGTGGGAGTGGCTTTGCACAAGCCCCAGCATACTATTAGGAGACCGATCAAATATAACATTGATGAGGTTATCTCCTATACACTTATCACTGCTAATGAAGATCCAGAGGATTATGTAGAGGCTATGGAGAGTGAGGATCATGGTTCATGGATGCAAGCCATGATGGAGGAGATCACTTGAGAAGAATCAGACATGGCAGTTGGAGGATCTTCCAAAGGGTGCTCGACCTATTGGCTCAAAGTAGGTGTTCACAAAGAAAGAAGCACCTTCAGAACAAGATGGAATCAGATTCAAAGCAAGGCTAGCAGCAAAGGGATACTCACAAAGGGAAGGGATTGACTACACAGAAATTTTTTCTCCTATGATGCATCATACATCTATTCGAGTTTTGTTGTCATTAGTGGCACAGCATAACATGAAATTGGAATAAATAGACGTGAAGATGACCTTCCTTCATGGGACTTTGGAGGAAAAAATCTACATGAAGCAGCCAGATGGTTTCATGGAGATGGGACAGGAAGAAAAGGTGTGTTTGCTCAGGAAGTCTTTGTATGGCTTGAAACAATCTTCTCATTAGTGGTATCGAAGGTTTGGTAGCTTTGTCTTGAGCCTGAGTTTCAACAAATGTGAACATGATTGTTGTATCTACATTAAAGCTGTAGATGAGGAGGATGCTCTATACCTATTATTGTATGTAGATGATATGCTCATAGCCAGTAGAAGCATGGATGATGTGGAAAGGTTGAAAATGATATTATCATCTAAATTTGAGATGAAAGATTTGGGTCCAGCTAAAAAAATTCTTGGAATGAAGATTTGCAGAGATATGTTTAAAGGAGTGCTCCATTTGTCACAAAAAAAGTATGTCCAGAAGATTCTGGAGAGGTTTGGGATGGAGAAGGCCAAACCTGTAGAGACGCCATTGCTGAGCCATATGTCTCTCTCCAAGTTACAGTGCCCCCAGTTAGAAGAGAAGAGAGAGTACATGAAATGAGTTTCTTATGCAAATGTTGTAGGCAGTGTGATATGCACTATGGTGTGCTGTAGACCAGATATAGCACATGCTGTGAGCATGGTTAGTAGATACATGGCTAACCTTGGAAAGGAATACTGAAAAGCATTGAAATGAACATTAAGATATTTGCATGGTGATGCGTGCTAATCTATAGCTATGGTAAGTACACCAGTCGATCAAGTAATAAAGTAAATGAGTAGAGTATCATCCCTAGAGGAATGGAAAATAAGTACTGAAAAGCTCTTTCCTATACTTTATTTAGAACACCAATTTATGAGAATAAGAAATTAAAGAACAAAATAAAAAAATAATTAAAAATTTTAATTAAATAGAGAGAGTGTAATTATTAGGATTTTAAACTTAAGAGCAATGTATTACTAAGGTAATTGGTTCACCAACTCAGTCAATACAATATTCAGGTTACTAGATTAATTTTATTTCATGTGACGATGGAGTTTCCTAGTTTATTCACTACCCTTTGGTCCAAACGTAGCAAAACTATCAATATTTATTAATTACCCTATGGTCCAGGTGTAATTGAAATAAATATTAATACTTTAAGTTTGATGAAATCCTCTAATTAAAATACATTGCATCCAAAGCACACTAAAATTCTCGCATGCATATGAATTCTAATTTGATTCATAATACAAGGTATATAATCAAGAAGCAATAACATAGATGTACTTGGTCCGTAACATCTATGTTCATCAGATCAATTAGAAGATGGTTAGTAATCTAAAAGCATTAAGATCAGATTTATATACTCCTCATAAATAAAATTTAAAATTAAAAATAAATCATATAGAATATTGCATTAAAAGAGTGGCTACACCTTTGCCTTAGTAAAAGAAAATTTAGTTCATGACAACAAGTTCAGAAACAGCAAAAAAAATAAAAAGTATAAAGAAATTTGACTGTTTGATTGCTGAAATTGATTGTCTGTCGCTCTTGGTGTGGAGAACTTGGTGAAGAAGAAAAGAAACTCCTTGATCAATGCTCTGATTGTTGGAAGAAGAAGAAAAAAAATTAAAAATCCTTCCTTTTCTCTCAAAAATCTCTCCTCTTTCTACCTCTCTCCTCTCTTTCCCTTCTTTTTCTTTTTGTTTCTTTTACTGTCTCCCCTCTCTCTTTTTTTTTCTTCGGCAACAGAACTTTTTATAGGTTGAGAGGTGGATTTTTCATTGAAATTCTCTTAAAAATTAGGTTTAAAAATCTCAATATAAGTCAAATTAGGACCCTGGATGATTCTAACCATTGGATGTCGATCAAACGATCCAAAAATTGCTTAAAAAAACCTTTAAAATATCCTAGATCAAGTCAGAATTCATGGTAGCCGTTGGATCAATCATTGGATTGAATCTAGGCCATTAGATCGCACACAGAAAAGCTTCTAATCTTTAGTTTAAAGTTGGGATGAATCTCAGTTGTTGGATCTTGATCGGGAGCTACGGATGCCGTTCGTCAGCGCATGCGTTTCGGCCATCCAATCAAATCCCAGTGAAAGGTGCCTGTTGGGTCAGATAAAATTTCTAAATTATCCTCTATAGACCATGCGTGAGCCCAATGTTGCATGGACCACCGCATTCTTCAGCCAATCAGAGCGCACTTCTCCATGTGAAATTTCTGAAATGCCCTCCAAATGGTTCACCGTGCACCGCAAAAAATGCTGACGTCAGCCTAGCATCAGTGGGTCGATCTGTTGGGTGTGGTTGAATCGGGTGGTTTGCTGAGCCAATTTTTCTGAACCGGTTTGAACTGGACCGGCTCTCTTTTTTTTTTTGAAATTCAATTCCGGGCTCGTTTGAAGTGCGTTTTGCCTGAAATTTATTTCATCTAAATCAAAAAAATAAGATCTTCATATTAGTAGCCTTCTTTCCTACATAAGATTAATAAAAATATCAATTTCTAAAGAAATAGATTAATTTATTTTATAATTTAATACTTTTATTAGTATATTTTACCACTTATCACACCACCCAACTTAGTCATTGCTAGTCCCTTAGCAATGTTTTATTTAATACCATGTTTCAATAAGATTATCCATCAAAAAAATAAAATCTAGGACTAAAGGTCAAAAAGTTTAGAAAATACTGCTAATTAAGCATTGAGCTTAGAAGCAAATTTTTCAGTCAATACAATTAAAAACTTTCTTAGAGTACATCAAAGATCTATAGCACTTATGTTCATGATGACTAACTTTAGCATTTCAGTATTAAATTAAAAGAATAAAAGTATCCTCTCTTATCACCTATTTTGGTCAATTTTCTATACATTCTCAATTTTATACTCATGAATTAAGGTAGCTTTCACACTGCCCCTTTTTTTTTTTTTTGCTGTGCTGAGCATCCTGGCCTTTCCCTTCACCATTTTACGTGAATTTCTACACTTGACCTAGGTGCAGAGACCCAGTTACTAGGCTTTGGGCAATCCACATATACTCTATCTTTTGCACTTTATTTTTAGGCAGGTAGCTCTTTCCTTAAATTCAAGTTTCTTTGATTAGAATGTATATTAATTATCAATTTTCAGTGATAATTGAATCCTCAGTTGGCCTTATAATCAATACGTACTTTGCCTTGTTAGTGTGCATGTGCAATTAGAAGTGCTAATAGTCTTCTAATGACCTAAGTAGGCTGCTGAAAGTCGACCAACTAATCTACTTCTTTAACTCGTTATATTCATCAGCAAATAATTCTATCTTTTATCACTTGTCTAGTCTATCTTGCTCAAGATTTTCTTCTTAGCACATTTTTTTTTTTTACCCCCTAACTTATTCTACATTGTCTTAAAGGAGAAGAAAAATAAAGGGTGCAATAAAGGGCAGGAAGGAATACACTTGATTTGGTTCAATCTGGTTCTTTGGAGCTTTGAAATTTTGCTTAAGCTCTTATTGATTTTTTCCTTTTTGCAAAATTGAAAATACACAGCAAAGTAGTAAAAGAGTAATAATAAATTACTAAAAAATAAAAGAAAAAAAAATGATCAAAACTAAAAAGAAAAGAAACAACCTATCTAGTAGTTCTGATTTATAGTCTTCAGCTTGACTTTCTTTGAGTTCTAAAGTTGAATCAATCTGGTGCCACTTCAATTGGAATACTTTCATGTTTGATCGAGTCCCTTCTTTCAATTGGACATTGCTAGCTTTTATAGTCTCAAACCTATTTTCTACAGAATTCTCATATACTGAATTGTCAATAATATCAATTAGAAAATAAGTTTGATTATCATCAGGATGTTTAGTATCTTTGAAAATATTAAAAGTAACTTGTTCATCTTGGACTCTAAGAATTAATTTTTCTTGTTGAACATCTATTAAAGCTCCTCCAGTAGCTAAAAAGGGTCTTCCTAAAATAAGGGGTACATCATAATCTTCTTTCATATCAAGAACAATAAAATCAATAGAAAAAATAAACTTGTTTACCTTTACCAAGACATCCTCCACTATACCTCTTGGATATTTGATGGATCTATCGGCTAATTGAAGAGTAATAGTGGTAGGCTTTCGGTTCTCCTAGACCCAGCTTCCTGAAAATAGAAAAAGGCATGAGATTAATACTTGCTCCTAAATCACATAAAACTTTATCAAAACTACAATCACCAATAATGCAAGGGATAGTAAAACTTCCTGGATCTTTTAGCTTCTGTGGTAATTTATTTTGAAGTATTGCTGAGCATTCTTCATTCAAATTTATTCTCTCATGCTCCTTCAGCTTTTTCTTATTTGTTAGGATTTCTTTGAGAAACTTGGCATACCTGGGCATTTGAGTGATAGCATCTACAAAAGAAATATTAATATGTAAATTCTTTAATATTTTGAAAAAGTTAGAAAATTTCTTATCTGGATGCTGTATTTGTCTCTCTGGGAATGGTAGTGGTGGCACGTAGGGCTTCACATTTGGATCGGCAAACTATATACCTGGAGACCATCCATCTACTGGTTGTTTTGGTGACTGACGAATTTTAGTTGATGGTTCCTTATTTGTAGTTGGCTCTTCAGTCTCTTTCTTTTGATGTGGCTCCTTCCAGCTTTGTACCACTTCTTAGGGTGATAGCATTGACTTGCTCCCTTGGATTGGTCTCCGTGTTGCTGGGCAAGGATTCCTGAGGTCTCTCGGAGATTATCTTAGCCATTTGACCTATTTGCATCTCCAAGTTTCGAATTGCTGCTGCTTGGTCCTGCCTAAGTTTGGCTTCCAAATTTTTTATAGTTGCTTCTTGGTTTTGCATAAATTTGACCATCAGCTCTTCCATGTTGGACTTCTTTTCAGGTACTTGGAATCCCGGAGGGTGGCTGTTGTGCTGCATTTTGATTACTCCATGAGAAATTTGGGTGCTGCCTCCACCCTTGATTGTATGTGTTGGAGTAGGGATTGTTTTGTTGTGGCCTAAAAAAATTACCAACATAATTAGCTGTATCAGTTGCTTTAGCAAAAGGATTACCTATCTGGCAATTGCTCGTATCGTGTCCTCCTCCACACAGGTCATAGGTGATGCTCTGAACATGCATAGCTGTTCCCTTCAAGTTGTTGACTTCGGCTCTAAGGGCTGCAATTTCAGCTAGTAAGGTTGGCACGCAATCTACTCCCTGCACAGCTGCTAGTCTTTTTGGCATCATGCATTCTGTCTGCCACTGATAGCTATTTGATGCCATCTCATCGATCAGATCGAAGGCTTCTTCCTCATTTTTTGGATTAATGGTTCCTCCTGCTGCTGCATCAATCATAGAACGATTAGTAGGAGATAAACCATTATAGAAAGTTTGTACCTGAAGCCATACGGATAGTTGATGATGTGGACATCTCCTCAGCAGTTTCCTTGAAATGCTCCCAAGCCTCATATAGTGTCTCCATGTCCATCTGCATAAAAGAAGTGATATCGTTGCGCATCTTGGCAGTCTTGGAAGGTGGAAAGTACTTGGCTAAGAATTTTTGGGCTAGGACATCCCAAGTTGTGATAGAACCTACAGGAAGAGAATGAAGCCAATTTCTTAGCTTTGTCCCATAAAGAGAAAGGAAATAACCTTAATCTAATAGCATCATCCGACACCCCATTAATTTTAAAAGTATCACAAAGTTCAAGAAAAGTTAGAAATATGGGCATTCGGATCATCATGCACGTGTCCACTGAATTGGACAGTTGATTGAATCATCTGGATCATCGTCGATTTTATTTCGAAGTTGTTTGCTCGTACAGGCGGTCTCCTGATGCTCGAAGCTGCATCGGCTATAGATGGTGTGATGTAATCATTTAATGGATGATGTACTGGTCGAATAGCTTCATGCTGTCCTTCGGTCGCCATATCCAATCCTAGATTGATGTCGTTAGGATCTTCAGCTGCCATGTTTCTTTCTTGTTGTAGTCTTCTAATGGTCCTTTCAATTTTTGGATCTAAAGATAGTAAGTTACTATGTCCAGTACGTGTCATGCACTGAATAATTTTTTTTTAAAAAAATAATAAAAATTAAAAATAAAATTTTAAAGTAAAGCTAGGATCAAAATTTTAATATTATTTTAGACACAATCTCCGACAACGGTGCCAAAAACTTGATGCGTGCTAATCTATAGCTATGGCAAGTGCACCAGTCGATCAAGTAATAAAGTAAATGAGTAGAGTATCATCCCTAGAGGATTGAAAAATAAGTACTGAAAAGCTCTTTCCTATGCTTTATTTAGAAGATCGATTTATGAGAATAAGAAATTAAAGAATAAAATAAAAAAATAATTAAAAATTTTAATTAAATAGAGAGAGTGTAAATTATTAGGGTTTTAAACTTCAAGAGCAATGGATTACTAAGGCAATCGGTTCACCAACTCAGTCAATACAATATTCAGATTTATTAGATTAATTTTATTTCATGTGACGGTGGAGTCTCCTAATTTATTCACTATCCTTTGATCCAGGCGTAGGTGAAGGGAAATCCTGATTTCTCGGTCCAAGTTCGTTCAGATCTGATCAGATCAAGAGATATATTTCAAAAATTTTTCTCTTGATCCCAATCAGATCTGATATTTCAGATCTAATTCTTATTATTTTAATAAAATAAAATTAAAAAATAAATTAAATCAAATTTAATTTACCTGATCTGGGTAATCCTATTATCCTGTTGATGATCCTGTTTGCAGCGGAAGGTTCTGGATCTTAGCCACGCAAGCGCCTGGCCTCTACCGATATCCACTCGGGTTGGATCTGGAGATCCTCTTCTTCTCTATCACGCCTCCAAAAATCAGATCTGAATCTGATTTGGAGGATCTTCAAAACTCTTTTGAAGATGAGCAGTCATCCTTTGCAGCAGCGCAGCCTTCTTATTTTTGATCGCCTTTCTTTGATCTGAATCGCACCAACTAGGGTCCAAAACTCCTTTTGGATGTGGAGAGCAAGGGGAGAAGAGACTATGGTGTGGAGAAGGAGGGGAGAGGCAGCCTTGGGGTGTGGGGTTTCTCAATTGAATTGCATCTTCTTTAAATCTGAGTTGGGCGCAGGGTCTTATTTATAGACTAAGCATGATCCAACTCCTCTTCCTCCCAACCAATCACAACCCTTTGTGAAATCAGATCTAAATCTGATTGGTGGGAATAGAGACCCCTGGATTCCTTCTTAGAGGGTGCCTAAGACCAGTCAAAGTTGGTTCTTAGAAGAACTCTAATTGGAATCCAAAAAGGAGATGGAGTCCTTGTCCAACAAGGACTCCTAGGCGCCTCCAACATGGGCACACGCCTAGGGTGGCGTGCGCCCTTCTCCTTGCCAGGTTCTGGCAGGGGGACAGGCCCCCACCAGCTCTCCAATAGGTGCATGACATGTGGTCAAAAGTCAAAGTATCAACGGTCAACGTTTGACCAATCAAAGGTAGACTTTTGACCAAAGTCAAAGAACAAGAAATGGCAGGTGACCAAAAATGGTAGGTAATGTCTTACAAATAAGACAACCTTTTCTGACTTGGACAACCTCCTTCAGACCACATGAAGGCCTCTGTTTGAGCATAAACTCCTTTGGCTCAGACAGGACAACTTATTTATGATAGCAAAAGAAGAACGTTAGGTTCAATCGAGTGCTAGCACGATTTCCTTGAACCTAATTGAATCTCATTCAGATCAATTGAACTAGATCAGTTCAATTGATGATCACCAGATTCAAACCCTTGTTTGTGTGACCCAGTTAGGTTCAGTTTTTGTATGGTAATGAGATATGTTGCATATCTTCCTTAATTCTTTAGATCCAAATTGATTTTTAATTTTTTAAATTTTTTTC
>QRFJ01003340.1:205561-318084 GCA_006176705.1 Cocos nucifera
AAAATATTTTTATGATCTCTATCATCGACATCATCGAAACTCCTTCGATGGATCAGAACTCTTCTGATTCAAAAAGCTAGAAGATCAATCATCTAAATCATCTAATTGCTCCAAAACCCACCAGTGACACCTAGCAGTATATGGTGGCAACCATCAGAGCTTGAATACGACTCTTGGTGCAGCTACTTGTGTGATTCAGTTTCTTCTATCTTGAGCCCCGATCAGATTAGGGTTAGGTGAACTCTCAAACCCTATGTCCTCTGTCTATTATGAATGTAATCATTTGATTCAGTCCAATGTAAAAAATCTAAATAGAAAACTCTTTCTAATTATTTTCCACTCTACCATGGCCATGATTTCTTGGACTGATTCTCATGATCAATCATAGGGCCCTTTTTAAAACTCCTCTACCACCGAGGTAAAGAATAGATTCCATCTTTGATTGCAATCCAGTTCCTATATGGAACATGTCATAGCCAACATTACACCTCAGGGTTCCATATGGCTTAGAGACTGGTTAATGGTGTGTCAACATAACACCTCAAGTGAAAACTGCCGATGCAATCTCAGGTCAAAGAACCAGACACACTACTGCAGCATCGAGTTCAGTCAATTTGATGAGAAGTGTAGACTCCTAATGACTACCGAAGGTGGTCAACGCTCAAGTGCCCTCGTTCTCTAACGAGTACTGTACTCTCGCTTCTGGTGTCTCTCACACCGTAGACTCAAGACTCATCTACTAAAGAGAAAGCGATCGACAAACAACCTTCCCAGATCAAATCACATCCTCTGTGAATGATCTATGGTCGGAGCTGTTTATGAGTAATTAATGATAATTCATTGTTTAAAATTTTCAACTCTTGAAAAATATGAATTATCATTACCATTAACTCAAAGATGTTTCACAGACACACTAATACAACATATGTGATAGAAAAATAACCCAGTTTATTGAATTTAGTCAAAATATAAATTTTGGCCCCTAGAAGTGTATTACAAGTATCAGCCAATTCTGGCTTCTAGGGCATATATACTTACAATCGTTCCACTTGTCCTAAAAGCCAATTGGCTATAAGTCTAAGTCCTATCTCCAGGTGGGCTTACGATCTTCTGCTGGCCCAAACGGGTTTTGTAAGGGAGTACTGCTCGACTATCTTGCGGAGTCGGACCTCTCGTTGACCTCGAGTATCCCTTCTCGAGGTATCAGTGGATGAGGTCAGGTTCGCCGCTTAATAGGCTTGGATTTTCTGGAAGAATCTCGGCCCTGTAGCAAGGTATGGCCCATTGTGTCGCAGTATTGGAGGAATGGCTCTGATGGCATTCTCACTACAATTCCTGCAGCAAACTTCTCTGTTACAGGCTTCCTTCGCAGCATTTGATGCAGCGATATATTATGCTTTTCCATGGTGGAATCTGCCTATCACAGTTTGCTTGAACTTTTCCAGCTGAAGCACTACATCAATTGCACACAAACAGACTCCAGATGTCGACTTCGATCTATTATCAGACGATATCGAGTCTGTTATTCTGGTCTAGGCAGTTCTCCGTTTATCCAGAAGCACAGATCAATAATCTTAGTTCTTCTCAAGTACTTGGATACATTTCATGAAGAATCCAGTGTTCTACCTGACAAATTTTGACTGATATCTAGCTTGTGACCTCCGCATGGGCTATAAGTTGGTCATAAGAGTAGATTATGACATGGCCTACTGAGCCCTATTGCAGAGGATGAGGGATCTGGCTATAGCGTTCTAGTGCTTCTCAGGTGTGCTGGGGACTCTTGATGATCATTTCTTGGAAGTATTAATGCCTGCTCTTAGAGTCTTCTCTTAACTCGTTGTCTTTCTCTATAACTCTTCTTGAAAGTACTCACTACTATTCCTTATCGTAATTGATCCCTATATTATCCTATAATCCTAGAATAAGGATGCTATACCTAAGTCTCATGGAGAATTCCCTTGACAAACAACATCATTCGACTGATGTAACATGGGAATATCATTCACCATATAAGGGAGGATGTCATCCACGTTCAATCGGGAAGACAACAGCGCTCCCACTGACCCTTTGAAAATAAATGGTTTCTTTCTTCTGATTGAATGAAAAAAGCTTTTTGTATTCATTCATCATTCAAAACGAGTGTTCCCAGCTCCGAATGCTTGCTAAGCTATATATGGACTTTGCAATGCAAACCTATGTGATCAGCATGGACTGTGATGAAACTGCGCTGTTCCATAATAGATATTCTTCCCTCAAGATATCCATTCAGAGAATGCGTTTTTCACGTCCTTTGCCATATTTCTAATCGAACAATAGCTGCAACTGATAGCAATGTGCGGATGGATTTTTGAGCCATACTTGAACTGGGGAAATGTTCCTTGATAGTCTATGCTCTTTGCGTTGACTATAACTCTTTTGGTCCAGCCAATTCTAGCCATTGAATGTCTCACGATTCCCACTGCACAATTCTCTTCTCTTGAAGATTCATTTATATCATATAGTACTATTTATCCTTCTGGTGGAATACTCAAGGTTCGACTTGGTTTGAGTGCATCGAGTTCATTTTTTGACTGCAATTGCCTTAGCCATTTCTCGGAAGTTCGATATCTGATATAGCCTCGTTGTTAGGTTTTGAGATCTCCATGAGAACCACATACCTCGAGTGACATTTCCTCTACATCCTCTGAACAATCCTACGTTCTTTCAGGGGGATGGGAATCCTCTTTACCGATCTTACGAGGTGGAGAGGTAGTGGTTCATTAATGGCTCAACCTAATTTGGTTTCACTTGGTCCCTTAGTCGTTCTGCTTGTGAGACTTCTCATTCATGCTTGATCTATTTGCACAATGTTCGCTAGCGTTTGAATAAATTTACTATTTTTTCAAGGGAAAGATTGGCATATCGACTCACATTCACATTGTGGTCTTTGGATGTAAAGAAATAGATTCGTATGCTCTTATAGGATATCCTATGAATCACTCTGGAACGACTCAATTCACGCGTTTTGAATGGCGACAACCTAAATTTAAGATCGATTGTTCTTACCGTATATTGTACATCCACTACAGTACCGCGAAGTAACGCGGTCTCAACCAGGATTAGGCGGAAACCCCACGCTTCATCACCCTGAGGATTGAATCATCTTGAGAATGTCAACGCTAGGGAGGTCGCTCTACGTGAAGTATCTACATATACGTGTGAGGAAACGGTAGAGACCCTTCAGTAATCAAATACAAGAACACATATTCACAAGAAAATGGAGTCCTGAAGCTCCACTCACGAACATCGATGAAACCTACACTAATTCGATCTCCATCACTGAACCGTTTGAGTTGCAGTGTAACCTGGTGGGAGTCCTTAAGGATAAATTGCCTTATCCTTGAGTTAGGTCTAAGGAACTATCACTGCCTAAAGCGTATTCTACTCTCGATCTAGAATCCCGTCAGAAGAACCTTTATGGAATATTCCTATTTGTTTTTCTATTCATGTTGAATTCTTTGAAGTTTTCAAAGGCTCAGCTTGTGTTCATAGATACACATATCCATTTACCTAGATTAGAATCATCGTAAAAGGAATGAGATGACATAATATGGCCTCTAGCTCGGCACATCAATGGGCCGCAACATCCAGTATGTACTAGGGCAGGGATCTAGGTGGCCCTCTCCCATGTCCATATCAAAAGGGAAGTGTGTTTGTTCCATTTGCCTTTGAAGACAGGATTCCAACCAAGTTGGATGTGACTCGAAGTTCAATGGACTCATAAGCCCCATTTTTCTTCCATTTGTTGAGTCCATCATCTTCGCTAAATGGACCTAATCTTAAAGTGCCATAGATATTTCATTGGACTAATCCCTAGTTCGTTTGGGCATTCAGCATTTTGCTCGATGAACGAGCATACCTCCAGAAGGACCTTCTTCTTGTTCTTCAGGGTGGTACCCAGGTAAGTAAGGGCAGTTACCGTCAATGGCGTTCGCTTTGCAAGGAAATACTTTCCTTTGCCAATCGGCCTTGTTCTCGCTATTCTCGCCTTTTTCTTCTTTGATCCTTTACCTTTTGCTTTTTTCTAGAGCTTCTGTTTTCTTCTATAAGGCTCTTCTTTTGGAGAAGTTCCATTCCATACGCAAGAATGAGCCTTTAAGAATCTTCATAGAAAGCTCAGCCGTAACAGCGATATCATTAACATCGGCCAGGAAATTTGAAGTTTATGTCAATGTGGTAATTCTGATGGAATTGCCCATATGCATCGAGTCAGGATTGCAGAAATGATTCATTCTAGTCCAACAGTCCACTTCACCCATCGGCTTCTCTAGCTCTTTCATATCCTTGTATATGTCAGATAGTTGATCTTGACTTGACTGCCCATTCACCGCATCTTAGCTTAAAAAGTCAGTTCGTGACTTGAATAGTTTGGCTGCGCGACTTTGTTCACCAAACCATCTCCTGCATGGAGCCACAACTTTTGCGAGCAGTCTCGATATCCTCATGTTGGGCGCTGGAGCTTCAATCAGACATCGAGCACCAAACATGTAATTCTTGGCCTTATTATCTTCGTCTAATCCCATTTTTTCGATGAGACGCTTCTCCTGTTCAACGATGGCGAGGCTGGTAAATGTGGGAGGGTCTGGTGATCCAAACAAGGGTTTAACTTCTCAGACCAAAATAATTTTGTATTCCTGAGCAAATCTTGTTAATAATGGGTCCATCAGTCCTATGTTTGTGTCAGGATACGTGCCAATGGTTGGAAGCAGACTATTCCTGGTAGGAGTCAAAAGGCTAGTTAAGATACTTATTTGACTTAACCAAGTTATTTAGGATTTTTATTTTTAAAAATTAGCTCACTATTTTTCTTGGAATCCCTACACTCCCGTCTATAGGTGCGAACAATCTCATGATTAATGATTTCTAGTGACGGTGTGATGTCTCACCAAACTGATCTCATCACCTCACTACAGTTATTGGTGGATGGGTTTTGCCAATGATGTGAACACAACTCTTGTTCCATATGATCATCTATAATGGCTGACCCAAACTTGGTCTCTTATTCATGAAATTCACCGTAATCCGAATATTGAAATCCACTCCTTAGCTAAGTCACCCCACCATATTGCGATAAGACTGGGTTCCTAATTGAGTTCTAACGTATCCGATATGTGAGCTCAACCTCAATCTCCAGCCATAGCATCTCAATGCCTTAATAGAACTGGTGCCGTCTTCCGTGAAATCGAGCACTGTCGCCGAGAACATCAACGCGTCCCTAGGGAAGGTCTTGGCCGTCATCTCTACAATTAGGTGGAAGACTAGACTTTAATCTTTTCTTAGGGAGTATTGGATTCAGGGTTCTCATTAAACTAGGATTGGCTTAGTCATATAACAATATGACTAACTAAGTGGGCAATGGGGTTTAGCTCGTTTATTGACACCGTCAGATCGAAATGTGTCACGAGTATGGCCAGGTAAGTGAGACGATGGAGAGGAATATGCACTTAAACTCAATACAGAAAATGCATTCAGGTCGAGTAGTTCCAATTAAACAGGTCGTCTTCTGTTGCAAAACTACCTTAACCACCAAATTATTGAGCCAGAATCAATTGGGTTAGCCTACAATCAGACTCTAACCTCTGAGCCTAATTAGGTCTTGCTGATCGTGACTCGATCTTGACCAAACTTAATCTTATTAGGCTGGTCAATTTAAGCATTGTTGATCTCACTAACCACCTCTTGATTCGGTTTGAATCAACCGCTTAGTACCTAAATTGAGCTACTCAAGCCGAACCTAGTATTATGAATATGTCTTAGATCTGAAATTCTTAATTTTAAATCTAATTAATATTCCATAAACTTAATTCTTAATTAAGTAGGGTTCATAAACAAAATATGGCATAATAAATCTAGGGTTTCAGGATCTAGGTTTTGCAGAAAGTAAGTTTTGGGTTTCTGATTAAGGATGAAACATGCAGCACCCTACAATCATAAGAACACCCATCGAATGGGAAGAGAGGGCTTTAAACCTTCTTCATTCTTATGACCGGACGGCCAAGGGAATGCCTTAATCAGGACATTCAATATACAAAACAATATCAGATCTATATCTATATCTCATATATAAAGTAGATCTAATCATGGCAATATTTGCATACATTCATGTATCATAATCATGCATGTTTTTCAGATCTAAATTATTCATAATAATCTAAAAAAATTAGATTTAAATTGATCTATACAATAAATTTCTAATAGACAATTATGTAGAATATTCTAAAACTAGTCTAGACATGCATCAATCATATCTCATAGATATTTCAAAAATTAAATAATTTTATTTGCTGTTTTTGATGTTATTATAACATTATAATAATCAAAAAATAGTAAATAAAAAGATCTAAACATGATTTAAATCGGATTAAATCAAAAATATGCAAGAATATTCTATAGACTATTCTATTCTAGAACTAGTCATGCATATCTTCTAATCTTAGATCCAAATTATTTAAATTTTTAATTTTTTCTGATTTCAGATTGATCAATTCTTCTGTGACATCTGAAATCAATTATTTTCTAATTAAAATGAAATTTAAATCAGATCTAAAACAATTTAGAACCATGGCCTCTGATACCAGTTGAAGGGAAATCATGATTTCCGATCCAGGTTCGTTCAGATATCTGATCAGATCAGAGATATATTTCAAAAATTTCTCTTTGATCCCAATCAGAATCTTGATATGTTTCAGATCTAATTCTTATTATTTTATAAAATAAATTAAAAATAAATTAAAATCAAATTTAATTTACCTGATCTGGGTAATCCTATTACCTATTGATGATCCTGTTTGCAGCGGAAGGTTCTGGATCTTAGCACGCAAGCGCGCTCTCCTACCGGTATCCACTCGGGTTGGATCTAGAGATCCTCTTCTTCTCTATCATGCCTCCAAAAAATTAGATCTGAATCTGATTGGAGGATCTTCAAAATCTTTTGAAGATAGCAGTCGTCCTTTGCAGAGCGCAGCGTCTTATTTTTGATCGCCTTTCTTTGATCTGAATCGCACCAACCAGGGTCCAAAAATCCTTTTGGATGTGGAGAGCAGGGGAGAAGAGACTATGGCGTGGAGAAGGAGGGAAGAGGCAGCCTTGGGGTGTGGGTGTTTCTCAATTGAATTGCATCTTCTTTAAAATCTGAGTTGGGGCAGGGTCTTATTTACAGACTAAGCGTGATCCAACTCCTCTTCCTCCAACCAATCAAACCCTTTGTGAAATCAGATCTAAATTGATTGGTAGGAATAGAAACCCCTGGATTCCTCCTTAGAGGGTGCTAAGACCAGTCAAAGTTGGTTTCTTAAGAAGACTCTAATTGGATCCAAAAGGGGAGATGGAGTCCTTGTCCAACAAGGACTCCTAGGCACCTCCAACTTGGGCACACGCCTAGGGTGGCGTGCGCCCTTCTCCTTGCCAGGTTCTGGTAGGGGGACAGGCCCCACCAACTCTCCAATAGGTGCATGACATGTGGTCAAAAGTCAAAGTATCAACGGTCAACGTTTGACCAGTCAAAGGTAGACTTTTGACCAAAGTCAAAGAATAAGAAATGGCAGGTGACCAAAAATGGCAGGTAATGTCTTACAAATAAGACAACCTTTTCTGACTTGGACAACCTCCTGTCAGACCACATGAAGGCCTCTATAACACTTATAATATCAAAAAATAGTAAATTAAAAGATCTAAAACATGATTTAATCGGATTAAATTAAAAATATGCAAGAATATTCTATAGAACTATTCTATTCTAGAACTAGTCATGCATATCTTCTAATCTTAGATCCAAATTATTTAATTTTAATTTTTTCTGATTTCAGATCTGATCATATCTCATGTGACATCTGAAATCAATTATTTTCTAATTAAAATGAATTTAAAATCAGATCTAACAATTTTAGAACCATGGCTCTGATACCAGTTGAAGGGAAACAATGATTTCCGATCCAGGTTCGTTCAGATCTGATCAGATCAAGAGATATATTTCAAAATTTTTTTTCTTGATCCCAATCAGATCTTGATATGTTTCAGATCTGATTCTTATTATTTTAATAAAATAAATTAAAAGATAAATTAAATCAAATTTAATTTTACCTGATCTGGGTAATCCTATACCCTGTTGATGATCCTGTTTGCAGCGAAGGTTCTGGATCTTAGCCACCGCAAGGCCCTGCCTCTACCGATATTCCACTCGGGTTGGATCTAGAGATCCTCTCTTCTCTATCATGCTCCAAAAATTAGATCTGAATCTGATTTGGAGGATCTTCAAAACTTTTTGAAGATGAGGCAGTGTCCTTTGCAGCAGCGCAGCGTTTTATTTTTGATCGCCTTTCTTTGATCTGAATCGCACCAACCGGGTCCAAAACTCCTTTTGGATGTGGGAGAGCAGGGGAGAAGAGACTATGGCATGGAGAAGGAGGGAAGAGGCAGCTTGGGGTGTGGGTTTCTCATTGAATTGGCATCCTTCTTAAATCTGATGATTTCAGATCTGATCACATCTCATGTGAATCTGAAATCAATTATTTTCTAATTAAAATAAATTTAAAATCAGATCTAAACAATTTAGAACCATGGCTCTGATACCAGTTGAAGGGAAATCCTGATTTCCGGTCCAGGTTCGTT
The DNA here is from genome assembly GCA_006176705.1 of Cocos nucifera. Lineage (NCBI taxonomy): Eukaryota > Viridiplantae > Streptophyta > Magnoliopsida > Arecales > Arecaceae > Cocos > Cocos nucifera. Next base: position 214,208 of record QRFJ01003340.1, read on the forward strand.
CAGATCTGATCAGATCAAGAGATATATTTCAAAAATTTTTTCTCTTGATCCCAATCAGATCTTGATATGTTTCAGATCTGATTCTTATTATTTTAATAAAATAAAATTAAAAGATAAATTAAATCAAATTTAATTTACCTGATCTGGGTAATCCTATTACCCTGTTGATGATCCTGTTTGCAGCGGAAGGTTCTGGATCTTAGCCACGCAAGCGCCTGGCCTCTACCGGTATCCACTCGGGTTGGATCTGGAGATCCTCTTCTTCTCTATCACACCTCCAAAAATTAGATCTGAATCTGATTTGGAGGATCTTCAAAACTCTTTTGAAGATGAGCAGTCGTCCTTTGCAGCAGCGCAGCCTTCTTATTTTTGATCGCCTTTCTTTGATCTGAATCGCACCAACCAGGGTCCAAAACTCCTTTTGGATGTGGAGAGCAAGGGGAGAAGAGACTATGGCATGGAGAAGGAGGGAAGAGGCAGCCTTGGGGTGTGGGGTTTCTCAATTGAATTGCATCTTCTTTAAATCTGAGTTGGGCGCAGGGTCTTATTTATAGACTAAGCGTGATCCAACTCCTCTTCCTCCCAACCAATCACAACCCTTTGTGAAATCAGATCTAAATCTGATTGGTGGGAATAGAGACCCCTGGATTCCTCCTTAGAGGGTGCCTAAGACCAGTCAAAGTTGGTTCTTAGAAGAACTCTAATTGGAATCCAAAAAGGAGATGGAGTCCTTGTCCAACAAGGACTCCTAGGCGCCTCCAACTTGGGCACACGCCTAGGGTGGCGTGCGCCCTTTTCCTTGCCAGGTTCTGGCAGGGGGACAAGGCCCCCACCAGCTCTCCAATAGGTGCATGACATGTGGTCAAAAGTCAAAGTGTCAATGGTCAACATTTGACCAGTCAAAGGTAGACTTTTGACCAAAGTCAAAGAACAAGAAATGGCAGGTGACCAAAAATGGCAGGTAATGTCTTACAAATAAGACAACCTTTTCTGACTTGGACAACCTCCAGTCAGACCATATGAAGGCCTCTGATTGAGCACAAACTCCTTTGGCTCAGACAGGACAACTTATTTATGATAGCAAAAGAAGAACGTTAGGTTCAATCGAGTGCTAGCACGATTTCCTTGAACCTAATTGAATCTCATTCAGATCAATTGAACTAGATCAGTTCAATTGATGATCACCAGATTCAAACCCTTGTTTGTGTGACCCAGTTAGGTTCAGTTCTGTATGGTAATGGGATATGTCATGATCTCTATCATCGACATCATCGAAACTCCTTTCGATGGATCAGAACTCTTCTGATTCGAACAGCTAGAATGATCGATCATCTAAATCATTCTAATTGCTCCCAAAATCCACCAGTGACACCTAGCAGTATATGGTGGCAACCCATCAGAGCTGAATGTGAACCTCTTGGTGCAGCTACCTGTGTGATTAAGTTCTTCTATCTTGAGCCCCGATCAGATTAGGGTTAAGGTGAACTCGTCAAACCCTAGTCTCTGTCATATGATGTAATCATTCGATTCGAGTCCAATGTGAAAATCTAAATAGAAACTCTTTCTATTATTTCACTCTACCATGGCCATGGATTTCTGGACTTGATTCTCATGATCATCATAGGGCTACTCCTCTACCACCGAGGTAGATAGATTCCATCTTGATGCAATCCAGTTCCTACAATGAACATGCTATAGCCAACATACACCTCAGGGTTCCATATGGCTAGGAGACCGAGTAATGGTGTAGTCAAACTATAACACCCTCAAGGTGAACTGCCGATGCATCTCAGGTCAAAGAACCAGACACACTACTGCAGCATCGAGTCAGTCATTGACGAGAAGGTAGACTCCCTAATGACTACTCGAGGTGGTCACGCTCAGTGCCCTCGTTCTCTAACGAGTACCTGTACTCTCACTCTGGTGTCTCCACACCGTAGACTCAAGACTCATCTACTAAAGAGAAGCGATTGTACAACAACCTTCCGGATCAATCACCATCCTCGTGATGATCCTATGGTCAGGAGCAATTTATGAGTTAATAATGATTATTCATGTCTTAAATTTTCAACTCTTGAAAATATGAATTATCATTACCATTAACTCAAAGGATATATCACAGACACTAAATACACATATGTGATAGAAAATAACCCATTTATTGATTTTAGTCAAAATTACAATTTTGCCCCTAGAAGTGTATTACAAGTATCAGCCAATTCTGGCTTCTAGGGCACATATATCTAACAGTAGGAAAACTATCAATATTTATTAATTATCCTTTGGTTCAGATATAATTTAAATAAATATTAATACATTAAGTTTTATGAAACCCTCTAATTAAAATATGCTGCGTCCAAAGCGCACAAAAATTTCCGCATGCATATGAATTCTAATTTGATTCATAATACAAGGTATATAATCAAGAAGCAATAACGTAGATGTACTTGATCCGTAACATCTATGTTCATCAGATCAATTAGAAGATGACCAATAATCTAAAAGCATTAAGATCAGATTTATATACTTCTTATGAATAAAATTTAAAATTAAAAATAAATTATACTGAATATTGCATCAAAAGAGTGGCTACACCTTAGCCTTAGTAAAAGAAAATTTAGTTCATGATAACAAGTTCAAAAATAGCAAATAAAATAAAAAGCATAAAGAAATTAGACTGTTTGATTGCTGAAATTGATTGTCCGTCACTCTTGGTGTGGAGAACTTGGTGAAGAAGAAAAGAAGCTCCTTCATCAATATTCTGATTATCGGAAGAAGAAGAAAGAAAATTAAAAATCCTTTCTTTTCTCTCAAAAATCTCTCTTCTCTTTCTACCTCTCTCCTCTCTTTCGCTTCTTTTTCTTTTTCTTTTTTTTTAATTACCTCCCCTCTCTCTTTTTTTTTCTTCGGCAAAAGACCTTTTTATAGACTGAGAGGTGGATTTTCCAACGAAATCCTCTTAAAAATTAGGTTTAAAACTCTCAGTATAAGTCAAATTAGGACCCTGGATGATTCTGACCGTTGGATGTCGATCAAACGATCCAAAAATTGCTTAAAAAAACCTTTAAAATATCTCAGATCATGTTGAAATTCATGGCAGCCATCGGATCAGTTGTTGGATTGAATCTAGGCCATCAGATCATGCACAGAAAAGCTTTTGATCTTTAGTTTAAAGTCGGGATGATTCTCAGTCGTTGGATCCCGATCGGGAGCTATGGATGTCGTTCGTCAGTGCATGCACTTCGGCCGTCCGATCAAATCTCAGTGAAAGGCACCCATCGGATCAAACAAAATTTCTAAATTACCCTCTGTAGACCATGTGCGAGTTCGGTGTTGCATGGACCGCTGCATTCTTCAGCCAATCAGAGCGCGCTTCTTCATATAAAATTCCCAAAATGCCCTCCAAACGGTCCACCGTGCATCGCAAAAAATGCTGACGTCAGCCTAGTGTCAGTGTTGCATCGGTGGTTGGTCTGCTGGGTGCGATCGAACTGGGTAGTCTGCTGAGCCAATTTTTCTGAACCGATTTAAACCAGACCAGCTCTCTTTTTTTTTTGAAATTCAATTTTGGGCTCGTTTGAAGTCCATTTTGCTTAAAATTTATTTTATTTGAACCAAAAAAATAAGATCTTCATATTGGTGGCCTTCTTTCCTATATAAGATTAATAAAGTATCAATTTCTAAAAAAATAGATTAATTTATTTTATAATTTAGTACTTTTATTAGTATATTTTTATCACTTATCACACCCCCCAACTTAGTCATTGCTAGTCCCTTAGCAATGTTTTATTTAATACCATATTTCAATAAGATTATCCATCAAAAAGATAAAATCTAGGACTTAAAGGTCAAAAAGTTTAGAAAATACTGCTAACTAAGCATTGAGCTTCAGAAGTAAATTTTTCAGTCAATACAATTAAAAACTTTCTTAGAGTACATCAAAGATCTATAGCACTTGTGTTCGTGATGACTAACTTTAGCATTTCAGTATTAAATTAAAAGAACAAAAGTATCTTCTCTTATCACCTATTTTGGTCAATTTTCTATACATTCTCAATTTTATACTCATGAATTAAGGTAGCTTTCACACTGCCCTTTTTTTTTTTTTTTGCTGTGCTGAGCATCCTGGCCTTTCCTTCACCATTTTACGTGAATTTTCACACTTGACCTAGGTGCAGAGACCCAGTTACTAGGCTTTGGGCAATCCACATATACTCTATCTTTTGCACTTTATTTTTAGGCAGGTAGCTCTTTCCTTAAATTCAAGTTTTTTTGATTAGAATGTATATTAATTATCCAATTTTCAGTGATAATTGAATCCTCAGTTGGCCTTATAATCAATACCTACTTTGCCTTGTTAGTGTGCATGTGCAATTAGAAAGTGCTAATAGTCTTTTAATGACCTAAGTAGGCTGCTAAAAGTTGACCAACTAATCTACTTCTTTAACTCGTTACATTCATTAGCAAATAATTCTATCTTTTATCACTTGTCCAGTCTTATCTTGCTCAAGATTTTCTTCTTGACACATGGTTTTTTTTTTTTAACTTATTCTACATTGTCTTAAAGGAGAAAGAAAAATAAAGGGTGCAATAAAGGATAGGAAGGAATACACCTGATTTGGTTCAGTCTGGTTCTTTGGAGCTTTGAAATTTTGCTTGAGCTCTCATTGATTTTTTTCTGCAAAATTAAAAATACACACCAAAGCAGTAAAAGAGCAACAATAAATTACTGAAAAATAAAAAAAAAAAAAAATGATCAAAACTAAAAAGAAAAGAAACAACCTATCTAGTAGTTCTGATTTATAGTCTTCAGCTTGACTTTCTTTGAGTTCTAAAGTGGATCAATCTGGTGCCACTTCAATTGGAATACTTTCATGTTTGATCGAGTCCTCTTTCAATTTGGACATTGCTAGCTTTTATAGTCTCAAACCTATTTTCTACAGAATTCTCATATAATGAATTGTCAATAATATCAATTAGAAAACAAGTTTGATTATCATCAGGATGTTTAGTATCTTTGAAAACATTAAAAGTAACTTGTTCATCTTGGACTCTAAGAATTAATTTTTCTTGTTGAACATCTATTAAAGCTCCTCCAGTAGCTAAAAAGGGTCTCCCTAAAATAAGGGGTACATCATAATCTTCTTTCATATCAAGAACAATAAAATCAATAGGAAAAATAAACTTGTTTACCTTTACCAAGACATCCTCCACTATACCTCTTGGATATTTGAATGGATCTGTCGGCTAATTGAAGAGTAATAGTGGTAGGCTTTGGTTCTCCTAGACCCAGCTTCCTGAAAATAGAAAAAGGCATGAGATTAATACTTGCTCCTAAATCACATAAAACTTTATCAAAACTACAATCACCAATAATGCAAGGGGATAGTAAAACTCCCTGGATCTTTTAGCTTCTGTGGTAATTTATTTTGAAGTATTGCTGAGCATTCTTCATTCAAATTTATTCTCTCATGCTCCTTCAGCTTTTTCTTATTTGTTAGGATTTCTTTGAGAAACTTGGCATACCTGGGCATTTGAGTAATAGCATCTACAAAAGAAATATTAATATGTAAATTCTTTAAAATTTTGAAAAAGTTAGAAAATTTCTTATCTGGATGCTGTATTTGTCTCTCTGGGAATGGTAGTGGCGGCACGTAGGGCTTCACATTTGGATCAGCAAACTGTATACCTGGAGACCATCCATCTGCTGGTTGTTTTGGTGACTGACGAATTTTAGTTGATGGTTCCTTATTTGTAGTTGGCTCTTCAGTCTCTTTCTTCTGATGTGGCTCCTCCAGCTTTGTACCACTTCTTAGGGTGATAGCATTGACTTGCTCCCTTGGATTGGTCTCCGTGTTGCTTGGCAAGGATCCCTGAGGTCTCTCGGAGATTATCTTAGCCATTTGACCTATTTGCATCTCCAAGTTTCGAATTGCTGCTGTTTGGTCCTGCCTAAGTTTGGCTTCCAAATTTTTTATAGTTGCTTCTTGGTTTTGCATAAATTTGACCATCAGCTCTTCCATGTTGGACTTCTTTTCAGGTACTTGGAATCCCGGGGGTGGCTGTTGTGCTGCATTTTGATTGCTCCATGAGAAATTTGGGTGCTGCCTCCACCCTTGATTGTATGTGTTGGAGTAGGGATTGTTTTGTTGCGGCCTAAAAAAATTACCAATATAATTAGCTGTATCAGTTGTTTTAGCAAAAGGATTACCTGTCTGGCAATTGCTCGTATCGTGTCCTCCTCCACATAGGTCACAAGTAATGCTCTGAACATGCATAGCTGTTCCCTTTAAGTTGTTGACTTCGGCTCTAAGGGCTGCAATTTCAGCTAGTAAGGTTGGCACGCAATCTACTCCCTGCACAGCTGCTAGTCTTTTTGGCATCATGCATTCTGTCTGCCATTGATAGCTATTTGATGCCATCTCATCGATCAGATCGAAGGCTTCTTCCTCCATTTTTTGATTAATGGTTCCTCCTGCTGCTGCATCAATCATAGAATGATTAGTAGGAGATAAACCATTATAGAAAGTTTGTACCTGAAGCCATACGGGTAGTTGATGATGTGGACATCTCCTCAGCAGTTCCTTGAAATGCTCCCAAGCCTCATATAGTGTCTCCATGTCCATCTGCATAAAGAAGTGATATCGTTGCGCATCTTGGCAGTCTTGGAAGGTGGAAAGTACTTGGCTAAGAATTTTTGGGCTAGGACATCCCAAGTTGTGATAGAACCTGCAGGAAGAGAATGAAGCCAACTTTTAGCTTTGTCCCATAAAGAGAAAGGAAAATAACCTTAATCTAATAGCATCATCCGACACCCCATTAATTTTAAAAGTATCACAAAGTTCAAGAAAATTAGAAATATGGGCATTCGGATCATCATGCACGTGTCCACTGAATTGGACAGTTGATTGAATCATCTGGATCATCGTCGATTTTATTTCGAAGTTGTTTGCTCGTACAGGCGGTCTCCTGATGCTCGAAGCTGCATCGGCTATAGATGGTGTGATGTAATCATTTAATGGATGATGTACTGGTCGAATAGCTTCATGCTGTCCTTCAGTCGCCATATCCAATCCTAGATTGATGTCGTTAGGATCTTCAGCTGCCATGTTTCTTTCTTGTTGTAGTCTTCTAATGGTCCTTTCAATTTTTGGATCTAAAGGTAGTAAGTTACTATGTCCAGTACGTGTCATGCACTGAACAAAATTTTTTTTAAAAAAAATAATAAAAATTAAAAATAAATTTCTAAAGTAAAGCTAGGATCAAAATTTTAATATTATTTTAGACACAATCCCCGGCAACGGTGCCAAAAACTTGATGCATGCTAATTTATAGCTATGGCAAGTGCACCAGTCGATCAAGTAATAAAGTGAATGAGTAGAGTATCATCCCTAGAGGATTGAAAAATAAGTACTGAAAAGCTCTTTCCTATGCTTTATTTAGAAGATCGATTTATGAGAATAAGAAATTAAAGAACAAAATAAAAAAATAATTAAAAATTTTTAAGAAAATAGAGAGAGTGTAAATTATTAGGGTTTTAAACTTAAGAGCAATGGATTACTAAGGCAATCGGTTCACCAACTCAGTCAATACAATATTCAGATTTTTAGATTAATTTTATTTCATGTGACGGTGGAGTCTCCTAATTTATTCACTATCCCTTTGGTCCAGGCATAGCAAAACTATCAATATTTATTAATTATCCTTTGGTCCAGGTGTAATTTAAATAAATATTAATGCATTAAGTTTTGTGAAATCCTCTAATTAAAATACGCTGCATCCAAAGCGCACTAAAATTTCCTGCATGCATATGAATTCTAATTTGATTCATAATACAAGGTATATAATCAAGAAGCAATAACATAGATGTACTTGGTCCGTAACATCTATGTTCATCAGATCAATTAGAAGATGGCCAGTAATCTAAAAGCATTAAGATCAGATTTATATACTCCTCATGAATAAAATTTAAAATTAAAAATAAATTATACTGAATATTGCATCAAAAGAGTAGTTACACCTTAGCCTTAGTAAAAAAAATTTAGTTCATAATAACAAGTTCAGAAATAATAAATAAAATTAAAAGCATAAAGAAATTAGACTGTTTGATTGCTGAATTTGATTGTCTATCGCTCTTGGTGTGGAGAACTTGGTGAAGAAGAAAAGAAGCTCCTTGGTCAATATTCTGATTGTTGGAAGAAGAAGAAGAAAAAAAATTAAAAACCCTTCCTTTTCTCTCAAAAATCTTTCTTCTCTTTCTACCTCTCTCCTCTCTCTCTTCTTTTTTTTTTCTTTCTTTTTTTACTGTCTCCCCTCTCTCTATTTTTTTCTTTGGCAACAAACCTTTTTATAGGCTGAGAGGTGGATTTTTCACCAAAATCCTCTTAAAAATTAGGTTTAAAACTCTCAATATAAGTCAAATTAGGATCCTAGATGATTTTGACTATTGGATGTCCATCAAACGATCCAAAAATTGCATAAAAAAATATTTAAAATATCCCAAATCAAGTCAAAATTTATGGCAGCCATCAAATCAATTGTTGGATTGAATCTAGGCCGTCAGATCATGCATAGGAAAGCTTTTGATCTTTAGTTTAAAGTTGGGATGAATCTCAGCCATTGGATCTCGATCGGGAGCTATAGATGCTGTTTGTCAGTGCATGCATTTCAGCCGTCCGATCAAATCTCAATGAAAGACATCCATCGGATCAGACAAAATTTCTAAATTATCCTCTGTAGACCATGCGCGAGCCCGGTGTTGCATGGACCACCGCATTCTTCAGTCAATCAGAGCGCGCTTCTCCATGTAAAATTCTCGAAATGCCTTCCAAATGGTCCACCATGCATCACAAAAAGTGCTGACGTCAGCCTAGCATCAGTGGGTCGGTCTGCTAAGTGTGATCAAATCGGATGGTCTGCTGAGCCAATTTGCTGAATCAGTTTGAATCGGATCGGCTCTCTTTTTTTTTCAAAATTTAATTTCGGGCTCGTTTGAAGTCCGTTTTATCTTAAATTTATTTCATCTGAACTAGAAAAATAAGATCTTCATATTGGTGGCCTTTTTTCCTATGTAAGATTAATAAAAGTATCAATTTTTAAAGAAATAGATTAATTTATTTTATAATTTAATACTTTTATTAGTATATTTTTACCACTTGTCACATGGAATAAGGGATTATGATTTAGTGGGCAGTCGGAAGGATTTGAAGAATAATCTGTGAAGATGTGTGAAGGTTCAAGTCCTCTGAAAGGATTTGTTGATGTAAATTATGCTGGTGATCTTGATACAAGGAGGTCTACTACTGGATACCTCTTCTGCATATATGGTACCACAGGATCAGAGAGCTGATGGAGGAAGATGAAATAGAATTGATGAAGGTTCATACTAAGAAGAATTAGTCTGATGCACACACGAAAGTACTCTCCATAGATAGCTTTCAGAGATGTATGGTACGGATGGATCTGTTGAGAAGAGATGAGTTCACAAGGATTTGAAAGTATCAAGATGAAGAATGTGAGCTTAGAAGTGGCACTCCCAAGTCTTGAAAATATGAGAAGATAGGTCATGAAAAGATGGAAGCGAGTCGGAAGAAGAATCAGTCTTAATAGTAAAGTTCAAAAACTGGGCTGGCTCACTCTAAGATTGAGATGGCTCAGTTAGAAACTGGGTAGGCTTAGTCCAGGGCTGGGTCAGCTAGGTCTCAAAGAAAAATTTAGATAGAGAGCAATATTTTTTGGCTATTGGCATGGTACACAACTAGGTCGACTCAGTCTCAGACTAAGCCGACCTAGTCGTAGGTTAGTCAGCTTAGTCTGAAACTAGGCCGGCTCAGTTTTTATGGATTATTATTTTGTCTACGTAGGTTGCTTGGATTTAGAGAGTTTTTCTATGAGCTTGGGCTTGACCCTTTGTAAAGTATATATACTGAAAATAGGTCAAGATTGTAAGAGTGCTAAAATATACTGAATAAAAGTTTTTTTCTCCCAGAAATCTCTTCTTCTCTATTTTTTGATTTATTTGATCATGCTTTCATAGAGATCTCTAAAAAGTACTTCCTTGATTGCATGGCTAATCACCAACGGCCACATTGATTCATGTGGAAAGAGCGCATATTTCCAACATGTCCTAGGGTGGAGGTGACATGTAACTCTTCATGGGCTTGAGGTTCGGATATGGAGAGTCTCAAGGGGCTTGGTCGGTGCTTCGAAGATCTAAAATTAAAGATGGAGCAAGGAACCAAAGTTGGAGAATCAAGACTGCTAAAAGAAGATTTTCTGTAGGTTAGCCAGCTCTGTCTAAAACTGGATCGGCTAAGTCTCAGAGCACAGGCAAAATAGAGAGTTGAGCATTTGGAACTGCAGACAGGGCACAGGACTGGGCTGGCTCAGTGCATGGGCAGAGTTACATGAGGGTCTATTTTGGGCTAGGATCTAGATTAATCCTAGAGGTCTTAAGGTCTGGTTTGAGAGGTCTTAAAGGGGTTAATTCATGTATGGATTGGGATTAGATCTAGGAGATGAGAGCATGTGAGACTTGGGCTCAGTGAGTGCTTTCATGTATTGGGTTAGCCTAAAGAAGTTTTTGAGCTGGATTTATTAGGGTTCATATGAAAACTCTAGGATATATAAACCAGGATATTGTAACTTTTACAATAGGAAGGGATTATAATTGAGCTTTTCTTCTTATCTCTTTTCTCTCTTCTCTTTGGTTCCAACACCAAACCCTAGCTTCTCTCATCTTTCTTAGATCTTCTTTAGTTTGCTGGATTAACACCTGGTTCACATAAGAGATCGGATCTATGGCTGTGGCTCTGAGCAGCCATAGGAATAATAATTGGTATCAAAGCCAAGTTGAGCATGAAGGAGGAAGAAGATCAATTTTCAGCAGAGATCAGCAGTGAGATTCAGATCTAAAGGCTTTCTCCAGGCTTCATGAGGAAGGAAGAGATCATAGGGCTGCTGTTCACCATCCCTAGTCAAGGTATTTTTCAAATCTATCTGTTTGTTGTTATTTGATTTGGATTGATCATGGAGAACAGCGGGTTGAAGGTAAGATTAGAGAAGTTTGATGGAAAGAGAAATTTCATGATGTGGATGGTAAGGATGGAGGATCTATTGGTTTAGATGAGGTTAGATTTGGTCTTGAAAGATAGGCCGGAGGAGATCACAGACAAGGAGTGGGTGTCCTTGGAGAAAATGGCATGTGCCACGATTAGGGCATATTTGGTGGATGAGGTTTTGTATGGTGTGTTGGAGGAGAGAACACCCAAGGGATTATGGTCGAGGTTGCAGCAGTTGTATATGGAGAAGAACATGTGCAACAAGTTGATGCTGAAGAAGCAACTATATAGCCTTTGGATGCAGGAGGGCAAGGATGTTTTGGGGCATATTCTACGGTTCGATCGGATGAGCATGGACTTGCTCAATATAGGGGTGGATTTAGAAAAGAAGGACAAGAGTCTATTGTTGCTGTGTTTGTTACCTGAGAGCTTCGATCCATTGGTGACAACTTTATTATATGATAAGGAGACACTGGTGTATGAGGAGATCGTATCAGTGCTCAGGTCCAACGAGCAGCGGGAATGGATGACGAAGAGCAAGGTCTTCCAGGAGAGTCTTGTGGTTTTAGAGAAGCATAGGAAAGGAAAGAAGAAGGGCGAACAGAGGGGCAGCAAGCGGTCCAAGAGATGCTTCAAGTGCGGAGAAGCAAGGCACTTTAAGTGGGAGTGTTTGCTTTGGAAGAAGTGCAAGAGAGGAGAAAGCTTGGATTCCATCAGTATAGTTGCCGAAAATAAAGATTGGGATGAGCTCTTGATGGTCTCGGAGGAGCCTGTAGGGTATGGTGTATCTGAGATTATTTTGGACATGTTTGCATAGTGCAGAGGGTCCAAAGGGTCAGCGATGGTATTTGAGGTATAGGGTAGGTCGAGCAGTGCAGCATTGGATGGTTGGCCTCAAGGGACTTAGAGATAAAGTTGGCTTCTGCGGCATCAGAGGGACTTCAGTTCTAGGTGGAGCATAGGGCAAAGTTGGCTTCATGGGTGGAGGAAGCTATGACACGAGTTCAGAGCAGGAGGGTGCAAAGGAAGGACCTATATCCTAGCACCAGTGCTGGAGCTGTACAGATCCAGATGGAGAGGATTGTACAGATTGATAGGCATGGCTCTGAGGAGACAGTATCAGGTGGAGCATCAAGATATGCGGTGAGTGCCGATAAAGAAATGTTGCATGATCTCTAGGAAAGTCCAAGACATATGATGCAGCTGTCAAGCAAAAGGATACCTACAACTCCAAAGGTGGTGCAAAAAAATAAGCCAAGGACTTCAGCGGTGGAGGCGGTCATCCCGAAGGCCTCAAAGGAAGTTCAGTAGTTGAAGAAGAATGGTAGTGGCAAGGTGAGCATGAGGGGCTATCAGGACATGCAGGGATAGCAGGATTGTGTAGGAGGATGTTGCCAGGTGTGCCAAGGCTTGGGCGCACCAAGGTGGAGATTGTAGGTGGTATGGTGCTCCCAAGACTTGGGAGGCCATAGATGAAGCCAGGGTGAGGGCTTTGGGGAGGCTAGGACATGTGTGATCCTAGGACTAGGACAGGAGTTGTCCTAGGGTGGAGGTGGCTTGTAACTCTCCACGAGCTTGAGGTTCAAGTATTAAGGGCCTCAAGGGGCTTGGTTGCTGCTTCGGTGATCTGAAATTCAAAATGGAGTAAGGAACCAAAGTCAGAGAATCAAGACTGTAGAAAGAAGATTTTCTACAGGTTAGCCGACTCAGTCCAAAATTGGATCAGCTAAGTCTCAAAGCACAGGCAAAATAGAGAGCTGAGCATTCGAAACTATAGGCACGGCACAAGACTGGGCCAGTTTAGTTTCAGACTGAGCCAACCCAGTGAAACATAGCTGGCTTAGTGTTGAGACTGAGCTGGCTCAGTGTATCGGTAGAGTTACGTGAGGGTCAGTTTTGGGCTAGGGTCTGGGTTGATCCTAGGGGTCTTAAGGCCTGATTTGAGAGATCTTAATGGAGCTAATTCATGTATGGGTTGGGATTAGATCCAGGGGATGAGAGCATGTAAGACTTGAGCTCGATGAGTACTTTCATAAATTGGGTTAGCCTAAGAGAGTTTTTAAGCTAGGATTTATTAGGATTCATGTGGGAACTCTAGGGTATATAAATCAGGACATTGTAACCTTTACAATAAGAAGGGAATACAATTAAGCTTTTCTCCCTAACTCTCTTCTCTGTTCTCTCTAGTTCCCACACCAGAATCCTAGTTTCTCTCATCTTTCCTTAGATCTTCTTTAGTTTGCTGGATTAACCCCAAGATTCATGCTTGAAATCAGATCTACGACCGTGGCTCCGAGTAGCCGTAGGAACAACACCTAACTCCACACGGCATGAATCAACTCACCCATAGACCACTTAAGACGAGTCCAAGCTCCCTTGGTATTGATGTAACTCAAAGATTCATCATCAACTGATGCCTACTCCTCTGAACTTCGATTATTAAATATCAACAGACTAGCACATCACGACAATAGACATTACCCTCCGTAACAAACTCCACGTGGCCCCGAGCAGCCCACTACTGAACAATTATGGCTATCACTACCAGTTTGTTACAGGCTCCGTCTATAAAAGGGATCCTCTAGATATATTTTCTTTAGGCTCTCTTCTCCTTTTCGATACTCTACAGCTTTCTTTACTGAGTACTCAATTTCTGTTGGCCGAAAGAACTGACTTAATCATCGAAGGGTCATGCCAGAGCCACCCACCTCAGGCTCTGGATGAGACTTGTCTTGTAGGTCACCTGTGGCGACCTCATCTTCTCCAACTCTAGTACTCCTCTGGCGACGATCAAATTTCGTACCAACAGGATTGGTGCTAGAAGGAGGGCTCGAACCTCCATCTTTTGAGGTTTTCTTGTTCTTAAAGGAGTGCTCAGCAAAGATTTCTCTTCTTCTCCTCCAAAGTTCTCCTTTTTGGGAAGGATGCCCCATAGGAAGGCTTCAACCCAGTGGTCGATGGCTTCCACGGTTAGATCCCATCCAGATCTACCCATTCCTAGTTTTTCTCCGATAACTCAAGCTCCACCTGCAACAATGATGGACGCAAAGTAGTTCAACTTGCTAGTGCAGCAAGTTCACGACCTCACAAAAGTGGTGCAGACCATGCGGCAGCAGTAGCCTCCGGTATCGATTCAGTTGGAACGAGCTTCTCTGGAACCTCATGATCCAGTTTGGGGGTGGCTGACTTGGGCTAGTCGGTCGGTAACCTCGAAAAAGAGGAAGCAGAGGGCTGAGAGCCCCTGCTCTGATCATGACTCTACCCTTGAGGGGACTTTGCCCCATTCAACCAAAAGATCTTGGAGATCTACGATTGGGAGGATCTGGACTAGAAACTACAAGAGATGAATCGGCAGATTGAAGAACTCCGTCGTGCTCCTCCCTCCCACGGTAATGACATGTGTATCGACCCTCCTTTTTCTCACTGCATCATGTAGGAACCTATCCCGCCAAACTTCAAGCTTCCTCAATTCGAGAGTTACGATGGGACCTCCAATCCAGTCGACCATCTGGAGGCCTTCTAGATGATGCTGCTGCTCCATGGTGCACCAGACGCCATTCTCTACCGAGCCTTTCCATCCACTCTGAAAGGAGCTATCAGGAACTGGTACTCAACCCTGAAGTCAAATACCATCTTCTCTTTTGACCAGATGAGCCATCAGTTTGTGGCTTAATTTGTTAGTAACCGCCATCCCAAGCGAGGCACGGAATCCCTCATCAACATCAAACAGTAAGAGGAAGAATCTATTCGGGCTTATGTCAACCACTTCAATGTAGCTACTCTGAAAGCCTAAAATCTAGACCAGTCTGTTGCTTTGGCCGCACTAAAATGAGACCTTCAGAAGAACAATTTGCTGTTCTCTCTAGAGAAGAAGTACCCTAAGAATTTTATCGATATGCTGGCTCAGGCTGAGGGGTATGCCTGAGCGGAAGAAGCCTTCAAGGCCAAGGATAATGAAGCCACTGAAGAGTGATGAATTGGCGAGCCGGGTAGGCCCGCTGAGGAAGAAAAGTCGAGTGAAGCTCCATCGTGCTCCCAAACTTCTCCTGAGCGCAAGCGAGCCCAAACTTCTCCCTTGGCTTGAAAGTAAGGAAGCCTTGATAGAAGAGCACGGTGGGGCTCCCCCCTTCGAATGTTCCATAACTATGCCCCCCTCTATCATCGTGACCACGGTCATGATGCTGAAGAATGCATTCAGCTCCAAGATGAGATCAAGGAGCTCATTAGGCGAGGCAGGCTCGGCCGATTCTTATGGCATTAGCCTGAAGGGCGGAAAGATTGGCTAAGGGCACTACCGCAATCGAAATCGCCAAGGGAAGAGCAGCAGCCAGATTGACCACCCCTTGGCATCATCAACACCATCTCTGAGGGACTTCAGCAAGGGGAGGCTAGCAGATTAACAGAGCCCGAGAAGAGGTGAAGAAATGAGGAGTCCAATGCTTTCACCAATGAAGAGGCCCAAAAAGTTCAATTCCTGCATAATGATGCGGTTGTAATCTCTTTAAACATTGCTGACTATAATGTGCGCCATGTTCTGGTAGATAATGGAAGCTCTACTGATGTTTTATTTTATGATACTTTCTCAAAAATATATTTATCTAATAATCACTTGGGACCTATGAACTCTCCGTTGGTGGGCTTCACTGGTGACACCATGCTAGTTGAGGACATAATAACTTTGACTGTGGCTGTAGGGCAACGCCCGAGGTTAACCAAAGTGCAGATTGATTTTCTAGTCATAAAAGCTCCATCTGCTTACAATGCTATTCTTGGCCGACCTAGTTAGAATGCACTTCGAGCTATGGTATCAACTTATTACTTAAAAGTGAAGTTCCCAATGAGCTACAAAATTAGAGAGATTAGGAGAGACCAGGCCTTGGCAAGGCACTGTTACTCCATTGCTCTACAAAAAAACACCCAGTCCAACCTTTGCCCTGTTGATGGGCTGGATATCCGCGATGAGCTTACGGAGGAGTGGGGTGAGCCTATGGAAGACCTTATAGCTGTGTCCTTGGATGATGGGAACACAGAGCACACTGTGCAGATCGGCTCCAACTTGGAGGGCGAGGTTCAAGAATAACTCATCACCTTCCTTTGGAAGAATGCGGACATCTTCGCCTATGTCTCAGCAGATATGTTGGAGATCGATGCCGAAGTTATGAAACATCGATTGGCTGCTGATCCCAAGTGTCGGCTGGTAAAAGAGAAGATGCACAGCCATGCTTCGAAAAGACAGAAAGCAATTATGGAAGAAGTTGACAAGCTCCTCAAAGCCGGATTCATCTGAAAAGTTAACTACTCGAGCTGGATCTCAAATGTAGTGCTTGTCAAAAAGGCAAACGATAAGTAGAGGATGTGTATAGACTTTAAAAAGTTGAACAAAGCCTTTCCGAAAGATAGCTACCCCCTACCTAAGATTGATCAACTAGTGGATGCAACCTCGGGCCATGAGCTCCTCATCTTTATGGATGCCTTTTTCGACTACAACCAAATCTAGATGGAACCAGAGAATGAGAAGAAAATTGCTTTTATTACTGATCATGGTCTTTACTATTACAGGATTATTCCTTTTGGACTAAAAAATGCAGGGGCAACGTACCAATGTCTGATCAACAAAATCTTCAGGGAGCAGATCGATCGAAATATGGAGGTGTATGTGGATGACATGCTCATCAAAAGCTGAGCTTCAATGAACCACATCACCAACCTCGAAGAGATCTTCAGTGCACTTAAGAAGTATAAGATGAAGCTGAACCCGATCAAGTGCGCCTTCGGAGTGACCTCGAGAAAGTGTTTGGGATTTATGGTATCGAGGCGCGGGATTGAAGCAAATCTAGAGAAAATCCAAACTATTCAAGAGATGACTACTCCAAAAATAATTAAAAAAGTTCAATGCTTGACTAGAAAAGTGGCATTCCTAAACTGCTTTATCTCGAGATCGATCGAGCAATGCATGCCCTTCTTTCAAGCTCTCAAGCAGCCAAAGAACTTCTACTGGATGATGAAATGCCAACAGGCATTCAAGGAGCTTAAAAGTTACCTCAGCTCACCCATATTGCTAGCAAAGTCTGAGCTCAAAAAAGAATTATTCCTGTACCTAGCAGTCTCTCCAGTAGCCCTGACAACAGTCCTAGCCAAGGAGGAAATGAAAGTGCAGCGATTGGTCTACTGCATAAGCTGGGTCCTGAGGGATGCAGAGATCAGGTACTCTAAATTAGAAAAATTGACTTACTCTCTTCTAATTGCTGTTAGGAGACTCCGACTTTACTTTCAGGGGTACTTCATAATGCTTCTCACGGATCAGCCAATTAAGATAGTCCTTCATCGAACGGATGCCTTCGAAAGAATCGCAAAATGGACGATCGAGCTTATAGAATTTGACATCAACTATCAACCTCGGCCATCGATCAAAGCCCAAATATTAGCAAATTTTGTAGTGGAATGCACCATGCCAGATGAAGCCGAGCTTGAACAGGACAAAACTAGTGTTCCGTGGTTACAATTGAGCTCTCCTGAAGAGAGGGCTAACCTCCCTGAAGGTTTTTGGGCCCTATATGTGGATGGCTCATCCAATGCTTTTGGAGCGGACATAGAGTTGATCTTGGTTAACCCAGAAGGTGTCATCACCAAATTTGCGCTGCGCTTTGAATTCCCAGCAACTAATAATGGGGCTGAATATGAAGCTTTGATTGCTGGGCTAAAAATAGTAAAAGAGTTGGAAGCAGATCGGCTCTAGGTCTATAGTGATTTCCAACTGATGGTTGGATAGGTCAGTGGCAGTTATGAAGCTTGAAAGGAAAGCATGATAAAATATCTTGAGAAAAGAAAAAACTTTACTCCAACCTTCAACAATTTTAATATTCAACAGATTTTGAGGGTAGAGAATATAAGAGCCGACCTTCTCTCTAAATTGGTTACTTCAGCACTGGTCGAACTGCCTAAAGAAGTATTTTTTGAAATCCTAAAGTACCCAAGCTTAGAGGAGTCGCAGCCTGTTATGCAAGTTGAGTGTGAACCGAGCTAGATCGACCCGCTAGTTGCCTACCTCAAGGATGGAGCTCTCCTTCATGATTTGAAAGAAGCTCAAAAACTCATAAATCAGGCTTTCCAGTATGTTCTATATGAAGGTAAGCTGTATAAAAGGTCATATTCTCTACCGCTCTTGAGATATCTCCGATCTTCAGAGGTTGACTTCACATTATGGAAAGTGCATGAAGGAATTTACGAAAGTCATGTTGGAGCCAGTTCCTTATCATAAAGACTACTTCGGCAAGGATACTATTGGCGATATTGTACCATGATTTCATAAAGTATGTCAAAAAATGTGATCGCTGTCAGAGAAATGCAAACATACATAGACAGCTGACCTCCAAGCTTACTCCACTAAGCGCACCATGGCCATTTGCGCAGTGGAGAATGGATATACTTGACCCCTTTCCAATGGCATCCGAATAACTAAAGTTTCTCCTAGTTCCAATTGACTACTTCACCAAATGGGTCAAGGCCAAACCATTGGCAAAAATTACTGAAGCCAAGTTACAGAACTTCATCTGAAAGTCAATCATCTACTGGTTCAGTCTGCCCCAAACTCTCATAACTGATAATGGACGGCAGTTTACCAAGGCAGGATTTGTTGAATTCTATGAAGATCTAAACATCTCCCATCATTTTACATCAGTCATCCACCTACAAGCAAATGGAGAAGCCAAAGTAATAAACAGAATCCTACTACAAGGTATCAAAGCAAGACTTGAAAGAGCGAAGGAAACTTGGGTCGATGAACTCTATCATACGCTCTAGGCATACCGAACTATCCAAAGATTGCCTAGGAAGATCCCATTTGCCTTGGCTTTTGGAACGAAAGTGGTCATCCCAATAGAACTCAAACTTCCATCAACACGAGTCATGGCATTCAATGAGCAGCGAAACTCACCGAACTTAGGGCTAACCTCGACTTGTTAGAAAAAAAAAAGAAGAAATCCAAAGTTCAGATGGTAGGCTACAAGCAAAAAGTAGCTTGCTACTACAATTCAAAAGTCAAAGGCAAGATATTCAAAGTGAGGGACTTGATACTTCAACGAGTGGTTGTCTCACAACCTTAGAATCAAGGAAAGGTTGCTCTGAATTGGGAAGATCTGTATGAAATAGAAGAGATTATCCGGCCCAGAACTTACCACTTGAAGAAGCTTGGAGGAACAACTCTCCCACGGCCTTGGAATTCAAAAAACTTGAAAATGTACTATCAACAACTTTTCTTCAATAAAACTTTTCCATTTTAACATTACCACTTCTTAGTGCAAAAATCGTGTAATGACTGATAACTCTCTGAAGCAACCTAAAGTAGCCCGTTAGGAACAAAAGAAGAACCTTGTCCTAACATGAGCAAAGTCTAAGGCCTCATTAAATTAAGATAGCATGAGGGGAGAGGTCCTATCAATGATCCTAATGTGCCCCTACAGCCCATTAGGAACAAGAGGAGAACCTCATCCTAACATGAGCAAAGTCGAAGGCCTCATTGAATTAAGATGGAATGAGGGGAGAGGCCCTATCAACAGCCCTAATGTGCCCCTATAGCTCGTTAGGAATAGAAGGAGAACCTCATCCTAACATGAGCAAAGTTGAAGGCCTTATTAAATTAAGACGAGACGAGAGGAGAGGCCCTATCAACGATCCTAATGTACCCCTATAGTCCGTTAGGAATAGGTGGAGAACCTCATCCTAACATGAGCAAAGTTGAAGGCCTCGCTGAATTAAGATGGAACGAGGGGAGAGGCCCTATCAATGATCCTAATGTGCTCCTACTGTCCATTAGGAACAGGAGGAGAACCCCATCCTAACATGAGCAAAGTTGAAGGTCTCGTTGAACTAAGACGAGATGAGGGGAGAGGCCCTACCAATGGCCCTAACATGCTCCTAGAGCCCATTAGGAACAAAAGAAGAACCTCATCCTAATGTGAGCAAAGTCGAAGGCCTCGTTGAACCAAGATGAGATGAGGGAGAGGCCCTACTGACGATCCTAACATGCCCCCATAAGCCATGTCAGGAATAGAAAGAAAGCCTCGACCTAACATGAGCAAAAGTCAGAACCTCATTGACCAAAATGAAGGGAAGGAAGAAGCTCGATGGAGAATCCTTGCACATGTTTTTTCATGACAACCTGACTATGTCAAATATGAAAGGTGAAACCTTATCCTAGTTTGCAAAAGAGGTCCTAGTTCGGCATCCACAATAAGCATTTCATGAGAAGGCAAGATAGAGAAAAATGAGGTAAAGAAGGTAAGGCCACAAATAAGCATCAAATTCATGTGAATCAAAAATAATGAGAAATGTTTTACTTCATTACAAAAATAAGTTCATTACAAGCAAAACATAGGCCGACAAGGCCGATTACACTGAAAGAAAGAAAAGAGGAGGAGAGAACCAATGCTCTAAGGCGAACCGAACTCCTCAGACTTCGGACTGTCGACCCCGACCATCACCAAGGCCTACTTTAGCCTAAGGATCTCCTCCTCAAGCTCTTTCTTCTTATAAAGACCCTCTATGAACATTCTATTGGCGAGCTGAAACTTACCCTCAAGCTCTTGTTGCTGTCTCCTCAAAACTTCAAACTCGACCTCCGTGTCCTCAACAGCCCGATGTTCATAGGTGAGCTGAAGCTTCAGCCGTTGAACCTTGGCCTTCTCCGCCCCAACCACCTCTAAAGCTCACTGATGGTCCACTTCAAGGAGGCAATCACCTCTAGTTCACCTCTCGCACTGGCTCTCCGATTATTGTGCAGTTGCTTCCGAAGATGAGCTGCCTCATCTCTGGCAGCCTTGAGCTCACCATCAAGCCTGGACATTTTTTTCGCCCAGATCACTTAGTAGCTATTATGCCAGTCCTCAATATCTTGCGGCTGCTTCTGAAGCTGGGAGAACTTTTTTGACCAGTCCCAATCATACCAGACCTTATCGATGGATCATGATGAGCTCCCTTCTTGGAGACGGATTTTTTTTCCAACATTCTCAGGTCAGCTTCCAGTAAACTGATCTTCACCGTCAGTGCCCATCACTGGCATTTCTCTTGAGTTCGGCAATCTCCTTCTCAAAGCTGTCCTTCTGGATACTGAAGCTCACCGCATCCTTCATGTGCAAGCCACGAAAGTGAGTAACCTCTTTGGTTGCCTCAGAAGCATTTCTTCGCAAGGCTCGAAGGTCATCCTCCATCTTCTTCAACTTCTTCTTCAAAAGATAAACTTCCTTCCTCAGGTTCATTATCAAAGACTTTATTGGAACCCCCTGAGATAGTAGATCAGCGTGTTGTTCCTATGGCTGCTCGAAGCCACAGCTGTAGATCCGATCTCTTGCATGAACTTGGGTGTTAATCCAACAAACTGAAGAAGATCTAAGAAAGATGAGAGAAGCTATGGTTTTGGTGTTGGAACCAGAGAGAAGAGAGAAAAGAGTTAGGGAGAAAAGCTCAATTATATTCCAACCTTTGTAAAAGTTATAATATCTTAGTTTATATACCATAGAGTTTCCACATGAACCCTAATAAACCCCAGCTCAAAAACTACCCTAGGCTATCCCAACCCATACATGAATTAGCTCCCTTAAGACCTCTTAAACCAAGCCTTAAGAACCCTAGGATCAACCCAGACCCTAGCCCAAAATAGATCCTCATGTAACTCTACCCATGCACTGAGTTGGCTAAGGTCCACTAGGTCGGCTCAGTTTGAAACTGAGCCAGCCCAGTCTGAAACTGAGCCAACCTAGTCCTGTGCCATGCCAGTAGTCCCGAATGTGTAGCTCTCTATTTTACCTATGCTCTAAGACTTAGCTGACCCAGTTTTGCATTGAGCTGGCTAACTTGTAGAAAATCCTTTTTCTACAGTCTTCAAGCTTCGGCTTTGGTTCCTTGCTCTACCTTGTGTCTCAGATCTCTGAAGCACCAACCAAGCCCCTTGAAGCCCTCAATACCTAAACCTCAAGTCCATGAAGAGCTACATGCCACCTCCACCTTAGGACAACTTCTATCCTAGCCTCCCCAGAGCCCTCACCCTGGCTCCGCTCGTGACCTCCCAAGGCTTGGGAGCACCACACCACCTACAATCTCCACATTGGTGCATCCAAGCCTTGGCACACCTGGCAACATCCTCCTGCATGATCCTGCTATCCCTGCATGTCCTAATAGCCCCTCGTGCTCACTTTGCCACTATCATTCTTCTTCAACTACTGAGCTCCCTTTGAGGCCTTCGGGATGACCGCCTCCATCGCTGAAGTTCTTAGCTTGTTCCTCTACACCACCTTTAGAATTATGGATATCCTTCTGCTTGACAGCTGCATCACTTATCCTGAACTTTTCTAAAAATCATGCAACGTTCCTTTACTGGCACTCACCGCATATCCTGATGCTCCATCTGACACTGTCCCCTCAGAGCTACACTTGTCTTCCTATACAATCCTCTCCACGTAGATCTGTATAGCCCCAACACTAGTGCTGGGATACAGGTCCTCCCTCTGCACCCCTTTACTCTGAATCCGTATCATAGCTTCCTCCACCCATGAAGCCACCTCTGCCCGGTGCTCCACCTAGAACTAAAGTCCCTCTAATGCCATAGAAGTTGACTTTTTCTCCAAGTCTGCCGAGGCCAACCACCTAACGCTGCACTACTGGGTTTGCCGCTGTACCTCGAATACCGTTGCTATTCCTTCAGACCCTTTGCACTCCGCAGACCTGTCCAAAATACTCTCAAATACACCACACCCTACGGACTCCTTCGAGACCATCAAGAGCTCATCTGACTCTTTACTATCAGTGACTGAATTAATTAATACAGAACTTTTCTCCCTCAATTATATTCCAACCTTTTTTTATAAAAGTTACAGTATCTTGGTTTATATACCCTAGAGTTTCCACATGAATCCTAATAAATTTTAGCTCAAAAATTCTCCTAGGCTAATCCAACCCATACATGAATTAGCCCCCTTAAGACCTCTTGAATCAGACCTTAAGACCCCTAGGATCAACCAAGACCCTAGCCCAAAACAGACTCTCGCATAACTCTACCCACGCACTAAGTTGGCTCAGTCTCAACACTGAGCCGGCTAAGGTCCACTGGGTCGGCTCAGTTTGAAACTGAGCTAGCTCAGTCCTATGCCATGTCAGCAGTCCCGAATGCGTAGCTCTCTATTTTGCCTGTGCTCTAAGACTTAGCTAACCCAATTTTGGATTGAGCTGGCTAACCTACAGAAAATCTTTTTTCTATAGTATTCAAGCTTCGACTTTGGTTCCTTGCTCCATCTTATGTTTCAAATTTTTGAAGCACCAACCAAGCCCCTTGAGACCCTCAATATCTGAACCTCAAGCTTGTGAAGAGCTACATGCCACCTCCACCTTAGGACAACTCCTGTCCTAGCCCTAGGACCACACCTATCCTAGCCTCCCCAGAACCCTCACCCTAGCTCCACCCGTGGCCTCCCAAAGCTTGGGAGCACCACACCACCTACATAGCATTGGTGGGAGACTGTATTCGAGGTATGAAAAGCACTCAAAGGTATGGAGAAAATTTATTTTTATTTAATCAGAACTTTTGAGTACAAGGCAACAAAAAAGAAGAAAAAAATATACAACTACTCGAGGATTTTAACCTCGGAAGGTGCGATGGAGGATGGAGTCGGATCACTCTCGATAGCCTCAGATTCCCAAACTAGTTCGGGTGCCTCTGTGGTAGGTTCAGATGGGCTAGAAGCGAGCTCATCGAAGGAAGGATCGATTGTGGCATTGGACAGTCCCGCATCTACGTCGTCTTCCTCCTCCTTCAGAAAATTAAGGTCAAGCTCAAAAAACCTCCAAACCATCCTACCTTCGCAGAGCTTGAAACTCTTGATAAACACCTTCTAGCCGAACTCGACGTTCAAGTTCCTCATCTCAGGAGAGGTTTTGAACTCTTCCAAGGCTCAGATCATCACCTCCAAGATCGACTTCATCATTTGGGTCTCTAGTTTGGCAACCCTATTCTTGGCTCCCTTCCTCCTTTCCTCCTCCAAGGCCAGTATGGCCTTTAGTCTGGTCGAGGTGAACTCCTCTTTGCGAAGCACCCTAGAGACTTTCGATGTCCGCCATCTTCTCCTCGATAAGGTGCTTGACCTCATCGACCCTCTCTTGATGATGGTGGATCTCGACTCGAAGGTCCTCCTAGATCTTCTATGCCTCCTACTCCTGACGATGCAGTCTCTTGATGTAGGCGAGCATCTAGTGAGCTGATTGTAACAAATGATTGGTGTTAGAAAAAAAAAAAAAAAAGAGTAGAAGAGAAGAGAAAGAGTCGAGCAATAGAGCAATCACCCTGATGATGGTTCCAAGAGAACTCCAGACGAGCTGCAGTGGGTCTAGGTCGGCCATTTAGTCTACCACCTTGGGCATGGCAAACCTATCGATAAGATCTCGAATGATCTCTAGGTTGTCAAAGGGATCCTCCCCTCGTTCGTCGTCGCCACCATCCGGTCTGCCTAGGCAAGCCTTGCGGGACATCTTGGCAATGGCTTTCTTCTTTTTTCTTCTTCCCCTGTCTCTTTCTTGGTAGGGGATTCCAAAGTCTGACCCCCGCTGGAGAGACCTGAGGACATGGAAGGCACCGAGCCCGTGCCAATGGTGCCAACCTCGGCATTTAGGGCAGTCTCGACACCGGTGACGACCTTGGACGCAGCGATAGTGGAGGCTGGGACTTCGAAGCTGGAAGCACCAACCTTTGCCCTCTTTAAGCCATCGCTTGGTGCCTTTTCTTTCCTCTTCTTGGTGTAGAGCCCTTTGGTAAGCATCTCGACAGCTTGTGTGTCCATTTCTATAATAGAAAAAGAAGCACGGTCAGTAGCAATACACGTACGCAAAACCATGTGAATTTAAAAATTAAAAAATGTACCAGTGGGATTATGGAGACTTAGATCCAAGTTGAACAAGATCTGTTGGACTTAGATTCAGATTGAACAAGGTCTATTCCTTTAGAAGGTTGGAAAGAAGAGGAGCTTAGTATGCTATAAGTTTATCGGAGGAATCAAGGTTGGCTTCGTCTAAGCTAGGAGCTCGGCGAACTGACTCTCTAATATAACCCCATGGAGGAAGACCTAATGGTAGGATCGAATAATGTACAAAAAAGAACTTTTTCTTTCAATTATGAATGAAAGAAGGGGTACCTTTCAATAACCCCTTCTTGCTGACTTGGGGGGAAAGTACCACCAATCTTTCGTGGAAGGATGGCGCTTGAAGGTGTAGAAATTTCTAAAAAGCAAAGTGGTTGACTGGACTTCAATCAATCGATAGAGAGAGAGGAAACCTATGATGAATCGAAAGGAGTTTGGTGCGATAGATGCAAAGGAGATGTTTAAAAATTGAAAGAGAACAACTACAAAAGGGGGTAGTGGGAGCCTAAGCCCGGCATGCAAAGTTTCAAAGTACAAATAAAACCGACCGATCGGAGGGGAGCTAACTCGATCGTCAGAGCTAGGGAGTTCAAGGTCATATTCTAAAGGGATTCCATATTGGATTCAGATAAGAGAAAGATCATTCGGGGTAATAATAGATGGGATGGTGCCTGGAGCAAGAGACGAGCGGGACATGTTCTTGGGTTCTACCTCGGCTAGGGGTGCAGGGCCAAAGAAGGTCGGTCCGGACGAGCCCCTTGAACCAATGGAGTGGGAGGTTTTGGGAGACATTCAGATCAAGATTAAACCCCAAGAAAATCCCATGAAAAAAAAAACCTAAGAGAAGGATTAGGAAATTGACCTAAGCTATTTAGAGAGAATGAAAGGACGATGGATGCGATGAGGATCAATCGAAAGGATGTTTGGAGATCAGAAAGGCAAGGGAGAAGGTTAAGACCCTTGGGAAGAAAATAGATGGGGGCTGAAGGAAGGAGAAGACTCGAGCAAAAATGACTTTTAAGCGAAGGGAGAAGATCTTAAATAGCCAAAAGCAACCCGAGGCAGTTATGATCGTGGATCAATTTCGGTCGGTCAGCGTGCGCCGTATGTCCCACTCATCATGATAGAAAGGCAGCCGCAGGTGGAGTCTTTATGGCACCGTACCTGGGGTAGAGTTTCAGTGAAAGAAATGAAGGGCTATCTTTTTGAACTCATTTCAAATTTAAAAAGTTTTAGTGCCAGCACAGTAAACGCTAAAATGTCTCATCCCGACAAGGTGGGAGCCCGAGAGTGAACTTCGGCGGTCATCTTTTTACTTCCTTCCTTCGAATTTCAAATTTGAAACTGGGGGGACTATTGTTGGGGGTAAACCTCACTCCCATCGAAGTTTGGTTTGCTGCTCGGTTAGGTGTAACTCGTGATAGTAGGAGAGCTACAATCGCGAATTCCTTTTGGACTCCTCTAGCAGCCAAACTTTTTTTGGACTCCTCCAGCAATCGAATTCCTTCCGTACTCCTCCAGCAGTCGAACTCCTTCTGGACTGCTCCAGCAGTCAAATTCCTCCCAGACTCCTTCAGTAGTCAAACTTCTTCCGTACTCCTCCAACAGTCAAACTCCTTCTGGACTCCTTTCGATCGAACTTTTCATAGTCGCCTAGGAAGGTCTCCGCATGAATCTAGCTCCACACGGCATGAATCAACTCACCCATAGACCACTTAAGAGGAGTCCGAGCTCCCTTGGTATTAATGTAACTCAAAGATTCATCGCCAACTGATGTCTACTCCTCCAAACTTTGACTATTAAATCTCAACGAACTGGCACATCATGATAACAGACACTACCCTCCGTAAGAAACTCCACGTGGCCTTGAGCGGCTCACTATTAGATGGTTATGACTGTCACTACTAGTTTGTTATAGGCTCCATCTATACTCTAGATACATTTTCTCTAGGTTCTCTTCTCCTTCTTGATACTCTGTAGCTTTCTCTACTGAGTACTCCATTTCTATTAACCGAAAGAATTGATTTGATCATTGAAGGATCTTGTCGGAGCCACCCACCCCAGGCTCTAGATGAGACTTATCTTGTAGGTCACCAGTAGTGATCTCATCTTCTCTAACTCTAGTGCTCCTCCAGCGACGATCAGATTTCGCACCAATAAGATGGATTCTACCACCCTCCCAGCTCTATTTAAGAGCCCTTCTACCCTCTTATGGATTTTCTACCTAAAAAGCCCAGATTGGATGGAATTCACCATTGATTCACGAGTTTCTTCGCTAATTATTTTCTTACTACCATGGCTAATCCTTTCCGAAAGAATGAGGTAAGGCCCGCTTGATTCTTTTAAATGATAGTCTCCCCATCCTTCCTAGCCCATAGAGCATGGATTTCTATTGGTGAACCAATGAATTTCTTCTTGAAAAATAAAGTTTCTAGTTCCCCTATTCTTGATTGCTGCATTCCCTTTTTTTCTTTGGCATTGCATTCTTGGTTTACAGCCACCATGGCCCATCGTCGGTAATCGGACCAGGTTGACTGTCGCCATCAGGGACTATCCCTCTAGGGGTTGTCGGCCAAGAGGAGAGCACTTCATTACGAGAAAGTGGAGGACATAAGTCCTCTATTCTAAGGAAGAACAAGAGGACTGGGTCCTCTATTCCATGGAAAAAAAAGAAAAAAAATAAGAAAAGAGAAAAAGAAAAGAGAAAAAGGAAAAAAAAGGAAAAAAAGAAAAAGAAGAGAGTGAAAATTCTTTCTCTTCCCTCTCTTCCTTCTCTCTTAGTTTGCAACCCCACTTTCTCTCTAAGAAAGATCCACTTTTCCTCTCTACTTTCTCTCTCTACATGTTTTCTCTCTCTATAAATTTTTTTCTAGATTATCTCTCTCCTAGGGTTTTTTAGATTTTTAAGAAGATTGATGATGAATTTGAATGACCATAATAAATTCCTACTCCATGATCACTGAATAGTGACCAGCACCCATCTTGACCAGATCATATACCAGTAGATTTATCATCCATGATTTTATTAAATTATCTATGTATTAATTTCATCATGATTTAATTGCAATCATCTTGATCAGACTAATCGAGATGTTGAACTATGCCCACTAATTAGTTTTGCTGTATCTTATTTGTTTCTCTTTCCTCTGACTTTATCTCTCCACTTGATTTGCAAACTCTATGAGGGATTCCTGGTCCTGTCACTTCAAATCTGATTTGACCTAAATAGTCAACCTCTGAACCATCTTGTTTGTTGGATAACATGTATATCTATACCATCTGAGTCTTTGTTGATCTACACAAGATCCTATCTTTATTGACCTCTATGAAATCCTAGCAACTTTAATGATATGTGATCGAATTAATTTTTGATTATCGAATGATGTATCGACCTTCATCTTGATTTTTGTCAGACACTATTGATTTGATCATTCTCATTCTCTATTGAACAACCAATATTCTAATTGAATCTTGATTGATTAAGGATGAACAGACTAATCTAGACAATTAGATATATGACTATTGTCAATCTATCTTTATAGATACATTACATATGAATGGATAAAAAAATAGCTATTTTATTATTTTTAATAAATCAAGTATAAAAATATGATCTAGAAAAATATAATGTGCCAGCCAACAATTGGCTTTCAGGTCATACATCTAACATTTATATCATCACCCATGCATTACATCATCAAAATAAAAATTTTTATATATTATGCTATATCATCACCTATTTAAAACGTCATCTATGAGTGTGGGTTTCGAACCATTACAACTCATTGACTTAAAGCCATGTCTTCTTTTAGCTTTTTGCTATATAAGCATCACTTTTTTTCATGTAAACATTGGTTATTACCAGCTAGGATTTTTGCTGAGAGAAAGTGATTGGAATTTAAGAAAAAGACCACATTAAAATGGTTTAGAAAATATAGGAATCAAATTTGAGCTTTTTGAAAATATAATTTGCTTTTAACATAATGTAACTCTTCAAAATCAGATTTACACTTTCAAAGTGACATAATGCTTCGATGAGATGCGGAGGCATTTGGAAATAAACTTAAACTTGAAATACAAAATGGAGAGGCATATGACAAAACATTGTGCTAGTGCTTGGCATGCCATGCCTTATCCTTGCCATAGCTGGTTGAGTCAAGCTTAACATGCACATACATGCATGGCCATCAACCTACTCAACTTAAAGCTCTACATGGACTTCAAAGAGTAGAACTTCTATAAAAGCAAGAGAACTTGCTTTTACACATCCGGTTCGGGACTAAGACAAAAGGAAGTTTTAAAACTTTTGAAACATCTAAAAGAGAGTAGATAAGGTTCCATTTAAAAATTTAAATCTACTATATAATTGAAATTTAAAATTTCCAACAATCTCCCAAAAAAGATTTAATTTTTTAAAAAATCATAGGGAAGAATATCTAGACAACTTATGCTATGAAATGGGTGATGTATCCTATGGATTGAATCTCATGTAGTATTGATTATATCTATTAGAAGGAACAATAGCAGACCAGACCTTAAATTAGGTCCTTTTTTGATTCTATATATAGCACACATAATATGGAATAATTGGGTCTTGATATGGTCAGAGCCCAGTAAATGCCTTGCTCTTAATATCTTGATTTTTCATGAGAATTTATGAGGATTAGCTCGAAGCCTCAATTACAACTTATATGACTATTGTTATACAGGTGAGCCCTCCAAAGGTATATGTGACCTAATATCCTATAAACTTGCTACCTTGGACCCATTAAGAGTATAACTCAGTTTTTTCAATTTATTTTATCACCATATTGGCACTTATCATATAGACGAAAGGAGATATACTTTGAGAATATGCTCAAACATGATCGCTCAATCAGTTTTGTTCCTACCATTTTGAAACTCTCTCATAGGATCTCCAATCATATAGAGTAGGTCTCTACTATTGGTAAAGAAGTAGTGGGTTTGATATCTATCCCCCATTATAATTCTAGAACTCTTCTCCTAGACAACTCTTGGTTAATTAATCTGCCAAGTTTTTTTGAGATGTAACAAATTTTACAAAAATTGTATCATTCCTTTAAGTTGTCGTATGTATTTGTGACAAAGCTAGATATGCTGGTTTGTCTTTGTATAGGTATTAGTTAGTTCTATAATAGCATTATTATCATGATGGACTAATATGGCTGTAATTAGTTTAGATACTAATGGTAGCTTTAAGATAAGATTCTTAATCCACTTTGCCTTAGTACATATAATATCTAGGGCAATCAGTTCAGCTTCTATGGTATTCTAAAATATATTACTTTATGTGGAAGATTCCCAAGCTAGCTATGGCAACATCGCTAAAAAGGAAAAGATAGGCAGTAGATTTTAGATATAGAGAATCGCTAATCCAATTTGTCATTACTATAACTCTCAACTTCCTGTATATATAAGAGAGAGATTAAGGGTTTCCTTAATACATCAAAATGCCCTTTCAAGACTAGCCCAATGAGATTTACATAAATTTTGGGTATATCAACTTAGTCTCCTTATAGCATAGGCAGCATCAAATCTTATCCTGTTTGCTACATATAAGAGAGAACCTATGATTTGGGTGTATTTGAATTGACCAACTAGTTCACCTAAGTTCTTTTAAAGATGAACACTAGAGAGTGGATATAGATTCCTTTATCTTAATATTCAAACATTTTAATCATTGATGAATGTTTCAAAATGATGATTACCATCTTGAGTTTGTAATTTGGTAGAGTCACACATATCACTGTAGACAAGATCAAATAGGTCTGAACTTCTATAAACTGATTTGAGGGATTTTTAGGTACTTTTGGCTTGAACATAGATTTTACACGATCCTTTTATCCATATGGACCTTAAGGTTCAAGTTTAGGTTAGCCATGTGATGGGTTCATCCAAAGTTCACATGACCAAACCTGCCATGCTAAATATTAGAATAATCATGGTTGAGAATAAATGAAGGATCTTTATTTGAAGTTTTGGGAATTACACTTAACATGAATAAGCCATCAAATACAAAGCCTTTACAAATAAACTCATTATTACGAGTGACTACAAGCTTATTTGGTTCTAGGACAATTTTATAGCCTCTAGATATAAAGGAATTCTACTAATCAAGTTCCTCCTAATGTTGGAGATGTACAGTACTTCATAAAGGATTAGGACTTTTTCAAATATTATCTTCGAGTCCATTTAATCTTTTCTCAACACTTGTGTTGCCAAATCATTTCCAAGTGTTATACCTCCTCCACTTGGTTCTTGAAAGGTGGAGAACCAAGAGTGATTAATTAAAACAATCACATACATTAGCTTTGGATAAAGCCACCGATCACAAGATGAATGGATAAGGTTTAGTAACATATTTTGATTATGACCTAAAGGAGGGTTTAGTACTATCTTATTATGTTCATTTGAGGTTTAGGTGCTTCTTTCTTCAATAGCTCAGTCTTGTTGTGCTAGTACTCTATCACCGCATGATTGGTCCACTCGTAGATGAATAAGTCTACAAATGCATTAGGTTGAATTGTGACCCGATCTACCTGATCTGCTTAGACCTAATTTGATTTGCTTTAAAGGACTCATGAGGCTGGGTTTTTAAAATCGGATCTGTTCCACTTTTTGGGTCAAATTTGGGTTTACTGAATTCTAACCCAACCTAATCTAACCCAACCCATTTGATTTTTAGGTAATTTTTTATCTTCTACTCTATGATTCGATCTGATTTGAATTCAGTAGACCATTAGGATCCAAACCCATTTGAGACTTTAAGTTGTGATTTAAGACTTGTATGAGCAATATTTTTTATATGAAAATAGGTTTAAAACTATTTTTATATCCTAATTTATTTGGAGAATAATATTATATATTATCTATTTTGTGGGTTAATAGTCTACATTTGACTCAAACTTGACCCAAACCCAATTCGGATCCAAAATTTTTGGGTTGGGGCTGAGTTATATATATATGGATACAACTTGATCTGAATAACTTGTTGGATAAAAAATTTTGGCTATAGACCTGAGCTGATATGATCTTCTATTGGATTGAATTTAGATCCAACAATAGGACTTGATCAAGTGACCAAGTCGGGTTGGATCACTCATGATCTGGTCTTACCCAACCAGTTTGCACCCCGACACATGAAGCAAAAGGTCTCCCTTTTTTGTTTGATTGGTTAGTTTTGGCCTAGTCGATTTTGATTTTTAGGATGTTTGGCCAAAGAGGTTTGGAATCAATATGGTTAGATTCAATCAAGTGGATCTTGGGTCTAGAATCAAATTTGGGCTTGAGCTTAAGTTGGCATGCTTCTTCAATTCTAATAAAGCTAATGACCTCCACTAAGGTTAGGTCATCTTACTTATGACTTTGCTCATGAGAGAAGCTTGACCAGGATGTAGAGAGAGAGAATCAGCTAAAGCTCGAACCTTTTAACGTTAAGAACATTTATACCTAGTCAAATTAGCCTTTCTAAGGAGATCTTGAAATTCATGGATCTAGATACTAATGGATTTAGATTCCACCATAGCATACATATGGAACTTGGAGACAATGAACTGATTGAGACTAGTACCATCCATTTTATACTCTGCCTCATGAGCATCCTAATGTTCCTTAGTAGATTTGATTGGTAGGTACACACCATAAAAAGAATCAAAAAGGGCACCAAGGATCCTGTGGCGATAATGGAAATCAATTTCTTTAGGAGTTTTGACTTGAAAGCTAGTAGATCCAAATTCTTGAGGACTAGGAGAGGAAGATGGTTGCAAGTTGATGTAGAAGCTAGTTTGGGATCAAAGAGGATGGTCAAATCCCAATATGGCACATGAATTTTAGTAGTTTAATGTATTTAAAAAATCTATCAAGTATCCAATTAAAATTATGTGGTATTAGGTACATCTAATCACTTTCTAATCTTACTCTAACTCTCATGATGATTGGTTGGATTTTAATAGCATACTAATATAAAGTCATCAAGGTCCACATCTTATTTTAGTTAGTAATATATGCATTATCATATATTATTATAATTAATATTTTTATAGATGGTATCATTATTTTATCATTAATATGTATGATTTTAATAATAACATAATGATTAGTAGTAAAGACAGAGATTTTTAATGACAACGCTATCATTTCATCATTAATAACATATATCCATGGTGACAATTTTAAAATATCATCACAAAAAATATGTACTTTAGTGATGAATCATAAAATCATCACTAATACGTTGATCACTATTTATTTTAATGACATTTTATTAGTTCTTTATTGAAAGATATATGCATATTGTAACTATTTTAAAATATCACCACTAAAAAATATATTTTTTCATGATAAATTATAAAATTATCACTAATAATTTGACCAACATCGATATTGACATCAAAATTATGATAATAAAATATATTGTCACTAAAAATATAGACTTTTATGACTACTCTATAAGTTTTGTCATTAAAGATATATATCTACAGTAACCATTTTAAAAACAAAAGAGTTAAGTTTGAGTGATAAATTATAAAATTATCACTAGTGAGTTAATCATAATTAATTTTAGCACTATTTTTTTTTCCACCATAAAAAGCTTTATTTAATGATGAATTTTTTATGATAAATTGAAAAATAGTTACAAAAAATTTATATCTTGTGACAAAATCTTATTTTGTTATTAAAGATATTAACCAAAATAGTTTGTTATAACCATTTCTTATCATTGTTACTAAATATGAGGCTTTGGTGACTAGACTTGTATTTCATCACTAAAAATTTGTCAGTAAAATTTAAAATTTTTGTAGTGACTTCTCAGGTTTAGTGGTACCATGGTCATTAAATGAAGCTATATTATGAAGTTTTGGTTAGTTATTTGGTTTTGCAATACAAGTTTTAGGAGGTTCAATCCTATATATTCAAATGCTTAATTAATAGCTTCCAATAATATAATGCTAGATTTTGAAATTGAAACAATTTAAGTTAATCCACTAAATTAAACAACAACAATAATAGCAAAATTAAATAATTTACTCTAAGAAATGAGAGAAATAAATAATTTTTATTTTCTGCATGGTCATCAGTGCAAAATGAAATGATTTATTTTCATGTTAATTTGCTATTTTTGAAATTTTGGTTAAATTTTTAAAGCAAAAAAGAATTTTTGGTATAATTTCTATAGATTTTGAACCTGCAAATATAATTCTATTTTGTATAGTTTTCACAGCAATATAATTTTCCTCTGATTGCTTTTTTCCTAAAAAGAGTTGTACCCTTTTGTAAAAATGAGAAAATTCTCCAATTGCTATGCAATCTAGACAAATATTAAGTGCTACTTAAATATGCAACTAGTAGCAATTTCTAGATTGACTAATGAGTTACATCCTTCATATGTTGGTGGTTTGGCATCTTGAAATTACCATATTGCAATTTTTAATTTTGAAAAAAATATGTTCTTGGTTTGTTGGCAGTATGGCATCTAGAAATTGCTATGTTACTTTTTATATTTTGAAAAATATTATAAAATGAAAAGTTGCATAGAAAAAGAAATCAGAAGATTAAATGAATAAGGAGATAAGCTTGTAATTCAAGGTTGAGAATAAATGAAGGATCTTTATTCGAAGTTTTGGGAATTATACTTAATATGAATAAGCCTTCAGATACAAAGCCTTTAGCAATAAACTTTTATTACGAGTGACTACAAGCTTATTTGGTTATAGGACAATTTTATAACCTCCAAATATAAAGGAATCCTACTAATCAAGTTCCTCCTAACGTTGGGGTTGTATGGTACTTCGTAAAGGATTAGGACTTTTTCAAATATTATCTTCAAGTCCATTTAATCTTTTCTCAACACTTGTGTTGCCAAATCATTTCCAAGTGTTATACCTCCTCCACTTGGTTCTTGAAAGGTGGAGAACCAAGAGTGATTAATTAAAACAATCACATACATTAGCTTTGGATAAAGCCACCTGTCACAAGATGAATGGATAAGGTTTAGTGACGTATTTTGATTATTTGACCCTAAAGGAGGGTTTAGTACTAGCTTAAATTATGTTCATTTGAGGTTTAGGTGCTTCTTTCTTCAATAGCTTAGTCTTGTTGTGGTAGTACTCCATCACTGTATGATTGGTCCATGCGTAGACGAGTAAGTCTACAAATAGGTTAGGTTGACCTATGACCCAATCTATCCGGCCCGCTTAGACCTAATTTGATTTGCTTTAAAGGACTCATGAGACTAGGTTTTTAAAACTGGATGTGTTCCATTTTTTGGGTTGGATATGAGTTTATTGAATTTGGACCCCACCTAATCTAACCCTACCCATTTGATTTCTAGGTAATTTTTTATCTTCTACTCTATGATTCAATCTGATTTGAATTCAGTAGACCATTAGGATCCAAACCCATTTGAGGCTTCAAGTTGTGATTTAAACTTCTATGAGCAATATTTTTTATATGAAGATAGGTTTAAAACTATTTTTATATCCCAATTTATTTTGAGAGCAATATTATTTATTATCTATTTTGTGTGGTTAATAGTTTACATTTGACTCAGACTTGACCCAAACCCGATTTGGATCCAAATTTTTTGGGTTGGGGCTGAGTTATATATGGATACAACTTGACCCGAATAATCTGTTGGATAAAAAATTTTAGCTATATACCTGAGCTGATACGATCTTCTATTAGATTGGGTTTGGATCCAACAATAGGATGTAATCAAGCAACCAAGTCGGGTTGGATCACTAAGGATCTAGTCCTACCCAACCTATTTGCACCCCGACACATGAAGTAAAAGGTCTCCTTTTTTTGTTCGATTGGTTAGTTTTGGCCCAAGTTGATTTTGATTTTTAGGATGTTTGGTAGAAGAGGTTTGGAATAATTGATTTCAGGGGTTTTTCTTTTTGAAGTTCTTCCCTTGGGATTTGGAATCAATATGGTTAGATTCAATCAAGTGGATCTTGGGTCTAGAATCAAATTTGGGCTTGAGCTTAAGTTGGCATGCTTCTTCTATTCTAATAAAGCTAATGACCTCCACTAGGGTTAAGTCATCTTACTTATGACTTTGCTCATGAGAGAAGCTTGACTAGGATGTAGAGAGAGATCGGCTAAAGCTTGAACCTTATAACTTTTAGAGCATTTATACCTAGTCAGATTAGCCTTTCTAAGGAGATCTTGAAATTCATTGATCTGGATACTAATGGATTTAGGTTCTATCATAGCATACATATGGAACTTGGAGACAATGAACTGATTGAGACTAGTATCATCCACTCTATACTCTACCTCAAGGGCATCCTAATGTTCCTTAGCATATTTGATTGGTAGGTACACACCATAAAAAGAATCAAAAAGGGTACCAAGGATCCTATTGCGATAATGGAAATCAATTTTTTTAGGAGTTTTGATTTGAAAGCTAGTAGATCCAAATTCTTGAGGACTAGGAGAGGAAGATGGTTGGAAGTTGATGTAGAAGCTAGTTTGGGATCAAAGAGCTAGGATGGTTGAATCCCAATATGGCATATGAATTTTAGTAGTATAATGTATTTAAAAAATCTATTAAATATCCAATTAAAATCATGTGGTATTAGGTATATCTTATTACTTTCTAATCTTACTCTAACTCTCATGATGATTGGTTGGATTTTAATAGCACACTAATATAAAGTCAAGGTCCACATCTTATTTTAGTAATTAATATATGCATTATCAAATATTATTATAATTAACATTTTTATTGATGGTATCATTATTTTATCATTAATATGTAAGATTTTATAATAACATAATGATTAGTAGTAAAGAGATATATTTTTAATGACCACGCAATAATTTCATCATCAATAATATATATCTATGGTGACAATTTTAAAATATCATCACAAAAAATATGTACTTTAGTGATGAATCATAAAATTCATCATTAATACATTGATCAATATTTCATTTTAATGACCATCATTAATAACATATATCTATGGTGATAATTTTAAAATATCATCACAAAAAATTTGTGCTTTAGTGATGAATCATAAAATCATCATTAATACATTGATCAGTATTCATTTTAATGACCATTTTATTAGTTCTTCATTGAAAGATATATGCATACTGTAACCATTTTAAAATATCACCACTAAAAATATATATTTTTATGATAAATTATAAAATTATCACTAATGATTTGACCAACAATCAATGTTGACATCAAAATTATGATAATATAATATATTATCACTAAAAATATAGACTTTTAATGACTTACTCTATAAGTTTTATCATTAAAGATATATATCTACAGTAACCATTATAAAAACTAAAGAGTTAAGCTTTGAATGATGAATTATAAAATTATCGCTAGTGAGTTAGTTAGAATTAATTTTAGCACTAAAATTATTTTTCCACCATAAAAAGCTTTATTTAATGATGATTTTTTATGATAAATTGAAAAATAGTTACAAAAAATATATATCTTGTGACAAAATCTTATTTTGTTATTAAAGATATTAACCAAAATGGTTTGTTATGACCATTTCTTATCGTCATCACTAAATATGAGGCTTTGGTGACTAGACTTGTATTTCATCACTAAAAATTTATCAGTAAAATTTTAAATTTTTGTAGTGACTTCTCAGGTCTAGTGGTACTATGGTCATTAAATGAAGCTATATTATGAAGTTTTGGTTAGTTATTTGGTTTTGCAATACAAGTTTTAGGAGGTTCAATTCCTGTATATTCAAATGCTTAATTAATAGCTTCCAATAATATAATGCTAGATTTCAAAATTGAAAATAATTTAAGTCAATGCACTAAATTAAACAACAATAATAATAGCAAAATTAAATAATTTACAATAAGAAATGAGAGAAATAAATAATTTTTATTTTCTGCATGGTCATCACTGCAAAAAATGAAATGATTTATTTTCATGTTAATTTGCTATTTTTCAAATTTTGGTTAAATTTTTAAAGCAAAAAAGAAATTTTTGATATAATTTCTATAGATTTTGAAGCTACAAATATAATTCTATTTTATATAGTTTTCATAGCAATACAATTTTTCCTCTGATCGCTTTTTTCCTAAAAAGAGTTGTACCCTTTTGTAAAAATGAGAAAATTCTCTAATTGCTATGCAATCTAGACAAATATTAAGTGCTACTTAAATATGTAACTAGTAGCAATTTCTAGATTGACTAATGAGTTACATCCTTCATTATGTTGGTGGTTTGGCATCTAGAAATTACTATATTATAATTTTTAATTTTGAAAAAAATATATACATGTCCTTGGTATGTTGGCAGTATGGTTCCTAGAAATTGCTATGTTATAATTTTATATTTAGAAAAATATTAATAAAATAAAAAGTTGCATAAAAAATGAAGTCTAAAGATTAAAAGTCTTGTTGGGAATGAGGTGTGTGAAGAATAATGCCTTAAGCTTGTAATTCATCCTCACATACATGTCTACGATAATAACATCCCCAAGAGATCACTAATCCAATTTAGTTCGATCCTAACTCTAATGAGCATGAAGGCTACATCCGATTAACTCCTTCAAT
Source organism: Cocos nucifera (assembly GCA_006176705.1). Classification (NCBI taxonomy): domain Eukaryota; kingdom Viridiplantae; phylum Streptophyta; class Magnoliopsida; order Arecales; family Arecaceae; genus Cocos; species Cocos nucifera. The sequence goes on from QRFJ01003340.1 coordinate 252,738, forward strand.
TGCCCAGATGAAAGATTGCGGAAAATAATGGTGAATAAGTGGAAAAGAATAGGAAGAGCTCAGAGACTCGAGATGGGCTGGATGTTATGTGATGTGTTGTGGGTTATCCCAGACCTTTGGTTGTGTATGCAACGTGCAAGGCATGCGGCTAGCTGAGCAGAGCATGAGTGCCTGTGGCCACCAACCCAGTCATCTTAAAACTCTAGGCTTGAGAGGACTTCTATAGAAGCAAGTAACTTGCTTTTACATGGAACTTAAAAGAAAAATGAATGTTTTAATACTTTTGAAACATCTAAAAAGGAAGGAGATAAGGTTCCATGTACAAGAAATCTTTTATAAGAATAGGAAACTAGAATTTTGAATAGAGCCAGCTACCGGCCTTCCTTCCTTAACCGGAACAATGCCAAAAAGGAGCAGGGAGGACTGATTTGGCCTCTACACCAAGGAGGAAGGGAGGCGGGTGAATCCCTCCCCCTTCCTCAATTAATCAAGCAAAAAAACATAGAAATAGAGGGGGAAAAAAAAGGAAAGCAAAATGAAACAGGTGATTCTTTTCATGTATGGATGCCTAGATATTGCCATCCTAAATCCAGCAAGATATTGAAGAAATTAAGGAAAATAAAAAAGGAAAGGAATCAAAGGCTTTCACGTATCATGTCCGTCATAGAATGCGTTGTTACCATCTATGAACATGCCGAGATATATTATTTGAACAGGGCCATGGTTACTCTTATGAACAATCCACGAAGGTAGCGTCTTCCACCATTCTCTTGATCTCTTTTGGACTCTCTTAATTATTTCTTTTTCCAAATTCTTTGGTAAGCTTAGTATATATTTACTACCAACCCTCCTCCCTTGTTTTTTCTCCTCTCTGTTTATGGTATTACACTGATTTTACACTGATTTCTTTCTCTCACCTATCGTGATTTCATATTATTTATTTTTTCTTTATTGCGTGATTGTTTAATACTCTAGAGAGGTTATGGATAGGAGTTAGTAATAATGTTTCTTATTTGTTCATGGGCAGTAAACTGAGTGCCAATAACTAATCAAAGAGAGATATAAAGAGCGATAGAAGCACGTGGTATCCATGGAGCATCCAAAATTCCTATTCATTGCTGCTTTTAGTCTTCTCATATCAAGCTTTGGTATATTTATATCTTTTTATTCACACATCAAACTTTGGCATTCATACTGGTGTTTTACTAAAATCTACCAACTTTGATGTATGACTAATTAGGTAGTTAAATAGTACGATCCTCTATATCATTCTTTTTGCAATTGACTATGTTACCTAAAACTGCAATATCATATTCTATATTTATATATGATGTTTAGATTTTGAGAAGAGTTTGGATAAAAAGTTGGTGAATGGTGCAGGAGCCGAAGGCATTGAAATAAACTACGCCTTGTTGGGCAACAACCTCCCATCACCAGATAACGTGGTGGCTCTATTATGATCCCATAAAATCACCATGATCCACCTCTTAGACCCTAACCATGTTGTCCTTGCTGCCCTCAACAACTCTAGCATCGTGGTCATACGTGGCACCCTCAACAACGACCACTCCACGATCTTCGCCACCACCTGGGTCCGAACCAATGTAATGCTTTACCTTTAATTTCTAGTATAAAATAGTGTTAATATATTAATGTAATAAAAGTAAACTCATAAATCTATAATATCATATAAAAAGCTAATTATATCTTGCTAGCATATTAACACCATAATAATTTTTTTTTTCATTTTGATCAGTGCATTATTCTCTATCAACTAGGAATTTCGCTAATAGAGAATCAGCACAACGCTCAAATAAGAGAAAGCAAGATTTTGTTAATGAGCTTTAGGAGGAGGGAAGGAGGTTTACCTCCTCTTGAAGCTCATTAATAAAATCTTTCTTTCTCTTCCTTGAGTGTCATGCTAATTCCCAATTAGCTAGCTTCCAAATTGATAGAGAATAATGCACCGATCAAACCCAAAAAAATAAATAAATTATTGAGATGTTAATAATACAAGATATACTTAGCCTTTTAAATGATAATATAGCTTTAGGAGCCTTTTTGTTACATTAATATATTAACGGTATTTTATACTAGAAATTAAAGATAAAGCATGAAAGCATGGCATGCTTGCAAGAATGACATCTCGATGCTTACTTCAACAAGGTCATTCTTGCCTGTTATATCCTCCCTGCCATGTAAAACCTCGATGCCGCTCTCACCACTGCCAACCTCAAGATCCAAGTCTCCACCGCCATCACCACCGGCATCCTTGGTATGTCATTCCCACCTTCCCAAAGTTTATTTTCCGATGCATCATCTGCTGACATCGTTGGCATTGCATGATTCATGGCATGAAAGAAGACACCACTCCTCGTCAACGTGTACATATGCCAACCAATGGGGCATGTGCAGCTCGACTTCGTGCTCTTTAACACGCCTGAGATGATGGTCGTCAATGGTGTTGAACTATGCAAACCTTTTCGATGCGATAGTTGATGCCATTTACTATGCTTTATAGAAGGTCAGTTATCCGGATGTCAGCATGGTGGTTTCAGAGATTGGGTGGCCGTCCGCTAGTGGTGCAGTTGGGGTGACATGGGAGAATGCTATGATGTACCACAACAACATGGTGGCTTATGGGACCAATAGCATGAAGACAGCTAAGAGGTCAGGGAAGGCAATACAGACTTACTTATTTGCCTTGTTTAATGAGAACTTGAAGCCTACTGGAGTCGAGCAAAGCTATGGGTTGTATTACCTAAATATGACTGAAGTATGCCATGTGAACTTGAAGTGGATAATGGGTTTGCAAACAAATAATAAAAATAGGCTATGATAATTTGATCTTAATTTCATTGTTTCTGTTATTTATTGAAATGATACCATTCTTAAAGGAGAGAAGCAAGCATAGTACACAAATCGGAGACAACTAAAAATTTTTAGCTATTAATTGGAAATATGGATCACTTCTTCCTCTTGGATCAATCTGATACCTTGAGCATGAGGAATGCAGCTAAAGAGCACTGCTTCCCCTAGAATGCATGGACAGCCTATGATGAGTCAATCTTTTAGCAACAGGCTTGTAGAAAACATATGAGAGTTGCATCTTCCTTCATGTGAATCTACTATTGAACCATCCACAAGCAGGTGAATGATGCGATTTGCAATGCTTTGAGATCTAAGTGGTTGGTGATCCAACTGTGGATTCATGAAGAAAGGTTCATCTTTCCCACAAAAGATATGAACATGACCCTATGAGTTCATGCATGGATATGAGCATAGGAGTTCTAAGCCAATGCAAGAGCACTGGCATAAAAATTGCAAAACCTTCAAGCATATTTTTATTCATCAAATACTCATATGCGAAGTAATATTTGATTCAAATTTTAGAATCAATAATTGATAGGCTAAACAATCTCTAGATCATTAAGGCAACACTCAAGTTCATGATGAACCACTACAACAAATTAAAGAATTAGCATGACACTCTTGCTAATTAACAGATATTAAAAAACACCACTATAAGACACCTTAGGCAATATTTATGTAAAAGCACTGGCTTAGTATGTTGGTTTGCATTTTTTTCCCAAAAGTCAGGTAAATCATTAGCGAAAGTGGGTGTTAAGCCACTGATTTTGCTAGTATATATGTATCATAGGTGTGTCCTTTGAACCCTAAATAGAAGTCACCCAAAACCATGCCTCTAGCCCTTCTTCTCCATCATCCTTGGTAGTTTTCACTAAAGATCACCCCTTTATGAAGAACTAATGTGGATGAGCTCCTTTCTCATCTAAAACTTGCAAAACTTAAAAAGTCACACAAAAAACCTAGAAAAGAAGAAACCCTAGAATTCCTGACCCTCTCTTGTCCTCTTCCACTTTCCCTCTATCCAAAAGTTGGCTAAGCTCTTCATCCTTCTTAGTTTTCAGTATTATAGGTTGTAAGCCCACCAAGAGAGGCTTGATTTCATCATGCTTCAGCACCACTAGTCTGATAGGCCACCATCTAAGGTGAAGTTTATATTTCATACTTCATTAACTCAGTAGTATATTGAACCATCTTAAGGAGAACGATGCATGTGCAGCAATATTGGTGGAGTCGATGGTAATTAATTTGAGCTTCCAAACCTTGAGAAATAGATAGCTACTTAATTGAATGCTGGATCATTCAAGGAACCCTTATGAGGACCAGCTTACTTGGAGCACCATGTGTCTTCAAAAAGACGATGGAGGATTTGGAGTAATGGATGTCAATCAGCTCAATCAATATCTTCTTTCCAAATGGGGGTGGACATATCCAACTCTAAAAATGGAGGAAGCAAGCGTACTTTACCGATCATAAAAAGGTCAAACTACCTATGTCATGGAAGTCAAGTAGGAAATGTTCTAGTACTTGGAAGGATATCATTATTGCTTTGCCTATAATCTAGAATAGATTAAGATTTTAGTTAGGTAATGGAAAGGACATCCTTTTTTGAAAGGATATTTGGCTTTCTAATGCTCCTTTGTAGACTATATTTTCGAAGCTACTCTACATCAGTAAGAAAAAGAACAAAGTGATTGTTGAGTTTTACAATTCTTTAGGTCTTCATGTTGGAGACTTAAAAGGCCCAAGCTCTCTTCATTGCATATTCAAATAGAATTTGATTGTCTCCTTTCCATCCTCACTCTTGTTAGCCCAAACTAGGGTTATGATCATGTCACCTAGGAAATAGGTGGAAAAGATTCCTTCTCTGTTGTGTGTTATTACCACTTCATCAATTTCGGAGGGATAAAATACCAGTTTGCTAAATTTCTCTAGGCACTTCTTGCCCCATCCAAAGTAGATGTTTTTTGTGGCTCTATTGGAAGAAAAAACTAAATACTAGAGAGTTACTTCAGAAAAAAGCTGGTAAGCAATTGGGATGCTATGCCCTTTATGTTCATGGGGTGGAAAGTATTGATCATATCTTTTGTTCATGTCAGTTCTTCTGCTATATCTAGATGAATATTTATCTTTATCTTGTGTTGCGTCAAGAATTAATTTTGATGATTATAAAATATTTGAGAGGATTACTAATAATTTTGGCTTAGAAAAAATTTATTATATTTTAGGGGCAAAATCATAATTTTATCAAATTTTGATTCGAAAGCCTCAAGAGTAAGAACAGAAGATTTATGATCTATTGGAGGCAATTTCATATTTTTTGAATGTATATTTTGAGAGAAAATCAAGTTTGAAGAAAAGGATCGACCCCTAGGTCAATCCCTATCAAAGGGGCTGATTGGCACACCAAAGGGGACGACCCTTAGGTCATCCCCTATGCTAGGGGTCGACCTCTGCTGTTCTAAAGGCAAAAATATAAAATATGAGGTTTTTTCGATTTTCTGTCATAGAGGTCGACCCTGCATGCTAGGGGTCGACCTCTGCTGTTCCAAAGGCAAAAAAATAGAACATGGGATGTTTTGGATTTTCTATCATAGAGGTCGACCCCTATGCAGAGTTGACCCTTGCGACATAAAATTTTTGCAATGGCTATTTTTTCATCCATTTTGGACCATATTTAATGTACATTTAAAGTCCTCCAGCGGCTCTAAACCTGTCCAGATTTCTCTCTAGCATCTATTGAAGATATAAAGGCTCTTAAAGGAGGAAAAAATACAAGAGATTCAAGCATTCATTTCAGTCCTAAGCAAAAAGCCCTCTTCAAGCAAAGAAGTTTTTATTTTAAGTTTACCAACCCCTCAAAAGCTCATTCAAGTCTTCAAAAAATAATCAGAAAAGCTTATTCCTTAATTATGTAAAGAGTTTTTAATATTTTATTTGCTCATTAAAGGGGCTAACTTTGTATTTCATTGTCATTAACTCTTATACTCTATTTTTATATTATTTTAAATTTTGGAGGTTTCAAAACTTGGGAAGGTCTCTCCAAACCTTGAATCGAAGTGTGTAGGATTGGCTTGTACCTATAAAATAAGTGTGCTAGCTTGGGATAGCTAGAGTTGGAGGTTTTCAATGGTATATTCAGTTTGAATATGATTAGTAAATTTAAATTCTTAAGTAAGAGCTTGGAAAGTAGATGCAGGTGCAAGATTGGCATCGAATCACTATAAATCTAGCTTGTTTGTTGTGTGCTTGCTCCTCTCTATCTTTATTTTCTTAAATACTTGCTCTCTTACTATTTATCTTTTCATCTCACTTAAATCATCAATCACATACAACTTGCATAACATTGCATAATCTTTGTGGTTTTAAATTAGCTTTAAAATTTTTAAAACCCAATTTACCCTCACTCTTGGATTGCATATCTGGGTAATAAGTAGTATTAGAGTAGGTGCTCTATTATTAGTTATTGATTTAACCATCAAGAGTCAAAGATCTTAGTAACCCAAAATAAAATCTTTTTTTAATGATGGATATTTTATAGATATTGAAAATCTAGGATAAAAATATTCATTCAAGCACATAACTATAATTTATGAAAAATCATAATCAATGGACACACACCTAATGCATTAATTCATGATAAAGAAATAATTCAAATGAATGCTAAAGTAATGAATTTACTTTATTGTTCATTAGACATAAATATTTTTAATATAATTTCTTATGTAATTCAGCAAATCAAATATAGAAGAAATTAGAAACTATTTTTGAGGGAGCAAATCAAAGAGAAACATCAAACTCCCAAGAAGAAAAGAAAACTCACCTCAACTCATGCCTCATGGTGCATGAGGATAAAAAGAAGAATAAAAGAAAGAAACAAAAGAATAAAAAAAGCATTGATTAAGCGGGAGCAAAGCAAAAATGAGAAGAATGAGAAAGAGGAGAAATGTATAGAAAGTTGTTGCCTTATGGCTTAAAATGATGAGATGTATCATGAACACTCCTCTGAATTTACTTTTAATGAATTATATGAAGCCTTTAATAAGTTAATGGATGAACACAAAAAGATAAGGCTACAGAATAAAAAACTTAAAAAGTCTAATCTATCTTTGGTTGAAAAAAAAATAAAATTTTGAGTGAAAAAGAAGATCTACTAAAAAATATAAAAAGCATAGCCAAAGAAAAAAAGATTTCTTGAAATAAATTAATTCTTCAACTAAAGAAAAGAAAGATTGATTAAATCTGAAAATTTGTTAGTAGAAGAAAATGCGGAGCTTAAGAAGGAAAATGATATTTTAAAATCCTTTCTACAAGAAAATGAGATAATTTCAAATGAGAAATTAGTTTTAACTCAAGAAAATCTAAACCTAAGAATTGAAATTGCTAAGCTAAAATCTAAGGTAGAAAAGTTCACTCTTAACTCGAATAAACTTCAAATGATATTTGAAAATCAAAAGACCATTTATGATAAAGCTGGCCTAGGATATAATCCTCTTAAGAAATAAAAATTTCTAAAAAATATCTTTGTAAACTCATCAAGCAACAAATTTTCAAGTATTACTTGCTTTAAATGTGGAGTAGTAGGACATAAATCCTATACATATTTTTCTAGTAAATCTAAAAATTCAAATGTGAAGAAGATTTGAGTTCCAAAAAGAATTATGATCTCTAACCTTCATGGACCCAAGATGACTTAGGTACCAAAAACTAGTAAATGATTTTATAGGTACACTAAGGATCCAATGGAATAAAATGAGAAAATACTTGTAGTTGGATGCCTTTGAAATGGACTTGGATGGGTGATGATATTGATAAAATCTAAACTTTTCTCACATCATACCATCAATATTTGTTTGATTAGTTCTATTAATTTTAATGATCTATCATTATGATTTCATATTTTGATTACTTGCTTGAAATTCTTTTCATTTGTTAGTAAGATTAGTATAATTGATTGATTTTGATGATTTAAATACTTTGATTTTAAAAAATCAATATACTCTTCTCTAAGTATCATGTTAGGATATGAATTGAAATTATCTTAAAATTAAATATGATATAATAGCTTCCCCATATCAATTTTATAATTAATAAACTTAAATTAAAAAATGCTTAATTAGATGTGAATATTTTTGAATTACTGAACATACATGTAAAATTGATTTTTGGCATTCCTCCATAAGATACTTAAATATTAAAATTTTTCAAAACTTTACATAATCTGAGTACTTAAAGATAAAATATCTATTCATGAAACTCAAGTGCTTAATGTATTGAATTACATTGCATATTAGCTTATCCCTAAGGATTTAGAATTTCATAGTTCAACCAAAACTCATAGAGCCTATATCTAGATTTTCTTTTACATGAGTTCCTTGGCTTGATAATCTTACCCCCATGATTAATTAATTCTTCATCCCCTAATTTGACTGGAATATCCTTCTTGATCATCGATTTGATTGCCTATTGATTCTTATTCAATTTGATTAAATTTTCTTGAATCAAAATCTACTTGAACTATTTTTTGCTTTAAGGAGCCAACTCTCAGTTTCATTGAAGTCGACCTCTCTTCAAGAGCTGACTCTTGATTTAGCAGGAGTTGATCTTTTTATTGAAATTAGTTCTCCTATTTGAAAATATCCAAGGCTCTATCATTTCATTATCAATTTTCTCAAGCCATAATTTCTTTCAAACCCCTCTTCTACTAAAATCAGACCTTTTCTCTCCATTTTTATTCTAATCTTGTATTTCTTGTTCTCTAATGGCACCCAGAAGTATTTTGCCCAAAGAAAGAAAGTCTAGTTTTCAAGGTGAAAGGTGTGTAGACTAAGATAAGTGTTGATAGCATTGGACACACGCTACACATATACAAACCAGTAGAAGCACCTTGGATTATCTCAAGCAGTTACACATTTAAGATTTGTATTTGATCGAGATGATGATTGAGGGTATTGAGAATATCAGCTCTCATGCTATAGTAAATGATGATGATGGGACTCCTACAGTAGAGCCTACTGCAGTAAATATTAGGATAAGGAGCCAATAGAGCAGCATGAATAAATAGAGATAGCTTTACTTTCACAGACCAACCATCCGAATACTAGCTCATGATTACTTGATAGACTGGATGAGGATGCATTTATTAAGAGACTCTCCATCAAGATCGTAGCGTCAGTTTGTGCAGAGCTTTAGAGGTATATATCAGAGGCACACCAGATGAGATGAGATTAGATGGAGGCATTATCATTGATCAGAGATAAATTAGAAAAATTATTTTAGGCACTCACTACAGTGAGGAAGGATATTCGCTACCAGGCCCAGTCATTTGAAGATATTAGACTACACTCTTCTTCTACCTAGCCTAGACCTACATCTTAGGATTATCCTAATATATACATGCTTAAGATGCTAGGATTCCTTTCCACAGCTTTAGTGATCCTTTTAATCTATTTTTGGCATCTATATAGGATATAGCTCTCATACATTTTGCATGCTTTCATGATTTTATCTTTGTAATCATCATTGGCTAATCAATAAAAATTTCATCTTATATGGAATTCAATATATTTGATATTATTTGTTTGACACAATATGTGCTTTGCTTGCGAAACAAAGGGAGAGAAATGATCGCTTGTTTAAATTAATTAAAGATGCCTAATTTGAAAGAAATAGAGAAAGAATTAAGAAAAGTTAATTTTTCAACATAGGAGGAGAGTTAAGAAAGTCAAGTTTTCTAGCATTTATTATGAAAAATAAAAAAATAATAATTTTGAACTGAATAAGAAAAAATATTATTAAAATATTAAAAGTAAAATTATTTTGATCTATTTATGCACTCGTGTTATTCTAGTTATTTGGTTTGCTTTAAAGAAATTATTTCTATTTTACTTTTTATTCAATCATACTTTGCATGGTTTGATCCTATCATGATTTTTAATAATTAATTGGTACCAAGCTTAATCTTGAAAAATATTTTACTCCAAATAAAAATTCTAGATAAATAATTTTTGAATCTCATGAAAAATCATTAATAGTCATTTATTTGTTGCTTGACTTGTTGGTTCACTTATACTTGTGCTTTCATGTGATCTTGTTTATTTATGTTTTGCATTGGTATCAAAAGATTCATCCTTATGTAAAGTTTCATAATTAGTATCAAACAGATGTTTTTCTATCTTGCACTCTCTTGCCTTCGTTCGATAAAAAGAAAAGAATATTTTATCTCAAATCTTATTTTACATAGCTTATATGATATCTTTTGAGATAAATTTAGAGAATTTTATACCTTTTCTAAACTGAATTAAGTGATATTTCTTAAGAAAAGAAAGATCTGAATTTAAATAATAAACCTCTCTATGATTTATTTGCATAGTCTATTGGTATCAATTCAAAATGACTTATCAAAATAATTTGATTTAAACTTAATGGAAAAGAATAGGAAGAGCTCAGAGACTCGAGATGGCTAGATGTTATGTGATGTATTGTGGTTATCCCAGACCTTGGTTGTGTATGCTTCGTGCAAGGTGCAGTTGACTGAGTAGAGCATGAGCGCCTGTGGCCACCAACCCAGTCATCTTAAAACTCTACTCTTGAGAGGACTTCTATAGAAGCAAGTAACTTGCTTTTACATAGAACTAAAAGAAAAATGAATGTTTTAATACTTTCGAAACATCTAAAAAGGAAGGAGATAAGGTTCCATGTTCAGAAGAATCTAGAATTTTGAGTAGAGCTAGCTACCGGCCTCCTTCCTTAATCGGACATTGCCAAAAAGAGCAGGGAGGCCTGATTTGGCCATTGCACCAAGGAGGAAGGGAGGCGGATGAATCCCAGCCCCCTTCTGAGTTAATCAAGCAAACGAATTATAGAAATAGAGAAGAAAAAAAAAAGCAAAATGAAATAGGTGATTCTTACCATGTATGGATGCCTAGATATCGCCATCCCAAATCCAGCAAGATATTGAAGAAATTAAGGAAAATAAAAAAGGAAAGGAAATAGAGGCTTTCTCATATCACACTCATCATAGAATGCATTGTTACCATCTATGAACAAGCCGAGATATATTATTTAAACAGGGCCATGGTTACTCTTCTGAAGAATCCACAAAGGTAGCGCCTTCCATAGTTTTCTCAATCTCTTTTGGACTCTCTTAATTATTTCTTTTACCAAATATTTTGGTAAGCTTAGTATATATTTGTTCCCAACCCTCCTCCCTTATTTTTTCTCCTCTCTGTTTATGATATTACACTGATTTCTTCCACTCACTTGCCACGATTACATATTTTTAATTTTTTCTTTGTCGTGTGATTGTTTAATACTCTAGAGAGTTATGGACAGGAGTTAGTATAATGTTTCTTATTTGTTCGTGGGCAGTACTTAAGTGCCAATAACTAATCAAAGAGAGACATAAAGAGCGACACGTGCTCCATGGAGCATCCAAAATTCCTGTTTGTTGCTGCTTTCAATTTTCCCATATCAAGCTTTGGTATATTTATATCATTTTATTCACACACATGGGCAGTACCTATTTGTTACATTAATATATTAACAGTATTTTATGCTAGAAATTAAATATAAAGCACGAAAGCATGGCATGCTAGAAAGAATGACATCTTGATGCTAACTTCAACAAGGTCATTCTCGCCTATTATATCCTCCCTGCAATGTAAAACCTCAATGCCGCTCTCAACACTGCCAACCTTAAGGTCCAAGTCTCCACTGCCATCACCACCGGCATCCTCAGCATGTCATTCCTACCTTCCAAAAGTTTATTCTTCGATGCATCATCCACTGACATTGTAGGCATTGCATGATTCATGGCATGGAAGAGACACCACTCCTCGTCAGTGTGTACATATGCCAACCAGCCGGGGCATGTGTAGCTTGACTTTGTGCTCTTCAACACGCCCAGCATGACGATTGTCGATGGTGTTGAACTACGCAAACCTTTTTGATGTGATAGTTGATGTCATTTACTTTGCTTTGTAGAAGGTAAGTTATCCAAATGTCAGCATGGTGGTTTCGGAGATTGGGTGGCTGTCCACCAATGGTGCAATCGAGGCGACATGGGAGAATGCTATGACGTACCATAACAACATGGTGGTTTATGGGACCAGCAACATGGGGACAGCTAAGAGGTCGGGGAAGGCAATAGAGACTTACTTATTTGCCTTGTTTAATAAGAACTTGAAGTCTGCTAGAGTCAAGCAAAATGATGGGTTGTATTACCTAAATTTGACTAAAGTATGCCATGTGAACTTGAAGTGAATTTTGTAAACAAATAATAAAAATGGGCTATGATAACTTCATCTTAATTTCATTGTTTCTGTTATTTATTGAAATGATACCATTCTTAAATGAGAGAAGCGAGCGGAGTACACAAATCTGAGATAATTGAAAATTTTAGCCATTAATTGGAAATATGAATCACTTCTTCCTCTTGGATCAATCTGATACCTTGAGCATGAGGAATGAAGCTAAAGAGCACTGCTTTTCCTAGAATGCATGGATAGGCTATAAGTCAATCTTTTAGCGATAGGCCTGTAGAATACATATGAGAGTTGCATCTTCCTTCATCTGAATCCACTATTGAATCATCCACAAGTAGATGAATGATGCAATTTGCAGTGCTTTGAGATCTGAGTGGTTGGTGATCCAACTATGGACTCAAGAAGAAAGGTTCACCTTTCTTTCCCACAAAAGATATGAATGTGACCCTATGAGTTCATGCATGGATATAAGCATAGGAGTTTTAAGGTTATACAAGAGCATGGGCATAAAAATCGCAAAACCTTCCAGCATATTTTTATTCATCAAGTACTTATATGCAAAGTAATATTTGAATAAATTTTAGAATCAATAATTGATAGGCTGAACAATCTCTAGATCATTAAGGCAACACTTCAGTTCATGATGAACCACTACAACAAATTAGAGAATCAGCATGACAATCTTGCTAATTAATAGATATTAAAAACCACCACTATAAGACACCTTAGGCAATATTTATATAAAAGTACTGGCTTAGTATGCTGCTTTGCATTTTTCTCCCAATAGTCAGGTAAATCATTAGTGAAATTGGGTGTTAAGCCAATGATTTTGCTAGTACATACATATCATAGGTGAGTCCTCTAAATCCTAAATAGAAGTCACCCAAAACCATGCCCCTAGCTCTTCTTCTCCATCATCCTTGGCAGTTTTAACTGAAGATCACCCCTTTATGAAGAACTAGATGTGGATGAGCTCCTTTCTTGCCTAAAACTCGCAAAACTCAAAAAGTCACACAAAAAACCTAGCAAAGAAGAAACCCTAGAACTCCTGACCCTCTCTCACCCTCTTCCACTTTCCCTCTATCCAAAAGCTAGCTAAGCTCTTCATCCTTCTTGATTTTCAGCATTATAGATTGTAAGCCCGCTAGGAGAGGCTTGATTTCATCATCCTTCAACACCACTAATATGATAGGCCACCATCTAAGGTGAAGTTTGTATTTCATACTTCACTAACTTAGTAGTATATTGAACCTCCTTAAGGAGAAGGATGCATGTGTAGCAATATTGGTGAAGTCGATGATATTTAATCTGAGCTTCTAGATCCTAAGAAACAGATAGCTACTTAATTGAATGTTGGATCGTTCAAGGAACCCTTATGAGGACTAGCTTACTTGAAGCACCATGTGTCTTCAAAAAGATGATGGAGGATTAGGAGTAATGGATGTCAATCAGCTCAATCAATCCCTTCTTGCCAAATGGGGTGGACTTATCCAACTCTAGAAATGGAGGAAGCAAGTATACTTTGCCTATCATAAAATGGTCAAACTATCTATGTCATGGAAGTCAAGAAGGAAATGTTCAAGTATTTGGAATGATATCATTAATGCTTTGCCTATAATCTAGAACAGATTAAGATTTCACTTTGGTAATGGAAAGGACATCCTTTTTTGAAAGAACATTTGGCTTTCTAATGCTCCTTTACAGACTATGTTTTCGAAGCTACTCTATATCAGTGGGAGAAAGAACAAAGTGATTGTTGATTTTTACAAATCATTAGGTCTTCATGTTGGAGACTTAAAAGGCCCAGACTCTCTTCATTGAAGATTCAAATAGGATTTGATTGTCCCCTTTCCATCCTCACTCTTGTAAGCCTAATTTAGGATTATGATCATGTCACCTTGGAAATAGGTGGAAAAGATTCCTTTTCTATTGGGTGTTGTTATTGCTTCATCAATTTAGGTGGGATAAAATACCAGTTTTCTAAATTCCTCTAGGCACTTCTTGCCTACTGAAAGTAGATGTTTTATGTGGCTTTATTGGAAGAAAAAATTAAATACTAGGGAGTTACATCAGAAAAAAGCTGGGAAGCAATTGGGATGCTGTGCCCTTTATGGTCATGGGGTGGAAAATATTGATCATATCTATTGTTCATGTCAATTCTTTTCCTATATCTAGATGAATATTTGTCTTTGCCTTAGGGTTTTGCAACCTCAAACTTTCTTCACCGATCTTTGTATGAGGTAGAGAAAGAACATAATTTCCAACATAGGTAATTATCCTTTTACTGTTGACTACAATCATTTGGAATTGTTGAAAGAATGTAGTATGAAGATCTTCTTAAACAAGTTCTCTTCAGCCAATTCTATTACCATTCAGGGGCTCAAAACATTTATTGAGTAGTCTTCATTGTGCCATCAGTAGATGCTTCTTGAATTTTTTAAAATTTGGAATAAAATTAGAATTCTTACTTCATCTCTTTAGTTCATTAAAGCAACATCTTGGTTGATTTGATGCTTTAAGATTCAACTTCTCCTCTTCTGGAATCTCATTTTGCCAGTATTGTTCTTCCTTCAAATGGAGCTCTCTTTCTTGGTGTTGCTTCTTTATATCTATAGTTGGAAAAATTGTATTCACACTTTCTGATTGCTTTATTCTCCCCAAAGGCTCAGGGCTTACTAATTTTGGTTCTATTGTTTTAGGTTACTTGTACATGATGTGTACTTTTACCTTAATCTTAGGTGGAGGTAAAGTATCTATTGTATTTTCGCTTAAGTATCATAGTCTAAATTGTACTTGAAGTATTAGCTGCATTTGCTTCTCTTTTTGAATGGTGCAACAGAAGCTTTGCTTGCTTATGTTGGAGCTCTCTATAACTCCCAGTCAAATATTTTAATCTTGCATTGTGATACCCCATTTTGGGCATCAAAGAGCATAGCCCAAAAGGCTTGTGCACAAATCCTAAGCACAAAAAAAAATAGAGGAAGAATGAAGACTCCCGATGGGAGTCTTCTTCTCCACAAATCTATTTGGCAAAGTTTGATTTTGAGCCGATTCTACCACCTTCCAGGCTCTATTTAAGAGCCCTTCCATCCTCTCTTGGATTCCTTTCTAGAAGAGCCCAGATTGGATGGAGCTCACTGCTAATTTGTGAGTTTCTTCATAGGTTATTTTCCTACTGCCATGGCTAATCCTCACTAGAAGAATAAGGTAAGGCCCTTTTGATTCTTTTGAATGATCTTCTCTCCATCCTCCCTAGCCCATAAAGCATGGATTTCTACTAGCAAACCGATGGATTTCTTCTTGAAAAATCAAGTTTTTGGTTCTCCTATTCCCAACTATGGAGTTCCCCATTTTCTTTTGCATTCCATTCTTGGTTTCCCACCACCATGGGCCGCCATCGGTAACTGGACTAGGTTGGTTGTTGCCTCCGGGGACTGCCCCTCCAACCATGGGAGTTGTTGGTCGGGAGGGGAGCCTCCTCTCTTGCGGTAAAGTGGAAGACATAAGTCTTCTCTTCCGAGGAAGAAGAAGAGGACCGCATCCTCTTTTCCATGGAAGAAAAAGAAAAAAAAAGAAGAAAAGAGAAAAAGGAAAAAGGAAGAAAAAAAGAAGAGAGAAAATTCCCTCTCTTCCATCTCTCCCTTCTCTCTTAGTTTGTAGCCCCACTTTCTCTCTCTATAGATTTTCTCTATCTATAGATTTATCTTTCTAGATTGATTCTTTCTCCTAGGATTTCAAGATTTTTGAGAAGATTGATGATGAATTTGAATGACACTAATGAAGGGGTCATGATCCATGATCGCCGAACTGCATACTGGCACCCATCTTGACCAGATCGGATATTAGTAGATTTATCATCCATGATTTTGTTAAATTTTCTATGTATTAATTTCATCATGATTTCATTGCAATCATTTTGATTGGATCGATCAAGAGGTTCGACTGTGCCCTCTGATTAGTTTTGTTGTATCTAATTAGTGTCTCTTTCCTCTGACTTATCTCTACTTGATTTGCAAACTCTATAAGGGATTCTCAGTCTTGTCACTTTGAATCTGATTTGATCCAAATAGTCTAAAATACCATGTCGGTCGGATAGCATATATGCACCATCTAAGTCTTTGTCGAGTTACACAAGAT
Organism: Cocos nucifera; assembly: GCA_006176705.1. Taxonomy (NCBI): domain Eukaryota; kingdom Viridiplantae; phylum Streptophyta; class Magnoliopsida; order Arecales; family Arecaceae; genus Cocos; species Cocos nucifera. The sequence goes on from QRFJ01003340.1 coordinate 269,009, forward strand.
CTGATCTTTATTGATTCTCATGGAATCCTAGCAACTTTAATGATATTTAATTGAACTGATTTCTGGTTATCGAATGGTGTACCAACCTTCATCTTGACTTTTATCGGATACTACTAATTTTATCATTCTTGTTCTATGTTGAACAACCTATATTCTAATTGAATATTAATCGATGAAGTAAGGATGACCAGACTAACCCATACCATTGATGTGACTTATAATTGTTCATACCCTTTCTAATTATTAAAATTAATCCTATATAGGATTGCAGATGTCTAATAATGAGATACTACGATATGATGATATGTGAACCAAAGATTTTGAAAATTAATTGCTAGAATTATGTGGATTTATTGGAATGCGTATGAGATAAGTAATGTTTCACTTTTTTTAGATTTATCGATAAATTATAATATATATTTTTGACATGATTTAACATGAAATGATGCATGAATTTAATGAATGATATTTTATTATTGAAAACATCTTATTTTAAAATATTATGATGAAGCATGATTGAAAGTATCTATCTTATGATATATGATACTTGATTGATCTCGATACCACATGATTATATAAAATCTTATTGAACTGGAATAAGAAACATAAATGATTAAAAGAATTTTGATTCAAAATGATTTGAATGCTTAGCTTGATTATGTGGAGGACACCGCTAATGGGGGCTAATATATTAGCAATTGATTAGTCCTAAGGATCAATGTCGCCAGTGATATTGGTGACAAGTCACCAACAAGATCAACAACAAACCAGCAACAAGATCAGCAGCTCTGAAGGACTTTGCTGTCAAATGATTTGTAGCTCACTATAAGATGATACATAGTGCTACGACTCTACCATAGAGATAATATGGTCATAGCACATGGTTGATAAGAATTTGATGATTTGAAAGAAAATTAAATTCTTAAAAGAAATTTGAAAAGATTGAATTTGGCATGATAAATGTTTTGATAACTTGCATATTGAAAATTGATTTCAAACTGATGAACTCTATATGCTTATTTTCTATAATCGATGATTTATTTTATTTGCCTGATGAAATTTAGTTAAAGTGATCATTATTTACTAGGCTATCTAGTTCATTATCCTATATTACTTTTTTTATAAATCTTGAGAACTAAGATGATATGGGGATACGTACAAAAGAGTGATTAGAAGCAGAACCTCGATAGTTTTATTTTAAATTCAAAACTCAAATTTGATGTAAGATCTATAGAATATTATTTAATTTATTGAGACTTTAAGTTGAAATTTAAATTATTAAATTTAGGTTTAATTTATTGATTAATTATTCTGCTATTATTTTATGATATCATGATGAGATGCCTTGCATACTTATGAAAAAAAAAATTATGAATATGCAATGGTTGCCATGATCCCTAGCTCGCAATCTTGGATTAGGGGGATAACAATTAAAGTGGTATCAGAGCATAACTGGATAGAACATAGGTCATAGAATCTAATATTGATGAGTGTAGGCAGGTAGATATTAGGGGCATCGTGATAGGAATGGTGTACAGGGCAGAAGCATAAATTTCAAAGCCAAAATATGAAATCATGCAAACCAAACCTGAACCTAGGACCACCTTATTAGCAATTAAATCATATAACATGCATTTGTAATATAAAAAAAAGTATTAGAACATACTTCTTATCGCTTAATCCTAAATTATCCCTAATTGCCGGCAGCAATCCATCAGGGGTTCCACCAGGTACCCACGTGTTCACCCTCCAATGTTGATCCACACAGAGACTTGATCAAGACACCAGCACTTTTAATTTGTATAATTAAAGTTCTAATAATAAGAACTTTAATTAAATGGGCAAGACTTGCCTTAGCCTTTATGTCACCTTCCTTGCCTCTCCTTACCTTTCTTTCTTTTTTCTTATCTTCTTAATTTTTCTGCCTAATATCTTTATCTTAAAATGACTTTTGATAAGTATAATAAATTCATCAATAAAAATATTAATTTATTAATTAATTTATATTAATTTTTAAGAATTAATAATCAATTTATATATAATTTTTGAAAAATTCATATTTTTATTAATTAAAAAATTAATTAAAAAATAATAAAAATTAAAAAAATAAAATTTTATTATCAATAAAAAGAGCTCATTTTTCTGATCACAACGAAATAAATTTTAAGTAAAACGGAGCTAAAATGGAAAAGATATGAATTTTGAAAGATATAAAATAAATAAAAATTAAATAAATAAAAAAAAAGAAAACGGCTCAGCCGGCTCCGTAAGCCGAGCGACCAAGCCAAGCCAAGCCATCAAGCTAACTCAGCCGTTGAAGCCATCAGCCGGTCCACGATCTAGGCGTGGACCGCCAGCTCAGCAAATTCCGGCGAATCAGAGATTGCCACGTGGTGGACCTAGACCCCTTAAGGGTCTACAGAAATTTATCGCAGCTCACAAAGTAATTTAGTCTTTTTGTCCGACAACAGTGGCGCTGATTGGTTGCGGTGTGCGGTGCAGCCGGTCCACGCGGTCCATGGGAACAGTTATTGCGCGATCAGACGGATGTGGTTGTTTGCGGTCAGGATCGGACGGCTGTGGTTGCTTTTGAATTTTATTCAGATACAAACATCACACGGATCACCATCGGATGGCAGCGCTCGATCCAGGCGATGATCCGACAGTCCAGAACGATGTCGGCGGTGATCAAGACTCCTGAAGCGCGATTTGCGGCCAGATTTCCTCGATCAAGCGCGATCCAATGGCCAGAATTTAATCCGACCCGATCTGAGCTTATCTACATCCGATTTTGATGATTTTTGGACCGTTGGATTCCTGTTGAATGGCTGGATTTTATCAGATTTACCAAAGTCATATCAGAGCTATTTTGATTTAAATTTTATCCAAATTTCTTTATATTTTTATGATTACAAAGGCTATTAGTCCCATATTGCCTTTAGAAAAAATATCCAGCCCTCCTAGCTCTATAAAAAGGACCCCAGGCCATCAAAAATTGACATCTCCGATCAAGGTGAAGCTTTGGTACAGGGCGAAGCCAGGCTATGGGTTAAAGGCTGCTTCGAAGCAACGAGTGCCGAGAAGAAGAGCCGAGCTTCTACACCATCTTTCTGCCAATGCCGATCCAAGATCAGAGATCAGGCTATTTTATTTTTTTCTATGTATTTAAATTCTGAAATTTTAATTAATAAAAGTTTTATTTTTGCATTTTAATTTTTTGCTTTTAATTTTTATTATAATTTAATTTCTACATTTTAATTATTACTTTTTATTTTATTGTAAGTAGATGCTAAGATCTAACTAATAGATCTTAGTACCAAATTTAAATTTCTGCATCTTTTAATTTTTGCTTTGAATTTTCCGACTTCACTTTTGATTCTGAAAACTCAAATCCTTTTCTTCTTTTCTTTTCAAAAATCAAAGATTTCAAATCTAAAATACTACCTTCCCTGTGGATTCGACTCGACTCACTACTATCTACGCAATTTTAATGATTTTAAGAAGTCGGATTAAACTGATAAACACGATGTCTTAACGACAGCATTGCGTCCCTATCAAGTTTTTGGCACTGTTGCCAGGGAAGGAAAAGATGCTATTTTTTTCTTTGATTTCTTTGATTTTTTTTGTAAATTAATTATATTTTTTTTAATATTTCTTACTAATTTTTTTTTTTATTTATTTTGTAGAAAAAAAAGGAGAAAATGAAGAAAGCATCTAATTTTGGTGAGATCAATCCTAACCCTAGTCCTCTTTTCTTTTTATTTATTTATTTATTTATTTTATTTTTAAATTAATTTAAAAAATATTTATTTAAACCTAATTAAAAGCCTCATGATAAGATTAGAAATCTTAACTGCTTAGAGCATGCATCATATTAGTTTTATTTTTATCTTTATTTTTATTTTTATTTTTTTTGGTGATTGCTGGAGGCAAGGTAAGCCTTTCATAATTTAATTAGTTGCATGCATCTAGTTTAAATTGTATAAAACCCTTTGATTGAATTTTTTTTTTTTTTTTTTCGTGCATATTCATATTAAATCAAATTAAGGGCACAACCCAATTAAACAAGATAAGATGGGGATTTGATCACCCTTCCTTAGCCCACAAACAACCAACCAACATCCTGCATTGACCTAAACCTTTAAATTAAAATTAATTAGACATCAACCCTAGAAACTCGAGCTCAATAGGATAAGAAATCCTAAGAGTTGAACCTGGTTAGGATAAGTTAATTTGACTGGTGTCTAGGAAAGTGGTTCAGGGACGATTGCGCCCGAAGGAAGGTGGTTTCTAATTGGTTCCGTTCGCTTACCTGGCCAAGCACAATTGGTGTCTAAGGCAAGCAACAGGGGGACTCCCACCGACCTTACACTTACCTGGCTAGTTGATTGACTAATCCTACACTTGGAGGGCTTGAAGGTGACCTTGGCAGTTAGGAGCTGTCTAGATCTAGGATAACCCTTAGTCAGGATTGATTGACCAACTTAATTGCTAACCAATATTAGATCTAGTTAAACCAAATTCTTCTCTTTCTTCTTAGTTCTAGGACTCCTTAGGACCTCTTCTTTAGAACTCTTTTTTCTTTCTTCTCCTTTCTCCTCTAAAAATAAAATAAAATAAAAATTAAACTAACTAAAAATTAATAATTAAATTAAATTAAATTAAATTAAAATTAATAAATAAAAATAATAAAAAAAAATTAATTTTTAATATAATAAAATAATAATAATAATAATAAATAAATAAAATATTCTAAAAATTTTTAAACCATACATTAGGGTTACACCATGCATGGTAGGAAATCGCTTTTTCTGATTTAGTTGAACTTAATTGAATGGTTGATTCACATTAAACATAATAATCAAATGGCTAATATAAATCTAATAGTCCAAAAATTAAATAAAGTTGACCTTCTTGATCAGAAAATAGATCAACTCCTAACCCTAGGTCAACAATCTTCTAATTATCAGGAGAGTTATTCAATCTGTGCTAGTCCAACCCATCATGTAAGTGAATATCCTATGACTGCACAGTTTCCGTATTTTATCCAAGAACAAGTTCAAGCTGCTCAAGGATACTCCAAATTGATTAATGATCCATTTTCAAATTCATATAATTCAGATTGGAGTAACTTTAATTTTTCTTGGACATCCCAACAGACTCAAGCTCAGACCCAAATTTCACTTGAGCAAAATTATCAAAATTATGCCTATAATAATAGTCAGCCTAGTCAGTTTAACCAGCCATCATATTTTAATCAGCCTTCATACCCACCTCCTCAATAGACCAATCTAGCTGATGATAGATTTAACCAACTTCAATAATTAATTCTAACTCAACAGCAATCTATCGCCAGACTAGAAGCTCAAATAGGATAATTAATTGAGTCTAACATGAGGAGAGAACTAGATCAACTACCGAACCTACCAATTTCAAATAACCCACCTAATGACTACCAACCACCTGGATTAAATTATCAATCTAATGTTTCATCTAAGAATCTTCAATTTGAGAATACCAAAGTAATTTCTGAACTTAAAAGCTATAGGATTCTTATGGACCCATACCAAGATCAGGTGAGAGAGGCTAGTACTGATGCTACCCAAAATAAAAACTTAGAGAAACTGGTTAGTACTGAGACTAACCACATAGAAGAACTCGAGCCAAAAATTAGTACTAGTTCCAATTTAAATGAGATAGAAATAGGGAAAAAGAGAATAGATGATTTACCCGAGACTTATAAACCTAATGTCCTATTTCCTTCAACCCTAGAAGCTGGTTCTTCTTATAAAAATCAAAAGGATCAAAAGGCATGTAATGAAATATCAATGGAGTTGTTTAAGCAGGATCATATTAATTTACCTCCAGAATTAAAATCGCCTTTAGTCACCATTCCAGTACCCATTGAATCAAACTTAACTCCTAAAACTCCATTCATGAGCATTTTAGAAAAATAAATAGGAGAAATTCTTAATAAACATGGGTCTGAGAATGGAATCATAAAATATATCCCAAAAATTAACAGTGAATATATCAATAATGGGATTAAAAATCAACTTTCTGAGATTGACAATCCAAAATCATTGGAATTTGTCAATCCAATATTCGACACAGGATAGTGAGCTGCATTGTGTCTGGCTGAAGACGGTAAACTTAGCGCTTGTTGGGAGGCAACCCAATATTTAGTTTTTATCTAATTTATCTTATTTTCTTTTTAGGATAATTTGAATAAGTTGGAGGGAGAGCTCAAATTTGTAAAGACATGTGCTGGACCAAAATAAATAAATAAATAAATAAATAAATAAATAAATAAATATACTGAGTTAGGTGTATTCTTCTATTTTTTTATTACATCCTTTATTTTTTTCTCTTCTCCATTGAGGACAATGTCGATTAAGCTGGGGGGAGAGAAAAATAAAAAATTTTTAAAATTTTAAGTCCTCAAAAAAGTTAGTATTTAGTATTTAGATACTTGATTATGCTTAAGAATTGAATTAAACTAAGCATTTTAAAAAGAAAATTGATGCACAGATTAGAGAATCTATGAGATATTGAGGAATCAAGTATTAAGAAAATTCAATAAAGAGTTAACTCTAGAACATAAAAAATTTTTCCTTGGAGCATTTCTAATTATTTCTACTAGCATCAAAGAAAAGTTTACTTTTTATAGGCTTGTGTAGGGTAACTATACGTTTCTTCATATAAAAATTTATTTTAATAAAATAGTTTCCAAGTACTTCTCACTGAGTAACCGGGCCTCTTTGCCTAAGCAAGCATTGAGTTTCGCGTCAAAAGGTGAGAAGGGCAAAGAAGCTCGTTGTAAAGCTAGTCTTAACTCGTAGCCTATTTGATTCGAGCTAGTAAGCCCGAGGGGTATTCTATACCTAGTGCCCTAAAGCCAACTGGTTTGAGAGTCATTGGCCCAAGACTCGCTACATGGATCAAATAGAAAGCTTAAGGAGTTAAGACACTCAATAGTGATACAATGTTAAAAAAAAAAAAAAAAAAAAAAAGAAAAAAAAAAAAAGAAAAAGAAACATTGGTTTCCCACCGAGTAACCGGGTCCCGTTGCCTAAGTAAGCAATGATATTCGCATCAAAAAGTGGGCAATGTGAAAATAAAAATTAATAAATGAAGGATGGAAGTAGCAATACACCTGCCTATATGAAAGTTTAGACAAATCAGAGATAAAAGTGGAATAATTTAGAAAAAGTTCTGAAAAATTTAATGTTCTTTACTTAATTTTTCTATTGATAAGTATTAATACCCCAATGATATATCTCATTTAAGCTCTACTGAATATCAATGGCCATTTTGAAAATTGCTTAAGTAAAATTCGAAACTCTAAAGTTAAAAGATATTTAAAACTAAATTCTTTCTTTACTCGAGGACGAGCAAAGCTTAAGTTGGGGGGTGTGATAAGTATATCATAAATTCATCAATAAAAATATTAATTTATTAATTAATTTATATTAATTTTTAAGAATTAATAATCAATTTATATATAATTTTTGAAAAATTCATATTTTTATTAATTAAAAAATTAATTAAAAAATAATAAAAAATAATAAAAATTAAAAAATAAAATTTTATTATCAATAGAAAGAGCTCATTTTTCTGATCACAACGAAATAAATTTTAAGTAAAACGGAGCTAAAATGGAAAAGATATGAATTTTGAAAGATATAAAATAAATAAAAATTAAATAAATTAAAAAAAAAAAGAAAATGGCTCAGCCGGCTCCGTAAGCCGAGCCACCAAGCCAAGCCAAGCCATCAAGCCGACTCAGCCATTGAAGCCATCAGCCGGTCCACGATCTAGGCGTGGACCGCCAGCTCAGCAAATTCCGGCGATTCAGAGATTGCCACGTGGTGGACCTAGACCCCTTAAGGGTCTACAGAAATTTATCGCGGCTCATAAGGGTAATTTAGTCTTTTCGTCCGACAACAGCGGTGCTGATTGGTTGCGGTGTGCGGTGCGGCCGGTCCACGCGGTCCATGGGAACAGTTATTGCGCGATCGGACGGATGTGGTTGTTTGCGGTCAGGATCGGACGGCTGTGGTTGCTTTCGAATTTTATTCAGATACAAACATCACGTGGATCACCATCGGACGGCAGCGCTCGATCCAGGCGATGATCCGACGGTCCAGAATGCTGCCGGCGGTGATCAAGACTCCCAAAGCATGATTTGCAGCCAGATTTCCTCGATCAAGCGCGATCCAACGGCCAGAATTTAATCCGACCCGATCTGAGCTTATCTACATCCGATTTTGATGATTTTTGGACCGTTGGATTCCTGTTGAACGGCTGGATTTTATCAAATTTACCAAAGTCATATCAGAGCTATTTTGATTCAAATTTTATCCAAATTTTTTTGTATTTTTACGATTACAAAGGCTATTAGTCCCATATTGCCTTTAGAAAAAATATCCAGCCCTCCTAGCTCTATAAAAAGGACCCCAGGCCATCAAAAATTGACATCTCCGATCAAGGTGAAGCTTTGGTACAGGGTGAAGCCAGGCTATGGGTTAAAGGCTGCTTCGAAGCAACGGGTGCCGAGAAGAAAAGCCGAGCTTCTACACCATCTTTCTGCCAATGCCGATCCAAGATCTGAGATCAGGCTATTTTATTTTTTTCTATGTATTTAAATTCTAAAATTTTAATTAATAAAAGTTTTATTTTTGCATTTTAATTTCTTGCTTTTAATTTTTATTGTAATTTAATTTCTATATTTTAATTATTACGTTTTATTTTATTATAAGTAGATGCTAAGATCTAACTAATAGATCTTAGTACCAAATTTAAATTTCTTCATCTTTTAATTTTTGCTTTGAATTTTCCGACTTCACTTTTGATTCTGAAAACTCAAATCCTTTTCTTCTTTTCTTTTCAAAAATCAAAGATTTCAAATCTAAAATACTACCTTCCCTGTGGATTCGACTCGACTCACTACTATCTACGCAATTTTAATGATTTTAAGAAGTCGGATTAAACTGATAAACACGATGTCTTAATGACAGCATCGCGTCCCTATCAACTTCTTATCCTTATAAGGACAAGGTCTGGACAAGAGAAAGAAAGAAAAAAAAATTGGATAATAGAAAATACGTGTAAGAAAGAAAGATAATTTTCACTCCTCCCGGACTCTTGGTGCGCACCCTTATTTATAATGTACGTAAGGGTGCCAACATATTTTCTCATGCCCTTTCAAAATATTATCTCATGTCCCTTCAGCCAATCTCATGCCTTATCAGATAATAACATCATGTAGACTTAGACCAAGAGGTACCTTAAAGCAGAAGGACTCTCAGACTAATTCTACACAAGTTATTTATGAAGAGTCGCGGGATTACATTCTTGGCGCTATCATTTTCATCCATTAGATCAGATAAAAAAGGCCATCCAATGGCTTTAAAATGGGATGCCCAATCAGCAAGAAGGCGTGGAGATGAACCTTGAATAGTCAAAGTCCCAAGGGACTTTGACTTGGTCCAAGAGGCATCAAGGATGAGAGGGCGACATGGACTCTTGGGCGGCAAGTATTCCTAGGCGACAAAGAGTCCCTTCTCAAAAAAATAATAGAGTATTTCATCTACAGAAGGACTCTTTTGCACCCCATATCTGATGTCCGTGCCTATTTAAAATATTTATGTGACATAACAAATGAAAAAAGTTAAAGAAGGTAGGCGCCAACTAATTCCATGCACCAAAAATTTTTTGCACATGAAAGACTTCCCATGCACAAGAGAGAGACTCTCTAGCGCATGGGATTTGGGTATGTGGCACTCCAACTGAAGCCCAATCAGTCTAGGTTAATCTAATTCAAGACCAAAACCTATTTGGTTCAAATCGGACCTTAATTAGCCCAAATCGAAAGCCAATTTGAATCCAGTTCGAATCTAGGTGCTAAGGTTTGCTACATGTGCTAACATGTTCATCTTGCAAACATGGTCTAATCCAATTAGATCCTTAATTAATTCTCTTTATGTATGATCCATTAGGTTTCATATCTAGCCAGCAGTGGGTCTGGGGGTGATTTGACCTAATCAGATTAGAACTCAACTAAACTGATTTAGTTCAAAACTAGCCAACCCAATTTGACTTAATTTAAAACACTTTCTAATTTAATGATCAAATTAAAAATTTAATTTGATCGAACCCACAAGATATGATTGATGTCTAGCAATGTATCGTGACTTTCTGAAAGATGTAAAATTTTAAAGAAAATACCAAAAATACCCTTCAGTGAAAATTACCATGCAACTAGATCCTTCGATCTTCCTACATCCTGAATATGATTCTGGGTATGAAAATATGTCAATCCCAATATCATATTCATTTCTCTTTCAATCTTATGATGATGATTCATTTAATGAAATATTAGAAACCATTTCTAATTTTCATCATGCTTTGATCAAAGTCTTCTTGAATCATCATTTGTTTGAAGTAGGTAGGATGCTATTTCCTCTTACCAGGAGTGATCGATTTCATGTTAACCTACTCACAACCTTCATATATAATCTACCATATCCAGATCATCCTGTACATGACTGAGTCATGAATGAGTATGAACCAAAATATGGTATTCATATATATAAGATTCTATGATAGTTTTAGGTCAAAGGATTATATGCACAATTCCACTATGAGAACCATTTATTGACATGTAGATAAGACTCTATTAGATATTCTCAACTTAGATCAATTCAGTGAACTCATTCTCTAATGAACACCTACATCTTTGTATTAGTGTCATACACAAGTAATTGCGAGATCAATCATCCTCTCAATTGAGCATACAAAAGATGTGCAATTCTTACCAGAAACATTGATCCCTAACTCAAAGTTCCATCAATCAGGAATGTTTAAATTAGGGTTTTAAGGTTTTAGATCTCACTGGTATGATCTCATCATAATCCTAAAACCATAGCCTTAATTTATAGGGTTCATCATAATCTTATATAAATAATAAGACACTGCATATGATGAAATAATGCCTTTATTTATATTAAAATGTCATTACATGAGTTTGGAAAACAAAGAACAGCCTAAAAATTGATTGGCTTGAGGGCATATTCCTTTCAATCTCCAACTTGCACTAAAGCCAATCACCCTTAAATTTTAATCCCATACAATCAAGGTGATGATCAAACAATTATAGTGGTAAAGCCTTAGTGAATGGGTTTGCTATGTTGTTCTTTGTGTCAACTTGTTCTATGACTACATCTTGTCTTTCAATAATTTCACGAACGAGATGGAAGCATCTCAGAATGTATTTGGATTTATGATGAGATCTTGGTTCCTTTGCTTGAGCAACAGCTCCAGTATTATCACAGTAAAGTAGTACTGGATTCTTAATTTCAAGAATAACACCCAATTCAATGATGAACTTTTTCATCCGGACAGCTTCCTTAGTGGCTTCACTTATAGCTATGTATTTTGCTTCAATGGTTAAGTTAGTTGCAGTTGGCTGCTTAGTACTCTTCCAACTCACTGCTCCACTGTTCAGAGTATAGACATACCCTAAAATGGATTTGCTATCATTTAGGTATGATTGAAAACTAGAGTCAGAATATGCTTCTAGTTTAAGATCAGAACCACCATATACTAGAAAAATATCTTTAGTCCTTCTTAGGTATTTAAGAATATTTTTCATAGTGTTCCAATGATCCTCTCATGGATCAGCTTGAAATCTACTTACAATGCCTAAAGCATAAGCAACATCAGGCCTTGTACATAACATAGCATACATTATTGATCCAACAGTCGAAACATAAGGAATAGAACTCATTCTATTTCTCTCTTCAGGTTTCTTTGGAGACATCTTTTTAGAGAGATGTATGCCTTTACTCATGGGTAAGTAACTTCTTTTACTCCCATCCATATTGAATCTTTTCAGTATTAAGTCAATGTACCTAGATTGGGACAAGCCTAGCATCCTCTTAGATCTATCTCTATAGATCTTTATTTCTAGTATATAGGATGCTTCTCCCAAATCTTTCATGGAAAATTTATTTGATAGCCATAATTTGACTTATTATAATATTGGGATATCATTCCCAATGAGGAGTATGTCATCTACATACAGAACCAAGAAGACTATGGTTCTTCCACTAGTTTTCTTGTACACACATGGTTCATCCACATTCTTGATAAAACCAAACTCTTTTACTATTACATCAAAATGGATGTTCCAACTCCTTGATGCTTGCTTTAATCCATAAATGGATCTCTTAAGCTTGCATACCTGATTTGGTCTCTCATTTGACTCAAATCCCTCTAGCTGTGACATATAGACCTCCTCCTCAAGGAAACCATTAAGAAAGGTAGTCTTTATATCCATTTGTCATATTTTATAGTCGTGGTATGCTACTATGGTAAGCATAATCCGAATAAATTTGAGCATGGCAATAGGTGAAAATGTTTCATCATAATCAATCCCTTGTTTTTGCCTAAAATCCTTAGCCACCAATCTGGCTTTATAGGTTTCAATTTGACCATCAGCTCCAATCTTTTTCTTAAAAATCCATTAGCATCCAATAGGGTTTATATCCTCTGGTGCATCCACCAAAGTCCATACTTTGTTGGTGTGCACGGATTCCATTTTGGGTTGCATAGCTGCTAGTCATTTGTAAGAGTTCTTACTTTTGACTGCTTCCGTATAGGTCAGAAGTTCGTCATTCTCAATGCTTGGGCTTCATTGTTCTTAATAATAAACCCATACCTCATAGGTGTATTTCATACTTTTTCAGACCTACGGATAGTTTTTGTGTTCTGGTTCTTTTATGTGATTATTTGGTTGAAAAATTTTTATTTGTTTTTCTTGAACTTCACTAAGTACAATATTTTTGCCACTGCCCTTTTCTAGGATAAATTTTTTTTTCATGAAAATGGCATGCCTACTTATAAATATCTTTTGTTCAATAGGATGGTAGAATAAATATCCTATACTATTTTTAGGATATCATATAAATAGATATCTATCTGATCTAGCATCAAGTTTATGTCCAAAATAATTTTTTGACATATGCTGGACAACCCCATATCTTAAGATACTTAAGATTAAGTTTCTTACTTCTCCATATGTCATATGGAGTACTAGATACAGATTTAGAAGGTACTCTATTCAAGATGTAAATTACAGTCTCCAGGGCATGACCCTAGAAGAAAATAGGTAATTCAATGAAGCACATCATGGATCGTACCATATCTAATAAGGTACGATTTTTTCTTTCAGCTACACCATTTAATTATGGTGTATAAGAAGGTGTCCATTCCGAGAGAATTTCTTTGACTTTAAGATAGTCTAGAAAATCACTAGATAAGTATTCTCCTCCTCGATCAGATCGAAGGATTTTTATACATTATCCAGTTTATTTTTCGACCATACTTTGATACTCTTTAAATTTATCAAAGGCTTCTGATTTATGTTTCATAAGATACACATATCCAAACCTAGATAAATCATCAGTGAACATTATAAAATAAGAGTATCCTCCTCTAGCTTGAGTTCTCATAGGACTACATATATCCGTATGTACAAGTCCTAATAACTCATTTATCATTTCTCCATGTCCACTAAATGGAATCTTGGTCATTTTACTCATGAGGCATGATTCACAAATTCCTAATGATTCATAATCAAAAGGATTAAAGAACTTTTCTTTGTATAACTTATTAATCCTAGCCTCACTAATATAACCTAATCGATAATGTCCAAAAGTAAAGTATTATTTATGTCATCTCTCTTACATTTTCTATTTTCATCAATATCAAATATATTGTCATCCAAACATAGAGTCAACAAATTATTGCTAAATATGCCAAACAAATATTTTCATTAGAATATTTGATCGAGCAACCTTCGCTCATTACATTAAGACTATAACCTTATTTTAATAACAAGGATATAGATATAATATTTCTAATTATCTTAGTTATATAATAATAATTTGTATGCTCTAAGATCTTTCCATAAGATAACTTCAATATATTTGTCCCAACAGCTTCTGCTTGGATAGACTCTCCTCCAGCGCCATAGAGCTTGAAGTCACCTTTCTTCAAACTCTTAATTTTCTGCAGTCTCTACAAAGATTTGCAGATATAAAAACCACAGTCAGTATCTAATACCCAAGAATTTGAAATAAAAGAATTTAATGATAATATAGTATGTATCTCATACATATCTTTTAGTGTATTATTTGCACCAGACTTCATGGTTGCATGGTAAGCCTTGCAATTTATCTTCCAATGATCTATTTTGCTGCAGTGAAAATAGATTGTCTGTCTGAAGACCTTCTTCCCCTTTTTCTTCTTATTTATACCACCTTTAGGGTTCAACCTTCTTTTTGAATCTTTTTTGCCTACCTTCTTCTTAGAGATCCCATCCACAAGAAGAAGAGGAGCCTTATCTTTCTTGATATGGCTTTCTGCTGTCTTGAGCATATTTAATAGCTCAAGCAAGAAAGAATTCAGTTTCTTCATGTGATAGTTCACGACAAACTGAGAAAATGATTCTAGAAGTGATTGTAGGATCAAATTCTGACTTAACCCTCCATCCATAACAAAATTTAATTGACTTAATCGAGTGATTTGGTCAATTACCATCTAAACATGATTTTGTATGGATATTCCTTCCGTCATTCTTGCACAAAATAATTACTTAGATATCTTATATCTAGAAGTCCTACTATGCTCTCTATAAAGCTCTTTTAGATTGAGCAATATGGATTGAGTGTCCATGCCATCATGCTGCCTCTGTAATTCATTATTCATAGAGGCAAGTATGATGCATTTGACAGTAAGAAAATTATTTTGCCACATCTTGTATGTAGACTTATCTTCATCTATGGCATCATTTTCTAATGGCTTAGGATCAAGGGCATCAAGAATATAGGAGAGTTTTTCTTGACTGAGTACTATTTTTAGTTTTCTCAATCAGTCAACATAATTTTGATCCAGTCAATTTATTTGAATCCAAAATTGAACATAATGAAAGTGAAGAAGCCATTTAATCTACATAATAAAGAACAATATATAAGCAAACAACTCATGATGACAAACATAATTAAATTAGGAATTTTAATTTAATTATGTCTCCCACTATTTAATCAAAAAATCATAACCCTCTTATTGATTTTCTTAGTGAGAATAAGATCCTAATTCCTTATAAAAGGTCTTGTGGTTGCACAACAAACCTGTTATAAGTTCAAAGGTAGGAAACTCTTTCCAATTGCATTTTATGCAACTCTCAAAAAACTTTTGCCTCTAAAACATTAATAGCCTTGTGTTAGCACAACAAACTTTAATGTTTTAGTTTAAGTAGAACCCTTCATTTCTATACAGTCAAAATAAAATATAACTACTTTTGTGGTTACACAATAAAGCAGTATATTCAAAATGCTGTAAGCATCTCAATGCACTAGATTAATATTACATCATTTCCCATGATAGATCTTGTGGTTACACAACAAAACTAATATGGTTCTGGACATAATAAGAACCTAGTATGAAGGAAGGCCTTAATGTAGTGAATATAATACTAAGCATTTCAATCTAGAATTAAATTAATCGAATCGGCCAGGTAAGTGGGAGAGAAGTGGGAGTCCCCCTGTTGCTTTCCTTAGACACCAATAAATTGGCCAGGTCAGACAATGGAACCAATTAAAAAATTATATTCTCTTTATCAATCATGAACCATTTATCCTAGACACCGATTGATCAATTAGACATCCCGACTGATTCAGCTATAGATTAATTACACTACAACTTAATATAAATTTTTTTAAAGAGGGATTTAAAAGGTCTCGATGCACATTCTGATTTAAATCAAACTAAATGCCTAATAGCATCAATTATGAATAAAATTTATATATATCTATTAACATGTATAATTATTCTAGGACAACCATCATTATACATAGTGAATACTTTCCACTATATCAGGGCAACCTTTACAGAATAATATATACATCATAATCTCATTATGATAAATAAAAGAATATGATCTCATCATATAAATAACATGCTAAATAAATAAAAATATATCATACTTTTCTTTTGTGCCATTATATTATAAGCAAAGCATTATATGATTTAACCTAATAAGGCTTGCTCTGATACCACTGATAGGAATGGTGTACAGGGCGAAAGCATGGATTTCAAAGCAAAAATATGAAATCATACAAACCAAACCCAAACCCTAGGACCACCTTATTAGCAATTAAATCATATAACATGCATTTGTAATATAAAAGAAAGTATTAGAACATACCTCTTATCGCTTAAACCCTAAATTGATCCTAATTGCCGGTAGCAGTCCGTCAGGGTTTCCACCAGGTGCCCACGTGTTCACCCTCCAACGTTGATCCACATAGAGACTTGATCAAGACACCAGCACCTCTGATTTATATAATTAAAGTTCTAATAATAAGAACTTTAATTAAAAGGGCAAGACCTTCCTTTAGCCTTTATGTCACCTTCCTTGCCTCTCCTTATCTATCTTTCTTTTTCTTTTATCTTCTTAATTTTTCTTCCTAATCTCTTAGTCTTGAAATGACTTCTTATCCTTATAAAGATAAGGTCTAAACAAGAGAAGGAAAGAAAAAAAAAATTGGACAATAGAAAATACTTGTAAGAAAGAAAGATAATTTTTACTCCTCCCGGACTCTTGGTGCGCACCCTTATTTATAACGTACGTAAGGGTGCCAACATATTTTCTCATGTCCTTTCAAAATATTATCTCATGTCCTTTTAGCCAATCTCACATCTCATCAGATAATAATGTCATGTAGACTTAGTCCAAGAGGTGCCTTAAAGTAGAAGGACTCTCGGACTAATTCTACGTAAGTTATTTATGAAGAGTCACGGGATTACATTCTTGGTGCCATCATTTTCATCCATTAGATTAGATAAAAAAAGGCCATCCAATAGCTTTAAAATGGGATGCCCAATCAGCAAGAAGGCATGGAGATGAACTTTGAATAGTCAAAGTCCCAAGGGACTTTGACTTGCTCCAAGAGGCATCAAGGATGAGAGGGCGGCAAGGAGTCTTAGGCGACAAAGAATCCCTTCTTAAAATAATAACAGAGTATTTCATCTGCAGAAGGACTCTTCTATGCCCCATATCTGATGTCCACACCTATTTAAAATATTTATGTGACATAACAAATGGAAAAGTCAAAAAAGGTAGGCGCCAACTAATTCCATGCGCCAAAATTTTTTTGCGCATGAAAGACTTCTCACACGCAAGAGAGAGACTCTCTAGCACATGGGATTCAGGTATGTGGCATCCCAACTGAAGTCCAATCAGTTTAGGTTAATTCAATTCAAGACCAAATCCTATTTGGCTCAAATTGGATCTTAATTAGTCCAAATCGAAAGTTGATTTGAATCCAATTCGAATCTAGGTGCTAGGGTTTGCTACATGTGCTAGCATGTTCATCTTGCAAACATGGTCTAATCTAATTAGATCCTTAATCAATTCTCTTTGTGTGTGACCCATTGGGTTCTACATCTAACCAATAGTGGGTCTGGGTGTGATTTGACCTAATCTGGTTAGAACTCAACCAAACCGATTTAGGTCAAAACTAGCCAACCCAATTTGACTTAATTTAGAACACTTTCTAATTTAATGATCAAATTAAAATTTTAATTTGATTGATCCCACAAGATATGATTGACGTCTAGCAACGTATCATGACTTCTCAGAAGATGTAAAATTTTGATGGAAATATTAAAAATACCCTTCAGTGAAAATTACCATGCAACTAGATCCTTCGATCTCCCTGCATCCTGAATATGACTCTGGGTATGAAAATATGTCAATCCCAATATCATATTCATTTCTCTTTCAATCTTATGATGATGATTCATTTAATGAAATATTAGAAACCATTTCTAATTTTTCATCATGCTTTGATCAAAGTCTTTCTGAATCATCATTTGTTTGAAGCAGGTAGGATGCTATTTCCTCTTACCAGGAGAGATCGATTCCATGTTAACCTACTCACAACCTTCATATATATAATCTACCATATTCAGATTATCCCGTACATGACTGAGTTATGAATGAGTATGAACCAAAATATGGTATTCATATATATAAGATTCTATGGTAGTTTTAGGTCAAAGGATTATATGCACAATTCCACTATGAGAACCATCTATTGATATGTAGATAAGACTCTATTAGATATTCTCAACTTGGATCAATTCAGTGAACTCATTCTCTAATGAGCACCCAAATCTTTGTATTAGTGTCATACACAAGTGATTGCGAGATCAATCATCATCTTAATTGAGCATACAGAAGATGTGCTAGTCTTACCGAAATCATTGATCCCCAACTCAATGTTCCATCGATTAGGAATGTTTAAATTAAGATTTTAAGATTTTAGATCTCACTGGTATGATCTCATCATAATCCTAAAATCATAGCCTTAATTTATGGGATTCATCATAATCTTAAATAAATAATAAGACACTGCATATGATGAAATAATGCCGTTATTTATATTAAAATATCATTACATGAGTTTGAAAAATAAAGAACAACCAAAAAATTGATTGGCTTGAGGGCATATTCCTTTCACATCGAGATATAAATCTATAAAAATTATAGTAAATATTGTCTTTGTGATTTTTGACAAAGCCTTGTGATAAAGAATGAAAAGATTGCCTAAGAATAGTGATTTTGAGGGTTTGATATATGATAGACAATCTATGAATCACGATATGATTGGTTGAATTTTGATCTAAAGAAGTTGCAAGAGGATTGATCATGAAATTTCATTATGCATTAGAATTATTAATTTGATTTTTAGTTGTTCAAGTAAATTGTAGCTTGAATATGATGTAGGTGTAATACTATGATATTGCTCCTAGTTGAGAAGACAATTAGTGACAAGGTAAAGATCTGATAATAAAACATTATTCTAGGTTGGACTAAGAAAGTCTTTTATGATATCTAATTATAATACTTTTCCAAGTTGAACTTGGTATGTGGATCATGTATAAACTGGCATGTTAGGAGGAATGTATATATTTAGGGATATTACAAAGAAGTTTATTTTGTATTGATGAAATCGATTATGAGATTGTAGAATATTCATTTTGGTGGAATCTTTAATTATCATCTTTGAATCCAAATGATAAATTTTATTTGTCTTTTTGAGACTATACAATGTATATGAAACTTCAATTCAAAGATTATGTATATAAGTTGATTAAGAATTTTCTACCATTATGGTTGAGGTTGCTAATGAAATTCTTGATTACTATCTTTTGATTAAGATAAAAGATCCATGTTATATCTAGTTAAGATTTTGGAAAATATCTAAAATTGCAATTCAAAAATTTTGAATTTACGAACTGATCTGGAGTTTTTTTTTTTTCCTTTGTTACTAAGGTCATTGATAAAATCTAGCATGGTATGAAGAATTTAATTTTGAAACTTTTACATGATTATTGTGGGAAGGATATTAATAGATGTCAAAGATCTTCATAAAAAAAAATATTAAAATAGATGATTGAGTCAGTTTTACTTATATATTTTCCTTTAAGTCTTAACTTGGTGAAGCATCAAAAGATTTTTATTATTGATTTTATTTATAGGATTCTGATTTAGAATTATCTAATTGAATTGATAAGAGAATTTAAAATTTGATTCATACTAGATTATAATAAACCTAGATGATTGTTTGAATGTGATATTGGACATAATGATTAATGAAGGTGGTTGTGCTCCAGGCAAATTAGAAATGAGAATTGAAAGTTTATCTTTGGCTTATATGATGGTTTTGAATATATCCATTGATTTAAAGATTGATTTAGATAGATGTTCTCAATATGTATTGAGAATGAGAGTTAAAATTTTCTGACCTACTTGGAAGTTAAATTTGGATCTTTTCAATACAATAGTATATTTTGATCGAAAGCCATTTCATGCACACAAAATAATTGTGATTGTTAGATTGAGTGCGTAATGGAAGCATGGTGATCTAGATTATTTGGAGCAAATTAAGAATATTGCTTTTTTAGCTTAAAGAATTATGATAGATGATATAATTAGATATTATTTGCATAAAAAAATCATTGATAATAGAAAGAAAAAATATTTTTAAATTCTAAATTATTTTGGATGTCATCATATGATTTTTTCAAGTAGGTCTCCTATTTACTATGTTAAGAAAATTTTTAGCATCCTGAGTCTTGATAAGTAGACTCTTGATTCTTGATTTTAGATTTGAAATATTTAAAGATAGATTTTCTTTATCCTAGAATTGAATTTTATGCTTCTCTATCTGTTAGAAAGAATTAGAGATTATTTCTTGATCTTAGATTTTTATACTCGAATATTCATTTATGGATAGTATAGTAGAATTTATTTATAATCTTGTGATAAATTGATCAAATCATGAGCAGTAAAGGATTTTGGCGAGAAACTTGATATCCTTAATTAAGAGACTGATTGCGATTATTAGAAATAATAGTTTTGATTCGGATCAACATTGATGGTATCGACTTTTTTCTTATAAAATGATTTAATGATGAAGTTGCATCGAGAATTAAAATATCAAAGCTTGAGGATAAGATTAGAATAGTGAATCTCTAACTTTTGAAAATATGGATGAGAAAAAATATTTTTGCTTCTCAACTAATTTGGAAATCACCTTTTGATTCATATTAGCATGTTCTCCTACCTTATGAGAGGTTGATTAATTAAGAATGTTTTAATAGAGAAATTTGAAATTCTTATTTAGAATAAAGATATTTATTTTTTTCATTTACAAGAGATGGGTTCAATTTCAATCATCTATAAGAAGAATCAAACCATGGGGTGTTGAACCTTATTTTTATGATAAGATCTTATAATGGAAACAAATCTATAAATAGAATATATTGAAACTTAGGAATACGATCATAAATATGAAACCCCAAATTAAGTTCGAAAAAAAAAAAAACTTTCATAAGAAATTTTGGGATGAAATTTCTTTTTAGGGGTTCTGGCCATCAAAGAACATAGCCTGAAAGGCTTGTGGACAAATCCTAAAGCACAAGAAAAATAGAGGAAGAATGAAGACTCCCGATGGGAGTCTTCTTCTCTATGAATCCATCAGGCAAAGATTGATTTTGAGGTGGATTCTACCACCCACCCGGCTCTATTTAAGAGCCCTTCTTCCCTCTCTTGGATTCTCTACCTTAAAAGCCCAGATTGGATGGAGTTCGCCACTGATTCATGAGTTTCTTCGCTAGTTGTTTCCCTACTACCGTGGCTAATCCTTATCGAAAGAATGAGGTATAAGGCCCTCTTGATTCTTTTGAATGATCTTCTCCCCATCCTCCCTAACCCATAGAGCATGGATTTCTACTAGCAAACCAATGGATTTCTTCTTGAAAAATAAAGTTTCTAGTTCCCCTATTCTTGATTGCCGAGTTTCCTTTTTTTCTTTTGCATTGCATTCTTGGTTTATAGCCACCATGGGCCACCATCGGTAATCGGACCAAGTTGGCTGTCACCATCGGGGACTATCCCTCTAGGGGTTGTCAGCCAAGAGGATAGCACTTCGTTGCAAGAAAGTGGAGGACATAGGTCCTCTATTCTAAAGAAGAAGAAGAGGACTGGGTCCTCTATTCCATGGAAAAAAAAGAAAAAAAAATAAGAAAAGAGAAAAAGGAAAAAAGGAAAAGAAGAGAGAGAAAATTCTTTCTCTTCCCTTTCTTCCTTCTCTCTTAATTTGCAACCCCACTTTCTCTCTAAGAAAGATCCACTTTACCTCACTACTTTCTCTCTCTACATATTTTCTCTCTTTTTAAATTTTTCTCTAGATTATCTTTCTTCTAGGATTTTCTAGATTTTTAAGAAGATTGATGATGAATTTGAATGACCATAATGAATTCCTGCTCCATAATCACTAAACAATGACCAGCACCCATCTTGACTAGACCGTATACCAGTAGATTTATCGTCCATGATTTTATTAAATTATCTATGCATTAATTTCATCATGATTTAATTATAATCATCTTGATCGGACTGATCGAGATGTTGAACTATGCCCACTAATTAGTTTTGCTGTATCTTATTTGTTTCTCTTTCCTCTAACTTTATCTCTCTACTTGATTTGCAAACTCTATGATGGGTTCCTAGTTCTGTCACTTCAAATATGATTCAACCTAAATAGTCAAACTCTGAACCATCTTGTTGGTTGGATAACATATATATCTATACCATCTAAGTCTTTATCGATCTACACAAGATCCTATCTTTATTGATCTCTATGGAATCCTAGCAACTTTAATGATATTTGATCAAATTGATCTTTGATTATCGAATGATGTACCGACCTTCATCTTGATTTTGTCAGATACTATTGATTTGATCATTCCCGTTCTCTATTGAACAACCTATATTCTAATTGAATCTTGATTGAATAAGGATGAACAAACTAATCTAGACTATTAGATATATGACTATTGTCAACCTATCTTTACAGATACATTACATATGAATGGATAAGAAAAATATCTATTTTACTAATTTTAATAAATCAAGTATAAAAATATGATCTAGAAAAATATGATGTGCCAGCCAACAATTGGCTTTCAGGTCATACATCTAAAATTTATATCATCACCCATGCATTGCATTATCAAAATAAAAATTTTCATATGTTATGCTATATCATCGCCTATTTACAACATCATCTATGAGTGTTGGTTTTGAACCATCACAACTCATTGACTGAAAGCCATGTCATCTTCTTTTAGCTAGTTTTGCTATATAAGCATCACTTTTTTTTTATATAAACATCAGTTATTACCAGCTAGGATTTTTGTTGAAAGAAAGTGGTTGGAATTTGAGAAAAAGACCACATTAAAATGGTTTAGAAAATATAGGAATCAAATTTGAGCTTTTTGAAAATGTAATTTGCTTTTGACATAACGTAACTCTTCAAAATCAGATTTACACTTCCAAAGTGACATAATGCTTCAATGAGATAGAGAGGCATTTGGAAATAAACTTAAACTTGAAATACAAAATGGAGAGGCATATGACAAAACATTGTGCTAATGCTTGGCATGCCATGCTTTATCCTAGCCATAGTTGGTTGAGTCAAGCTTAACATGCACATACATGCTTGGCCATCAGCCCACAACTTAAAGCCCTACATGGACTTCAAAGAGTAGGACTTCTATAAAAGCAAGAGAACTTGCTTTTACACATCCGGTGAGGGACTAAGACAAAAGAAAGTTTTAAAAATTTTGAAACATCCAAAAGAAAGTAGATAAGGTTCCATTTAAAAATTTAAATCTATTATAAAATTGAAATTTAAAATTTCCAACAATCTCCCAAAAAAGATTTAATTTTTTTAAAAATCATAGGGAAGAATATCTAGACAACTTATGCTATGAAATGGGTGATGTATCCTATGGATTGAATCTCATTTAGTATTGATTATATCTATTAGAAGGAATGATAGCATACTAGACCTTGAATTAGGTCCTTTGTCTCTGATTCTATATATGGCACACACAATATGGAACAATTGGGTCTTGATATGCTCAGAGCCCAGTACATGCCTTGCTCTTAATACCTTGATTTTTCATGAGAATTTATGAGGATTAGCCCGAAGCCTTAGTCACAACTTATATGACTATTGTTATATAGGTGAGCCCTCCAAGGGTATATGTGACCTAATATCCTATAAACTTGCTGCCTTGGACCCATTAAGAGTATAACTCAGTTTTTTCAATTTGTTTTATCACCATATGGGCACTTATCATATAGATGGAAGGAGATATACTTTGAGAATATGCTCAAACAAGATCTCTCTATTGATTTTGTTCCTACCATTTTGAATCTCTTTCATAGGATCTCCAATCATATAGAGTAGGTCTCTACTGTTGGTAAAGAAGTAGTGGATTTAATGTCTATCCCCCATGATAATTCTAGAACTCTTCTCCTAGACAACTCTTGGTTAATTAATCTACCAAGTTTTTCTGGGACGTAACAAATTTTACAAAAATTGCATCATTCGATTTTAGTTGTCTTATGTATTTGTGACAAAGCTAGATATGCTGGTTTGTCTTTGTATGGATATCAGTTAGTTCTATAATTGCATTATTATCATGATGGACTAATATGGCTATAATTAGTTTAGATACTAATGATAGCTTTAAGATAAGATCCTTAATCCACTTTGCCATAGTACATATAATATCTAGGGCAATCAGTTCAGCTTCTATGGTATTCTAAGATATATTATTTTATCTAGAAGATTCCCAAGCTAGCTATGGCAACACCGCTAAAAAGGAAAAGATAGGCAGTAGATTTTAGATATAGAGAATCGCTAATCCAATTTGTCATTTCTATAACTCTCAACTTCCTGTATATATAAGAGAGAGAATAAGGGTTTCCTTAATATATCAAAATGCCGTTTCAAGACTAGTCTAACGAGATTTACATAAATTTTGGTTATATCAACTTAGTCTCCTTATATCATAGACGGTATCAAATCTTATCCTGTTTGATACATATAAGAGAGAACCTATGATTTGGGTGTATTTGAATTGACCAACTAGTTCACCTAAGTTCATTTAAATATGAATACTAGGGAGTGGATATAGATCTTTTTATCTTAATATTCAAACATTTTAATCATTTATGAATGTTTCAAAATGATGATTACCTCCATGACTTAGTAATTTGGTAGAGTCATACATATCACTATAGACAAGATCAAATAGGTCTGAACTTCTATGAACTGATTTGAGGGATTTTCAGATTTTTTTGGCTTGAACATAGATTTTACACGATCCTTTTATCCATATAGACCTTAAGGATCAAGTTTAGGTTAACCATGTGATGGATTCATCCAAAGTTTGCATGACCAAATGTACCATGCTAAATATTAGAATACTCAAGGTTGAGAACAAATGAAGGATCTTTATTTGAAGTTTTGGGAATTACACTTAATATGAGTAAGCCTTCAAATACAATGCCTTTATAAATAAACACATTATTACGAGTGACTACAAGCTTATTTGGTTCTAGGACAATTTTATAGCCTCCAAATATAAAGGAATTCTACTAATCAAGTTCCTCCTAGTGTTGGGGATGTACAGTACTTCATAAAGGATTAGAACTTTTTCAAATATTATCTTCAAGTCCATTTAATCTTTTCTCAACACTTGTGTTGCCAAATCATTTCCAAGTGTTATACCTCCTCTACTTGGTTCTTGAAAGGTGGAGAACCAAGAGTGATTAATTAAAACAATCACATACATTAGCTTTGGATAAAGCCACTGGTCACAAGACGAATGGATAAGGTTTAGTAACATATTTTGATTATGACCTAAAGGAGGGTTTAGTACTATCTTAAATTATGTTCACTTGAGGTTTAGGTGCTTCTTTCCTCAATAGCTCAGTCTTGTTGTGGTAGTACTCCATCACTGCATGATTGGTCCACTCGTAGACAAATAAGTCTACAAATGGGTTACGTTGACTTGTGACCCGATCTACTCGACCCGCTTAGACCTAATTTGATTTGCTTTAAAGGAGTTGTGAGGCTGGATTTTTAAAACTGGATCTGTTCCATTTTTTGGGTCAAATATGGGTTTACTGAATTCTGACCCAACCTAATCTAACCCAACCCATTTGATTTCTAGGTAATTTTTTATCTTCTACTCTATGATTCGATTTGATTTGAATTCAATAGACCATTAGGATCCAAACCCATTTGAGACTTCAAGTTGTGATTTAAGACCTGTATGAGCAATATTTTTTATATGAAAATAGGTTTAAAACTATTTTTATATCCTAATTTATTTTAAGAGCAATATTATTTATTATCTATTTTGTGGGTTAATTGTCTACATTTGACTCAAACTTGACCCAAACCCGATTCGGATCCAAATTTTTTGGGTTGGGGCTGAGATATATATATATGGATACAACTTGATCCAAATAACCTGTTGGATAAAAGATTTTGGCTATAGACTTGAGCTGATATGATCTTCTATTGGATTGGATTTGGATCCAACAATAGGACCTGATCAAGTAACCAAGTCGGGTTGGATCACTCATGATCCAATCCTACCCAACCTGTTTGCACCCCGACACATGAAGCAAAAGTTCTCCTTTTTTTGTTTGATTGGTTAGTTTTGGCCCAAGTCGAATTTGATTTTTAGGATGTTTGGCCGAAGAGGTTTGGAATCAATATGGTTAGATTCAATCAAGTGGATCTTGGGTCTAGAATCAAATTTGGGCTTCAACTTAAGTTGGCACACTTCAATTCTAATAAAGCTAATGACCTCCACTAGGGTTAAGTCATCTTACTTATGACTTCGCTCATGAGAGAAGCTTGACCAGGATGTAGAGAGAGAATTGGCTAAAGCTTGAACCTTTTAATTTTAAGAACATTTATACCTAGTCAAATTAGCCTTTCTAAGGAGATCTTGAAATTCATGGATCAGGATACTAATGGATTTAGATTCCACCACAGCATACATATGGAACTTGGAGACAATGAACTAATGAGACTAGTACCATCCATTTTATACTCTACCTCATGGGCATCCTAATGTTCCTTAGTAGATTTGACTGGTAGGTACACACCATAAAAGGAATCAAAAAGGGCACCAAGCAGGATCCTATGGCGATAATGGAAATCAATTTCTTTAGGAGTTTTGATTTGAAAGCTAGTAGATCCAGATTCTTGAGGACTAGGAGAGGAAGATTGTAACACCCCACCCCTGAATTCGAGTGATGGTGCTACACCCCATCCTTATCTAAGAGTAAAGAGTTATACTTTATTCTTAAATAAGAGCCAAGGGGATTTCTAAACTAAACTAAATTGCAATATTACTTAAGCCTACTTTCTGAATAATTACCTTAACCAATTCCTTAATTAATCATAAACATTTCATTTAAGCCTTTCTAACATACTAAAAGAAATACTCCAATTTAATTCATCATTTCATAAATTCAAACTTAGTATTTCATAAATAAAACTTCACTTTATACATACATTCCAAAAAGAAAACATGCTTAACAGTTTCTAGTTCAAGAACATAACTATTTAATACAACTCAAAATACTATCAATGCCCTTTCCCTGATTCCCATAATCAACTTCTTTTTTCTAAGATGGCTACTAACATACATGCTGATACAACCCTCTGAGCTTAGCTACTCCAAAACTGCAATGAGAAAGAGTGAGGGATGACACTTGAAAAGTCTCAGTGAGTGGAAAAATAATCTAATAGTGGAAAAATAAGAAGGTATGGATATAATATTCACTGTCATAATATATAACTTATGTTTCTGATATACTTTCAAATATAAGTAAACCAAATAAGAACAAGAGCACAAATAAATCATTTTGCTGAAAGAAGTTTTTGCTAAGCTAAAATAAGTGTACTGAGCTAATAGAATCTGTTGAGTCAAAAAAAATTTTCCAAACTAAATACACCCATTTTTTTTTCTTTTCTGAATAATGTTGATGGCTATGGCTAACTACCCCCAATGCACCCCTACCATGAGTAGTCAGCACATAGTATGAATGCTGATGATAAAACCCCATCGGACATTCTGATATATGGTCAAGCCCTATCGGGCATTTTGATACACTGCCAAGCCCCACTGGCATTTTGATATCTTAAATCGCAAGGAGATGTTGGCTGCTATATGCTACATGACATGCTGTGCTATACACTTTTTTCAAAAACTGATACTGAATAAACTTTCAAATATTGATAGACTGATTTAAATAAAATCCAAACAATAGAATAAGCTAAGTATCAAAATATTTGTACATATTTTTGTTTCATACTTATGAAAATGAATAGAACCATATATAAGAAAAAAAATACCAAAGCTAGATAAGAAAATCCACTCACCTCAACTGGCTATTAGTTAAATTGGCTTACGCAAAGCACCTTTCCAAACCTTTTCTTTTACTATATTATCAATAAACATTGATTAAACTCATATCTTATGATTCAAGACCAAAACTACGCATACTTTGCTTCCAAACTCTTATTTTAGTCTTTTAACCATTCCCTCTTACTTTATCTTGCTTGCTTTAGCTTAGGTCTAACTATACTTAACATAAATTCAAAAATTTTCAAAAGTTTAGCTATGGTTTCATCCTTACAAATAGTTCCAAATTCAATTAACATAGTTCCAATTACTTACTAAACCATTCAGCAGTTCCTAGTAAAATTGATAGCATAATTCATCCTCCAACTCAAGTTTAATTACCTAATTTTGCTTTACTATAACATCTTATCTAGTAACACTACTTAAATGATTAATTCGAGCCTAATTTAGAGCTTAAGAGCTTTACCTCAAACTGCTACACTCCTGTAGAAGTTTTGAAACCAACTTCTCTCTTTCCAACTGCCAGCAGCCTTTCTTCCTCCAAACCAGTTTATTCTCAAATCATCTCTTTTTTCCATTGAATCTTATGAATTTGTAACTAAGAACTCTTCCTTCTCTGGCCCTCTCTCTCTCTCTCTCTCTTTTCTAGCTATTCTAACCAAGAACTCCCAGAAGAAGAAAAGATAACTGGTGGCTTTTATTTTAGAAGAAACACAGAATTTGTTAGGTGTCACCCAATCAAGAAGCCAACACACCTCTCCCTCTCTCTTCTAACTATGGGGCATACTCCAAGAAAGCTAGCTGTTAAGTTATTTTTCAAAAAAATTATTTAAAACACCATTTTTAAAGCTTCATGGCCTGCACCGCTCTTCTGTTCCTATTGATCGAGCTGACTCGGCCCCAAATTGGGTTAGCTCGAATATCAGTCGGGTCAGCTCAATTATCAGGTAGGTCAGCTCTTAGGAAAAATAAAAAACTCACTTTGTAGTCTGAGATGGGTTGGTTCGATTTCAATTTAGGTCAGCTCAAATTTTAGAATTTCAAAAATTAACTCTTCAAAATCTATTCATAGCTTTACTCAATTCTTAGCTTATTTATATTTTTTTAAGCTATTAAATTTAAAATATAAATATAAATAAGAAACACCCCCTACCTAGAATCAATAAAAATATCAAAAAAGTCAAAATTCTTAAGTATAAGAAATTAAAATTTGGGTTCTAGTTTAAATTATCCAAACTCAAAATTTTTATAACTTTCTTGCTTTTGAATGAATAGGTTAAAGGATCTCCAAAATTTATTAAAAATTATTTTGCAACTTACCAACACCTAAAGATCAATTATCAAAACTTTTTATTTCTAGAAAATACATATTTCATATAGCCCCATTATAGGTGCTAGCTTTCAGACTTAAAAAAATTTTCAGGAGTTGAAATGGCAGATAACCATAATTTGCACTGAAATAGCTTCCACAATCTTTGGCAAGGTAAATTAATTAAATACACAAATACAAATCTTTTAATTTATTTTTTTTTTGATCTGGGATGTTACAAAGATGGTTGGAAGTTGATGTAGAAGCTAGTTTGGGATCAAAGAGGATGATCAAATCCCAATATGGCATCTGAATTTTAGTATTTTAATATATTTAAAAAATCTATCAGGTATTCAATTAAAATTATGTGGTATTAGGTATATCTTATCACTTTCTAATCTTACTCTAACTCTCATGATGATTGGTTGGATTTTAATAACAAACTATTACAAAGTCAAGGTCCACATCTTATTTTAAGAAGTAATATATGCATTATCAAATATTATTATAATTAATATTTTTATAGATGGTATCATTATTTTGTCATTAATATGTATGATTTTAATAATAACATAATGATTAGTAGTAGAAACAAAGATTTTTAATGACAATGCAATAAATTCATCATTAATAATATATATCCATGGTGATAATTTTAAAATATCATCATAAAAAATATGTACTTTAGTGATGAATCATAAAATCATCATTAATACATTGATCACTATTTATTTTAATGACCATTTTATTAGTTCTTCATTGAAAGATATATGCATATTGTAACCATTTTAAAATATCACCACTAAAAATATATATTTTTATGATAAATTATAAAATTATCACTAATGATTTGACCAACATCGATGTTGACATCAAAATTATGATAATACAATATATTGTCACTAAAAATATAGACTTTTAATGACTACTCTATAAGTTTTGTCATTAAAGATATATATCTACAGTAACCATTTTACAAACAAAAGAGTTAAGTTTGAGTGATAAATTATAAAATTATCACTAGTGGGTTAATCATAATTAATTTTAGCACTAAATTTTTTTTCCACCATAAAAAGCTTTATTTAATGATGAATTTTTTTATGATAAATTGAAAAATAGTTACAAAAAATTTATATCTTGTGACAAAATCTTATTTTGTTATTAAAGATATTAACCAAAATAGTTTGTTATTACCATTTCTTATCATTATTAGTAAATATGAGGCTTTGGTGACTAGACTTGTATTTCATCATTAAAAATTCATCAGTAAAATTTTAAATTTTTGTAGTGGCTTCTCAGGTTTAGTGGTACTATGGTCATTAAATGAAGCTATATTATGAAGTTTTAGTTAGTTATTTGATTTTGTAATACAAGTTTTAGGAGGTTCAATCCTATATATTCAAATGCTTAAATAATAGCTTCCAATAATATAATGCTAGATCGAAATTGAAATAATTTAAGTCAATGCACTAAATTAAACAACAATAATAATAGCAAAATTGAATAATTTATACTAAGAAATGAGAGAAATAAATAATTTTTATTTTCTGCATGGTCATCAGCGCAAAATGAAATGATCTATTTTCATGTTAATTTGCTATTTTTGAAATTTTGGTTAAATTTTTAAAGCAAAAAAGAATTTTTGATATAATTTCTATAGATTTTGAACCTACAAATATAATTCTATTTTGTATAGTTTTCATAGCAATATAATTTTCCTCTAATTGCTTTTTTCCTAAAAAGAGTTGTACCCATTTATAAAAATGAGAAAATTCTCTAATTGCTAGGCCATCTAGACAAATATTAAGTGCTACTTAAATATGCAACTAGTGGCAATTTTTAGATTGACTAATGAGTTACATCCTTCGTATGTTGGTAGTTTGGCATCTAGAAATTACTATATTGCAATTTTTAGATTTGAAAAAAATATGTGTTTGGTATGTTCGCAGTATGGCACCAAGAAATTGCTATGTTACAATTTTATATTTTGAAAAATATTATAAAATGAAAAGTTGCATAAAAAAAGAAATCAAAAGATTAAATGAATAAGGAGATAAGCTTGTAATTCAAGGTTGAGAATAAATGAAGGATCTTTATTCGAAGTTTTGGAAATTATACGTAATATGAATAAGCCTTTAGATACAAAGCCTTTATCAATAAACTTTTATTATGATTGACTACAAGCTTATTTGGTTATAGGACAATTTTATAACCTCCAAATATAATGGAATCCTACTAATCAAGTTCCTCCTAATGTTGGGGATGTACAGTACTTCGTAAAGGATCATGACTTTTTCAAATATTATCTTCAAGTTCATTTAATCTTTTCTCAACACTTGTCTTGCCAAATCATTTCTCGGTGTTATACCTCCTCCCCTTGGTTCTTGAAAGGTGGAGAACCAAGAGTGATTAATTAAAACAATCACATACATTAGCTTTGGATAAAGCCGCCGGTCACAAGATGAATGGATAAGGTTTAGTAACGTATTTTGATTATTTGACCCTAAAGGAGGGTTTAGTACTAGCTTAAATTATGTTCGTTTGAGGTTTAGGTGCTTCTTTCTTCAATAGCTTAGTCTTGTTGTGGTAGTACTCCATCACTACACGATTGGTCCACACATAGATGAGTAAGTCTACAAATGGGTTAGGTTGACCTGTGACCCAATCTACCCGACCAGCTTAGACCTAATTTGATTTGCTTTAAAGGGCTCATGAGACTGGGTTCTTAAAACTGGATGTGTTCCATTTTCTGGGTTGGATATGGGTTTACTGAATTCGGACCCCACCTAATCTAACCCTACCCATTTGATTTCTAGGTAATTTTTTATCTTCTACTCTATGATAAAATCTGATTTGAATTTAGTAGACAATTAGGATCCAAACCCATTTGAGGCTTCAAGTGGTGATTTAAGACTTGTATGAGCAATATTTTTTATATGATGATAGGTTTAAAACTATTTTTATATCCCAATTTATTTTGAGAGCAATATTATTTATTATCTATTTTGTGTGGTTAATAGTTTACATTTGACTCAGACTTGACCCAAACCTGATTTGGATCCAAATTTTTTGGGTTGGGGTTGAGTTATATATGGATACATCTTGACCCAAATAACCTGCTGAATAAAAAATTTTGGCTATAGACCTAAGCTGATACGATCTTCTATTGGATTGGGTTTGGATCCAACAATAGAACCTAATCAAGTAACTAAGTCGGGTTGGATGACTCAGGATCCAGTCCTACGTAACCTATTTGCACTCCAACACATGAAGCAAAAGGTCTCGTTTTTTTGTTTGATTGGTCAATTTTGGCCCAAGTCGATTTTGATTTTTAGGACGTTTGATAGAAGAGGTTTGGAATAATTGATTTAAGGGGTTTTTCTTTTTGAAGTTCTTCCCTTGGGGTTTGGAATCAATATGGGTAGATTCAATCAAGTGGATCTTGGGTCTAGAATCAAAATTGGGCTTGAGCTTAAGTCGGCATGCTTCTTCAATTCTAATAAAGCTAATGACCTCCACTAGGGTTAAGTCATCTTACTTATGACTTTGCTCATGAGAGAAGCTTGACCAGGATGTAGAGAGAGATTGGCTAAAGCTTGAACCTTATAACTTTTAGAACATTTATACCTAGTCAGATTAGCCTTTCTAAGGAAATCTTGAAATTCATGGATCTGGACACTAATGGATTTAGGTTCTATCATAGCATACATATGGAACTTGGAGACAATGAACTAATTAAGACTAGTATCATCCACTCTATACTCTACCTCAAGGGCATCCTAATGTTCCTTAGCATATTTGATTGGTAGGCACACAACGTAAAAGAAATCAAAAAGGGCACCAAGGATCCTATTGCGATAATGGAAATCAATTTCTTTAGGAGTTTTGATTTGAAAGCTAGTAGATCTAAATTCTTGAGGACTAGGAGAGGAAGATGGTTGGAAGTTGATGTTGAAGCTAGTTTGGGATCAAAGAGCTAGGATGGTTGAATCCCAATATGGCGTTTGAATTTTAGTAGTTTAATGTATTTAAAAAATCTATCAAATATCCAATTAAAATCATGTGGTATTAGGTATATCTTATTACTTTCTAATCTTACTCTAACTAGCATGATGATTGGTTGGTTTTTAATAGCACACTAATAAAAGGTCAAGGTCCACATCTTATTTTAGTAATTAATATATGCATTATCAAATATTATTATAATTAACATTTTTATTGATGGCATCATTATTTTGGCATTAATATGCAAGATTTTATAATAACATAATGATTAGTAGTAAAGAGATAGATTTTTAATGACAACGCAATAATTTCATCATCAATAATATATATCTATGGTGATAATTTTAAAATATCATCACAAAAAATATGTACTTTAGTGATGAATCATAAAATTATCATTAATACATTGATCAGTATTCATTTTAATGACCATCATTAATAATATATATCTATGGTGATATTTTTCAAATATCATCATAAAAAATTTGTGCTTTAGTGATGAATCATAAAATCATCATTAATATGTTGATCAGTATTCATTTTAATGACCATTTTATTAGTTCTTCATTGAAAGATATATGCATACTGTAACCATTTTAAAATATCACCAGTAAAGATATATATTTTTATGATAAATTATAAAATTATCACTAATGATTTGACCAACATCGATGCTGACATCAAAATTATGATAATATATTATATTGTCACTAAAATTATAGACTTTTAATGACTACTCTATAAGTTTTGTCATTAAAGATATATATCTACAGTAACCACTATAAAAACTAAAGAGTTAAGTTTGAATGATGAATTATAAAATTATTTCCACTAAGTTAATTTGAATTAATTTTAGCACTAAAATTATTTTTCAACCTTAAAAAGATTTATTTAATGATAAATTTTTTATGATAAATTGAAAAATAGTTACAAAAAATATATATCTTATGACAAAATCTTATTTTGTTTTTAAAGATATTAACCAAAATGGTTTGTTTTGACCATTTCTTATCGTCGTCACTAAAATGAGGCTTTGGTGACTAGACTTGTATTTCATCACTAAAAATTTATCAGTAAAATTTTAAATTTTTGTAGTAACTTCTCAGGTCTAGTGGTGCTACGGTCATTAAATGAAGCTATATTATGAAGTTTTGGTTAGTTATTTGGTTTTGCAATACAAGTTTTAGGAGGTTCAATCCTATATATTCAAAGGCTTAATTAATAGCTTCCAATAATATAATGCTAGATTTCAAAATTAAAATAATTTAAGTCAATGCACTAAATTAAATAATAATAGTAATAGCAAAATTAAATAATTTACAATAAGAAATGATAGAAATAAATAATTTTTATTTTCTGCATGGACATCAGAGCAAAATAAAATGATTTATTTTCATGTTAATTTGCTATTTTTGAAAATTTGGTTAAATTTTTAAAGCAAAAAAGAATTTTTGATATAATTTCTATAGATTTTGAAGTTGCAAATATAATTCTATTTTATATAGTTTTCATAGCAATATAATTTTCCTCTGATCACTTTTTTCCTAAAAAGAGTTGTACCCTTTTGTAAAAATGAGAAAATTCTCTAATTGCTATGCAATCTTGACAAATATTAAGTGCTACTTAAATATGAAACTAGTAGTAATTTCTAGATTGACTAATGAGTTACATCCTTCGTATGTTGGTGGTTTGGCATCTAGAAATTACTATATTGCAATTTTTAATTTTTTAAAAAATATGTCCTTGGTATGTTGGCAGTATGGCACCTAGAAATTGCTATGTTATAATTTTATATTTTGAAAAATATTATAAAATGAAAAGTTGCATAAAAAAAAAATTAGAAGATTAAAAGTCTTGTTTGGAATGACGTGTGTGAAGAATAATTCCTTAAGCTTGTAATTCATCTTCACATACATGTCTACGATAATAACATCCCCAAGAGATAACTATCCAATTTAGTTCGATCCTACTCTAATAAGCATGAAGGCTACATCCAATTAACTCCTTCAATTACCCAAATGAAAGATTGCGGAAAATAATGGTGAATAAGTGGAAAAGAATAGGAGGCAAGGAGGTTTACCTCCTCCTAAAACTCATTAATAAAATCTTTCTTTCTCTTCCTTGAGCATCGTGCTGATTTTCTATTAGCTAGCTTCCCAATTGGTAGAGAATAATGCACCGATTGAACCCAAAAAAAATAAATTATTGAGATGTTAATATGCTAACAAGATATACTTAGCCTTTTAAATGATAATATAGCTTTAGGAGCCTTTATATTACATTAATATATTAATGATATTTTATACTAGAAATTAAAGATAAAGCATGAAAGCATGGCATGCTAGCAAGAACGACATTTCGATGCTAGCTTCAACAAGGTCATTCTCACCTGTTATATCCTCCTTACCATGTAAAACCTTGATGCCGCTCTCACCGCTACCAACCTCAAGATCCAAGTCTCCACAGCCATCACCATCGGCATTCTCGGCATGTCATTCCCACCTTTCCAAAGTTTATTCTTTGATGCATCATCCACTGACATCATTGGCATTGCATATTTCATGGCATGAAAGAAGACACCACTCATCAACGTGTACATATGCCAACTAGCCGGGGCATGTGTAGCTCAACTTCATGCTCTTCAACATGCCCAACATGATGGTCGTCGATGGTGTTGAACTATGCAAACCTTTTTGATGCAATAGTTGATACCATTTACTCTACTTTGTAGATGGTCAGTTATCCGACTGTCTGCATGGTGGTTTCGGAGATTGGGTGGCCGTCCACCAGTGGTGCAGTCGGGGTGACATGGGAGAATGCTATGACGTACCACAACAACGTGGTGACTTATGGGACCAGCAGCATGGGGACAGCTAAGAGGTCGGGAAAGGCAATAGAGACTTATTTGCCTTGTTTAACGAGAACTTGAAGCCTGCTAGAATCAAGCAAAATGATGGGTTGTATTACCTAAATATGACTGAAGTATGCCATGTGAACTTGAAGTGGATTTTCTAAACAAATAATAAAAATGGGCTATGATAATTTCATCTTAATTTCATTGTTTTTGTTATTTATTGAAATGATACCATTCTTAAAGGAGAGGGAAGCTAGCGGAGTACACAAATTTGAGACAACTGAAAATTTTTAGGCATTAATTGGAAATATGGATCACTTCTTCCTCTTGGATCAATCTGATACCTTGAGCATGAGGAATGCAGCTAAAGAACACTGCTTTTCCTAGAATGCATGGATAGGCTATAAGTCAATCTTTTAGTGACAGGCTTGTAGAACACATATGAGAGTTGCATCTTCCATCATGTGAATCCACTATTGAATCATCCACAAGTAGATGAATGATGTAATTTGCAATGCTTTGGGATCTGAGTGGTTGGTGATCCAATTGTGGATTCATGAAGAAAGGTTCACCTTTCTTTCCCACAAAAGATTGAATGTGACCCTACGGGTTCATGCATGGATATGAGCATAGGAGTTTTAAGCTAATACAAGAGCACTGGCAAAAAAATTGCAAAACCTTCAGGCATATTTTTATTCACCAAGTACTCATATGCAAAGTAATATTTGAATAAATTTTAGAATCAATAATTGATAGGCTGAACAATCTCTAGATCATTAAAGTAGCACTCCAGTTCATGATGAACCACTACAATAAATTAGAGAATCAGCATGACACTCTTACTAATTAATAGATATTAAAAACTACCACTATAAGACACCTTAGGCAATATTTATATAAAAGGACTGACTTAGTATGCTGGTTTGCATGTTTTTCCCAGTAGTCAGGTAAATCATTAGCGAAAGTGGGTGTTAAGCCAATGACTTTGCTAGTATATACATATCATAGGTGAGTCCTCTAAACCCTAAATAGAAGTCATCCTAAACCATGCCTCTAGTCCTTCTTCTCCACCATCCTTGGCAGTTTTCACTGAAGATCACCCCTTTATGAAGAACTAGATGTGGATGAGCTCCTTTCTCACCTAAAACTTGCAAAACTCAAAAAGTCACACAAAAAACCTAGCAAAGAAGAAACCCTAGAACTCCTGACCCTCTCTCACCCTCTTCCACTTTCCCTCTATCCAAAAGCTAGCTAAGCTCTTCATCCTTCTTGGTTTTCAGCATTATAGGTTGTAAGCCCACCAGGAGAGGCTTGATTTCATCATCCTTTAACACCACTGGTCTGATAGGCCACCATCTAAGATGAAGCTTATATTTCATACTTCATTAACTCAGTAGCATATTGAACCTCCTTAAGAAGAAGGATGGATGTGCAACAATATTGGTGGAGTCGATGGTAATTAATCTGAGCTTCTGATCCTAAGAAATAGATAGCTACTTAATTAAATGATGGATCGTCCAAGGAACCCTTATGAGGACTAGCTTACTTGGAGCACCATGTGTCTTCAAAAAGATGATGGATGATTAGGAGTAATGGACATCAATCAGCTCAATCAATCCCTTCTTGCCAAATGAGAGTGGACATATCCAACTCTAGAAATGGAGGAAGCAAGTATACTTTGCCTATCATAAAAAGGTCAAACTATCTATGTCATGGAACTCAAGAAGGAAATGTTCTAGTATTTGGAAGGATATCATTAATGCTTTACCTATAATCTAGAATAGATTAAGATTTCACTTTGGTAATGGAAAGGACATCCTTTTTTTGAAAGGACATTTGGCTTTCTGATGCTCCTTTGCAAACTATGTTTTTGAAGCTACTCTACATCAGTGGGAAAAAGAACAAAGTGATTGTTGATTTTTATAATTCTTTAGGTCTTTGTGTTGGAGACTTAAAAGGCCCAGGCTTTCTTCATTGTAGATTCAAATAGAATTTGATTGTCTCCCTTCCATCCTCACTCTTGTAAGCCCAATTTAGGATTATGATCATGTCACCTGGGAAATAGGTGGAAAAGATTCCTTCTTTGTTGGGTGTTGTTACGGCTTCATCAATTTAGGAGGGGTAAAATACCAGTTTGCTAAATCCCTCTATGCACTTCTTGCCCACCCAAAGTAGATGTTTTTTCATGGTTCTATTGGAAGAAAAAACTAAATACTAGAGAGTTACTTCAGAAAAAGGTTGCTAAGCAATTGGGATGCTGTGCCCTTTATACTCATGGGGTGGAAAATATTGATCATATCTATTGTTCATGTTAGTTCTTCTCCTATATCTAGATGAATATTTGTCTTTGCCTTGGGGTTTTGTAACCTCGAACTTCCTTCACCGATCTTTGTATAAGGTGGAGAAAGAACATAATTTCTAACACAGCTAATTATCCTTCTACAGTTAACTACAATCATTTGGAATTGTTAAAAGAATGTAGTGTGAGGATCTTCTTAAACAAGTTCTCTTCAGTCAATTTTATTGCTATTCAAAGGCTCAGAACATTTATTGAGTGGTCTTCATTGTGCCACCAATAGATGCTTCTTGAATTTTGTAAAATCTAGAATAAAATTAGAATTCTTACTTCATCTCTTTAGTTCATTGGAACAACATCTTGGTTGACTGGATGCTTCAAGATTCAGCTTCTCCTCTTCTGGAATCTCATTTTGCTAGTATTGTTCTTTCTTCAAATGGAACTCTCTTTCTTGGTGTTGGTTCTTTTATATCTATAGTTGGAAAGATTGTATTCACACTTTCTGATTGCTTTATTCTCCCCAATAGCTCAAGGTTTACTGATTTTGGTTCTATGGTTTCAAGTTACTTGTACATGATGTGCGCTTTTACCTCAATCTCAAGTGGAGGTAAAGTATCTATAGTATTTTGTCTTGAGTATCATAGTCTAAATTGTACTTGAAGTATCAGTTGCATTTGCTTCTCTTTTTGAATGGTACAGCAAAAGTTTGGCTTGCTTATGTTGGAGCTCTCTATAACTCCCCCTCAAATGTTTTAATCTTGCACTGTGATACCCCATTTTGGCCATCAAAGAACATAGCCCAAAAGGCTTGTGCACAAATCCTAAGCACAAAAAAAAATAGAGGAAGAATGAAGACTCCCGATGGGAGTCTTCTTCTCGCAAACCCATTTGGCAAAGTTTGATTTTGAGCCGATTCTACCACCTTCCTGGCTCTATTTAAGAGCCCTTCCACCCTCTCTTGGATTCCTTACTAGAAGATCTCAAATTGGATGGAGTTGATCACTGCTAATTTGTGAGTTTCTTTTCACTGCTAATTTGTGAGTTTCTTCATAGGTTATTTTCCAACTGCCATGGCTAATCCTCACCAGAAGAATAAGGTAAGGCCCTTTTGATTCTTTTAAATGATCTTCTCCCCATCCTCCCTAGCCCATAAAGCATAGATTTCTACTTGCAACTAGATGGATTTCTTCTTGAAAAATCAAGTTTTTGGTTCCCCTATTCCTGACTGTGGAGTTCCCCATTTTTTTTTGCATTCCATTCTTGGTTT
This sequence comes from Cocos nucifera, assembly GCA_006176705.1. Classification (NCBI taxonomy): domain Eukaryota; kingdom Viridiplantae; phylum Streptophyta; class Magnoliopsida; order Arecales; family Arecaceae; genus Cocos; species Cocos nucifera. The sequence continues at coordinate 308,625 of QRFJ01003340.1, forward strand.
CCCGCTACCGTGGGCTACCATCGGTAACCAAACTAGGTTGGCTGTTGCTGTCAGGGACTACCTCTCCAGCCATGGGGGTGGTTGGTCCGGAGGAGAGCCTCCTCTCTTGTGGTAAAATGAAAGGCATAGGTCCTCTCTTCCGAGGAAGAAGAAGAGGACCACATCCTCTTTTTCGTGGAAGAAAAAGAAAAGAAAAGAAGAAAAGAGAAAAAGGAAGAAAAAAAAGAAGAGAGAAAATTCCCTCTCTTCCATCTCTCCCTTCTCTCTTAGTTTGTAGCCCCACTTTCTCTCTCTGAGAAAGATCCACTTTCTCTCTCTATAGATTTTCTCTCTCTATGGATTTCACTTTCTAGATTGATTCTTTCTTCTCGGATTTTTAGATTTTTGAGAAGATTGATGATGAATTTGAATGACCCTAATGAAGGGGTCTTGATCCATGATCACCGAACAGCATACTGGCACCCACCTTGACTAGATCGGATACTAGTAGATTTATCATCCATAATTTTATTAAATTATTTGTATATTAATTTCATCATGATTTGATTGTAATCATCTTGATTGGATCGATCGAGAGGTCGGATTGTGCCCTTTGATTAGTTTTGTTGTATCTTATTAGTGTCTCTTTCCTCTAACGTATCTCCACTTGAGTTGCAAACTTTATGAGGGTTTCTCGATCTTGTCACTTTGAATCTGATTTGACCCAAATAGTCTGAAATACCATGTCAGTCGAATATCATATATGCACCATCTAAGTCTTCGTCGAGTTACACAAGATCTAATCTTTATTGATCTCCATGGAATCCTAGCAACTTTAATGATATTTGATCGAATTGATCTCTAATTATCGAATGGTGTACCAACCTTCATCTTGACTTTTGTTGTACACTACTAATTTTATCATTCTTGTTCTATGTTGAACAATCTATATTCTAATTAAATCTTAATCGATGAAGTAAGGATGACCAGACTAACCCAGACCTTTAGATGTGACTATTGTCAATCTATCTTTCTATAATTGTTCGTATCCTTTCTAATCATTGAAATTGATCCTATATAGGATTGCAGATGTCTAATAATGGGATACTACGATATGATGATTTGTGAACCAAAGATTTTGAAAAAAAATTGCTAGAATTATGTGGATTTATTAGAATGCATATGAGATAAGTAATGTTTCACATTTTTTTAGATTTATCGATAAATTATGATATATATTTTTGAAATAATTTATCATGAAATGATGCATGAATTTAATGAATGATATTTTATTATTGAAAACAACTTATTTTAAAATATTATGATGAAGCATGATTGAAAGTATCTATCTTATTATATACGATACTTGACTGATCTCGATACCACATGATTATATAAAATTTTATTGAACTGGAATAAGAAACATAAATTATGAAAAGAATTTTAATTCAAAATGACTTGAATGCTTAGCCTGATTATGTGGAGGACACTGCTAATGGGGGCTAATATATTATCAATTGATTAGTCCTAAGGGTCAATATTGCTAGTGATATCGATGACAAGTTAGCAGTGAGACCAACGACAAACCATCAACAAGATCAACAGCTTTGAAGGACTTTACTGTTAGATGATTTGTAGCTCACTACAAGATGATACATAGTATTACGACTCTGCCATAGAGATAATATGGTCATAGCTCATAGTTGATAAGAATTTGATGATTTGAAAGAAAATTAAATTCTTAAAAGAAACTTAAAAAGATTGAGTTCAGCATGATAAATGTTTTGATAACTTGCATATTGAAAATTGATTTCAAACTGATGAACTCTATATGTTTATTTTCTATAACCAATGATTTATTTTATTTATCTGATAAAATTTAATTAAAGTGATCATTGTTTACTAGGCTATCTAGTTCATTATCCTATTTTACTATTTTTATAAATCTTGAGAACTAAGATGACACAAGGATACATACAAAAGAGTGAATAGAAGTAGAACCTCGATAGTTTTATTTTACATTCAAAACTTGAATTTGATGTAAGATCTTTTGAATATTATTAAATTTATTAAGACTTTAAGTTAAAATTTAAATTATTAAATTTAGGCTTAATTTATTGATTAATTATTCTATTGTTATTTTATGAAATAATGATGAGATGCCTTGCATACTTATGAAAAAAATTTATGAATATGCGGTGGTTGCCATGATCTCTAGCTTGCAATCTTGGATTAGGGGGATAACAATTAAAGTGGTATCAGAGCATAAGTGTATAGAACATAGGTCATAGAATCTAATATTGACAAGTGTAGGTAGGTAGACATTAGGGACTGATAGGATTGGTGTACAGGATGGAAGCATGGATTTTAAAGCAAAAATATGAAATCATATAAATCAAACCCGAACCCTAGAACCACCTCATTAGCAATTAAATCATATAACATGTATTTATAATATAAAAGGAAGTATTAGAACATACCTCTTATCGCTAAACCCTAAATTGACCTTGATCGTTGGTAGCAGTCCGTCAGGACTTCCACCAGGTGCCCACGTGTTCACCCTCCCACGTTGATCCACATAGAGACTTGATCAAGACACCAGCACCTTTGATTTATATAATTAGAGATCTAATAATAAGAACTTTAATTAAAAGGGTAAGATCTTTTTTAGCCTTTATGTCACCTTCCTTGCCTCTCCGTATCTATCTTTCTTTTTCTTTTGTCTTCTTAATTTTCCTTCCTAATCTCTTAGTCTTAAGATGACTTCTTATCCTTATAAGGACAAGGTCTAGATAAGAGAAAGGAAAGAAAGAAAATTGGATAAAAAGAAACTCTTGTAAGAAAGAAAGATAATTTTCACATACACGCGGACTCTTGGTGTGCACCCCTATTTATAATGTATGTAGGGGTGCCAACAAAAAATCTCACACCCTTTCCTCATCAATTTCTCATGCCCCATCAGCCAATCTCATGCCTCAAAATCAGTATTTAAAATTATATAGACTTAGTCCAAGAGGTGCCTTAAAGCAGAAGGACTCTTGGACTAATTCTACGTAAGTTTTTTACGAAGAGTCGCAATATTTTATCTTTGGCGCCACCCTTTTCATCCATTAGATCATGAAAAAAAGGCCATCCAATGGCTCTAAAAAGGGATGCCCATTCAGCAAGAAGGCATGGAGATAATCTTTGAATAGTCAAAATTCCAAGAGACTTTAACTTGGTCCGAGAGACGTCAAGGAGGAGTAGGCGGAATGGAGTCTTTGGTGGCAAGGGGTCTTGGGCGATAAAACATCCTGGGCAAAAAAATTAAAAAGAAAAAATGAGTATTTTATCTACAGAAGGACTCTTCTGTGGCCCATATCTGATGTCCATGCCAATATAAAAATTTATGTGACATAATAAAATAAAAAAAGTCAAAGAAGGTAGGCACCAACAAATTCCATATGCTAAAGAGTTCTTTGCGCATGAAAGACTTCCCACACGCAAGAGAGAGACTCTCTGGCACATGGGATGTAGGTATGTGGTGCCCAATCTGAATCCCAATCAATCTAGGTTAATCCAACTCAAGACCAAATCCTATTTGGCTCAAATCGGATCTAAATTAGCCCAAATCGGAAGCTGATTCGAATCCAATTCGAAACCAGGTGCTAGGGTTTGCTACATATGCTAGCATGTTCATCTTGCAAACATGGTCTAATCCAATTAGATCCTTAATCAATTCTCTTTATGTATGACCCATTGGGTTTCACATCTAACCAGCAGTGAGTCTGGGTGTGATTTGACCTAATCTGGTTAGAACTCAACCAAACCGATTTAGGTCAAAACTAGCCAACCCAATTTGACTTAATTTAGAACACTTTCTAATTTAATGATCAAATTAAAATTTTAATTTGATCAAACCCACAAGACATGATTGACGTCTAGCAACATATCATGACTTTCCAAAAGATGTAAAATTTTGATGAAAATACCAAAAATATCCTTCAGTGAAAATTACCATGCAACTAGATCCTTCGATCTCCCTGCATCCTGAATATGACTCTGGGTATGAAAATATGTCAACCCCAATATCATATTCATTTCTCTTTCAATCTTATGATGATGATTCATTTAATGAAATATTAGAAACTATTTCTAATTTTTCATCATGCTTTGATCAAAGTCTTCCTGAATCATCATTTGTTTGAAGCAAGTAGGATGCTATTTCCTCTTACCAGGAGAGATCGATTCCATGTTAACCTACTCACAACCTTCATATATATAATCTACCATATCCAGATCATCCCGTACATAACTGAGTCATGAATGAGTATGAACCAAAATATGGATTTATATATATAAGATTCTATGGTAGTTTCAGGTCAAAGGATTACATGCACAAATTTCACTATGAGAACCATCTATTGACATGTAGATAAGACTCCATTAGATATTCTCAATTTGGATCAATTCAGTGAACTCATTCTCTAATGAGCACCCACATTCTTGTATTAGTGTCATACACAAGTTATTGTGAGATCAATCATCCTCTCAATCGAGCATACAAAGAATGTGCTAGTCTTACCGAAAAATATTGATCCCTAACTCAATGTCCCATCGACTAGGAATATTTAAATTAGGGTTTTAAGATTTTAGATCTCACTGGTATGATCTCATCATAATCCTAAAATCATAGCCCTAATTTATAGGATTCATCATAATCTTAAATAAATAATAAGACACTGCATATGATGAAATAAATGCCTTTATTTATTAAAAATGTCATTACATGAGTCTGGAAGACAAAGAACATCCCAAAAAATTAATTGGCTTGAGGGCATATTCCTTTCAATCTCCCACTTGCACTAAAGCCAATCGCCCTTATATTTTAATCCCATACAATCAAGGTGGCGATCAAACAGTTGCAGTGGTAAAGCCTTAGTGAATGGGTCTGCTATGTTGTTCTTTGTGTCCACTCGTTCTATGACTACATCTTGTCTTTCAATAATTTCTCGAATGAGATGGAAGCATCTCAGAATGTGTTTGGATTTATGATGAGACCTTGGTTCCTTTGCTTGAGCAACAGCTCCAGTATTATCATAGTAAAGTGGTACTGGATTCTCAATTTCAGGAATAACTCCCAATTCAGTGATGAACTTCTTCATCCAGACAGCTTCCTTGGCGGCTTCACTTACAGCTATGTATTCTGCTTCAGTGGTTGAGTCAGCTACAGTTGGCTGCTTAGTACTCTTCCAACTTACTGCTCCATCGTTCAGAGTAAAGACATACCCTGAAATGGATTTGCTATCATCTAGGTCTGATTGAAAACTAGAATCAGAATATGCTTCTAATTTAAGATCAGAACCACCATATACTAGAAAAATATCTTTAGTCCTTCTCAAGTACTTAAGAATATTTTTCACAACTTTCCAATGATCCTCTCCTGGATCAGCTTGAAATCTACTTGCAATGCCTAAAGCATAAGCAACATCAGGCCTTGTACATAACATGGCATACATTATTGATCCAACAGCCGAAGCATAAGGAATAGAACTCATTCTATTTCTCTCTTCAGGTGTCTTAGGAGACATCTTTTTAGAGAGATGTATGCCTTGACTCATGGGTAAATAACCTCTTTTACTCCCATCCATACTGAATCTTTTCAGTATTAAGTCAATGTACCTTGATTGGGACAAGCCTAGCATCCTCTTAGATCTATCTCTATAGATCTTTATTCCTAGTATATAGGATGCTTCTCCCAAATCTTTCATGAAAAACTTATTTGATAGCCATAATTTGACTGATTGTAACATTGGGATATCATTCCCAATGAGGAGTATGTCATCTACATACAGAACCAAGAAGACTATGGTTCTCCCACTAGTTTTCTTGTACACACATGGTTCATCAACATTCTTGATAAAACCAAACTCTTTTACTATTTCATCAAAATGGATGTTCCAACTCCTTGATGCTTGCTTTAATCCATAAATGGATCTCTTAAGCTTGCATACCTGATTTGGTTTCTCATTTGACTCAAATCCCTCTGGCTGTGACATATAGACCTCCTCCTCAAGGAAACCATTAAGGAAGGCAGTCTTTACATCCATTTGCCATATTTCATAGTCGTGGTATGCTGCTATAGGCAAGCATAATCCGAATAGATTTGAGCATGGCAATAGGTGAAAATGTTTCATCATAATCAATCCCCTATTTTTGCCTAAAATCCTTAGCCACCAATCTGGCCTTATAGGTTTCAATTTGACCATCAGCTCCAATCTTTTTCTTAAAAATCCATTTGCATCCAATAGGATTTATATCCTCTGGTGCATCCACCAAAGTCCATACTTTGTTGGTGTGCATGGATTCCATTTCGGATTGCATGGCAGCCAGCCATTTGTAAGAGTCCTTACTTTTGACTGCTTCCGTATAGGTCAGAGGTTCATCATTCTCAATGACTTGGGCTTCATTGTTCTCAATAATGAAACCATACCTCATAGGTGTATTTCGTACTCTTTTAGACCTACGGATAGGAGTTATGTGTTCTGGTTCTTTTATATGATTATATGGTTGAGAAATTTCTATTTATTTTTCTTGAACTTCACTAAGTTCAATATTTCTGCCACTGCCCTTTTCTAGGATAAATTCTTTTTTCATGAAAATGGCATGCCTACTTACAAATACCTTTTGTTCAGTAGGATGGTAGAATAAATATCCTATACTATTTCTAGGATATCCTATAAATAGACATCTGTCTGATCTAGCATCAAGTTTATGTCCAAAATTTCTTTTGACATAAGCTGGACAACCCCATATCTTAAGATACTTAAGATTAGGTTTCTTACTTCTCCATATGTCATATGGAGTACTAGATACAGATTTAGAAGGAACTCTATTCAAGATGTAAATTGCAGTCTCCAGAGCATGACCCCAGAAGAAAATAGGTAATTCAGTGAAGCACATCATGGACCGTACCATATCTAATAAGGTATGATTTTTTCTTTCGGCTACACCATTTAATTATGGTGTATAAGGAGGTGTCCATTCAGAGAGAATCCCTTTAACTTTAAGATAGTCTAGAAACTCACTAGATAAGTATTCTCCTCTCCGATCAGATCGAAGGATTTTTATACATTGTCCAGTTTGTTTTTTGACCATACTTTGATACTCTTTAAATTTATCAAAGGCTTCTGATTTGTGTTTCATAAGATACACATATCCAAACCTAGATAAATCATCAGTGAATGTTAATAAAATAAGAGTATCCTCCTCTGGCTTGAGTTGTCATAGGACCACATACATCCGTATGTACAAGTCCTAATAACTCATTTGTCCTTTCTCCATGTCCACTAAATGGAATCTTGGTCATTTTACCCATGAGGCATGATTCACAAGTTCCCAATGATTCATAATCAAAAGGATCAAAGAACTTTTCTTTGTATAACTTGTTAATCCTAGCCTCACTAATATGACCTAATCGACAATGCCAAAGTAAAGTATTATTTATGTCATCTCTCTTATGTTTTCTATTTTCATCAATATGAAATATATTGTCATCCAAACATAGAGTCAACAAACCATTGCTAAATATGCCAAACAAATATTTTCATTAGAATATTTGATCGAGCAACCTTCGCTCATTACATTAAGACTATAACCTTGTTTTAATAACAAGGGTATAGATATAATATTTCTAATGATCTTAGGCATATAATAATAATTTGTAAGCTCTAAGATCTTTCCATAAGGTAACTTCAATATATTTGTCCCTACAGCTTCTGCTTGGATAGACTCTCCTCCAGCGCCATAGAGCTTGAAGTCACCTTTCTTCAAACTCTTAATTTTCTGCAGCCCCTGCAAAGATTTGCAGATATGAAAACCACAGTCGGTATCTAATACCCAAGAATTTGAAATGAAAGAATTTAATGATAATATAGTATGTATCTCATACATACCTTTTGGTGCATTATTTGCACCAGACTTCACGGTTGCAAGGTAAGCCTTGCAATTCCTCTTCCAATGACCTATTTTGCCGTAGTGAAAATAGGTCATCTGTTCGGAGACCTTCTTCCCCTTTTTCTTCTTATTTATACCACTTTTAGGATTCAACCTTCTCTTTGAACCCTTTTTGCCTGCCTTCTTCTTGGAGATCCCTTCCACAAGAAGAAGAGGAGCCTTATCTTTCTTGATATGGCTTTCTGCTGTCTTGAGCATATTTAACAGCTCAGACAAGAAAGAATTCAGTTTGTTCATGTGATAGTTCACGACAAACTAAGAAAATGAATTCTGGGAGTGATTGCAGGATCAAATCCTGACTTAACTCTCCATCCATAACAAAATCTAATTGACTTAATCGAGTGATTAGGTCAATTACCATCAAAACATGATTTTGTATGGATGTTCCTTCTATCATTCTTGCATGAAATAATTACTTAGATATCTCATATCTAGCAGTCCTACTATGCTCTCCATAAAGCTCTTTTAGATTGAGCAATATGGATTGAGTGTCCATGCTATCATGCTGCCTCTATAATTCATTATTCATAGAGGCAAGTATGATGCATTTGACAGTAAGAAAATCATTTTGCCACATCTTGTATGTGGACTTATCTTCATCTGTGGCATCATTTTCTAATGGCTTAGGATCAGGGGCATCAAGAATATAGGAGAGTTTTTCTTGACTGAGTACTATTTTTAGATTTCTCAACCAGTCAACATAATTTTGATCAGTCAATTTATTTGAATCCAAAATTGAACGCAATGAAAGTGAAGAAGCCATTTAATCTACATAATAAAGAACAATATATAAGCAAACAACTCATGATGACAAACATAATTAAATTAGGACTTTAATTTAATTATGTCTCCCACTATTTAATCAAAAATCATAACCCTCTTATTGATTTTCTTAGTGAGAATAAGATCCTAATTCCTTATAAAAGATCTTATGGTTGCACAACAAACCTGTTATAAGTTCAAAGGTAGGAAACTCTTTTCAAATGCACTTTATGCAACTCTCAAAAAACTTTTGCCTCTAAAATATTAATAGCCTTGTGTTAGCACAACAAACTTTAATATTTTAGTTTAAATAGAATCCTTCATTTCTATATAGTCAAAATGAAATATGACTACTTTTGTGGTTACACAATAAAGCAGTATATTCAAAATGCTGTAAGCATCTCAATGCACTAGATTAATATTACATCATTTTCATAATAGTTCTTGTGGTTACACAACAAAACTAATATGGTTTTGGATATAATTAGAACCTAGTATGAAGGAAGGCCTTAATGTAATGAATATAATACTAAGCATTTCAATCTAGAATTAAATTAATCGAATCAGCCAGGTAAGTGGGAGAGAAGTGGGAGTCCCCCTATTGCTTTTCTTAGACACCAATAAATTGATCAGATCAGACAACAGAATCAATTAAAAAATCACATTTTCTTTACCAATCTTGAACCATTTATCCTAGACATCGATTGATCAATTAGACATCCCG